>JAPPVO010000031.1:138825828-139225828 GCA_030407325.1 Camellia japonica | reverse complement strand
AAAAATTAATCAAAGATACAAAATTTTTACAACAGAATTTTAACAGTATCCAACAACAATCAAGCAACATTTGTACTCGAAAAGGTCGTGCTTATCCAAAGTAAAGAGCAAAATTTCCAAATTTACCCCAAAATTTAAAAAATAAAAAACAAATAAAAGAAAACGATGCATGCTTGCATGCATTTTCAATTTGAGATAGAGTCGCCAACGGTTAAGTAAAAAACAAAGAAGAGAGATAAAATTGTTTATAAGAATCAACCTTTAATTTGGATGCTCTACAGAGTTTAGAATTTTAATGAGGTATGACCTAATGTGCCAAATGCAAAGTACAATTCAAAAATTAATGGAAGAGATCAAATCATAATCCTAAAAAAAGCAACCACCACAGTAAATCTTTAGCCTGAGGTGAGCACTTCAAGTGCCCCAACCTCGCCCTGCCTTAGTCCTCTTGAGGTGTTGAGGCTTTGCCTCACAACCTCTTGCCTAAGGGAGTGCTTAGGCGCACTTTTCAAAACATTGACTTACGACTAAACAAACTTGTTTCATGAACTCATGGCACCACTTTTTTATACCTTTACATAAGCACATTCCATTGGAGATAAAAACCTTGTCAATGATACAATCTCTTCGTTCTTTTGCACTTTGAGGTGACCATTCTTCTCGAAAGTTTGTCAATCTAATTGGTTGCATGATTGAATTGATCAAGCTGGTAAGTACCTAAACCTCCACTATGTTTAGGAAAGCATGTTGTCTTCTTTTTGATTCACTAGATGGTAATTGAACTCCTCTAATCTGCTTAATAGGAAGTCTCATTGAAAGAGTGACAAACTAAGAAGCACAAACACTTCTAAGAAGGTGACGTCTCCATGTCGGACACCGACACTATTTGGACACTTCCCCGACATGTGTCCGACACTCTTCAAAATGTGTCATATTTTTTAATATTTTTTAAAGACCCGGATACTCTTTGGACACTTTGAGGACACACGTGTGTATTTCTTAAACACATGTCTATCGATTAGACACGTGTGAAACTAATTATAATTTTGAAAAAAATAACTTAAGATACAATAATAAAACAAAAATTATATAAATTTATAGAGATTAGTGTCATATTGTATTTTTTTATTATTTTTGAATGATATATTTATATATATAACATATAATAAATATATAAAATTATATATTTCATACGTGTCCCCCACGTGTCGTGTCTTGTAGTTTTTGAAAATTAGTTTGTTGGCGTGTCGTGTCCGTGTCGTGTCGCGTGTCCGTGTCCATGTTTCTTATGTGACAGAGAATATATAAGAAGACAAAACTATGTGCTTTTAAGTAGACAAGAGCACGTGCTCTTAATTAAAGTAGGTCGGCTCCCTTATTTACCGATGTAGCACAACATAATTTCAAATAAATTAATCATAAAATCTTGATTTTAAATAATTTATACACATTTATAAGAATCCTTCGCACACAAATTCTAGCTACGTAAGTTGAATCTCATGGCAGATGTTTGGTTCAATTGAAGCTTCATTTTGTATGGAGTATTTTATGTGCACTATAGACAAATCTTAACTACCTTGACTTAGGTTAGGCTGTAGATTGTGGCTCTACACAAAGTGGGCCCATTTATTAGAAAGAAGAATCTTGTCATATGCTCTGGCACAAATTAGAAGATCAATGATTCTAGAGATTGGAACTAGAACAATAGATGAAGCAATCATAGACTGTGATCTAATTATGACTGGGAGTGTCTCAAGTCCAGAGGTGGTTGTTTAGGAAATATGAAATTTTAAATAATTGAAGTTGGAATGAAATAAATTGCAAATGAACCCACTAGAACTCTTTAATGAAAGAGATGTTGTAACAAAACTACCATAATTCTTCTTTCACATTCCAAGATTTTAATTAGGAGAGGAAAAATTGGACTCCATGAAAAGCTACTTTAGCTTGAGTTTGTTGTGTGGTCCCATTATTTTTTCTGTTCTTATGCTTTTTGAGAAATAGAATGGACGGAGAATATGTGAAGTTTAGGACCTACTTCAAGCTGGTACCATTCCATTGTTCTGGGTTTCACTTTGGGCTTTTTATTTATTTTTTTGTTTTTTTAGAAACAAAGTAACGATAAGTTAGAAAGCACATTTGTTTTTATTTCGTTTTCATTTTCATTTTTTTTGAAACGTGGAAAACAACTTTAACTATTTCTTAAAAATGGGGCTTGTTCAAGAAATTTTGTTGAAAACAATTTTTGAAACAGTTATACCAAATTGGTTTTTGTGTTATTTTCTTTTGCTTTTGTTTGAGAACAGAAAGACATTTAAAAAATGATGTCAAACGGGCCTTATTAGTGTCTTGCTTGCATATGTTTCTTTTGTTAAGTAGCATCCTGCATGTATATCTAAGGAGCATAGACACTTCTAAAAATGTGGCGTGTCGGTCCAACACTCATCGGACACCTTCCGGACATGTGTTCAACACTCATAAAAAAACGTGTCCCATTTTTTAAAATAAAATTTAGACTCGAACACTCTTCGGACACTTGAAAGACACACGTGTCCATTGCTTAAACACATGTATTCATTAATTAGACACACATGAAACTAATTATAAGTTTGAACAAAATAATTTAGAATACAATGATAAAAGAAAATAATGTCAATTTATAGAAATTAGTGTTATATTACATTTATTTATTATCTTAGAATGATATATTAATGTATATTACATATAATAAATATATACAATTATATATTTTGTGAGTGTCCCCCCGTGTGTCGTGGCCTATATTTTTGAAAAAAATTGTCGTGTGGTTGTGTCCATGTCGTATTCGTGTCATGTCACGTGTTCGCATCTGTGTCATGTGTCTATGCTTCTTAGATGTATATTGATATCTCTACAAAAAAATGTTTACAATTTTATAAGCTTTAGCCTGAATTGGAGTTGAAGTCAACCACATTGTGTATAAAATTAGCATTACTACTGTCTTTCAACATTTTCAGTGTAGCTTATACTACACAAATCCATAAGCTTTTACAAAGAAATTTATATGATGTACATGATACTACAAATTGATTAGGCTACCAGTTTTGAAAGATTCCTGATCTCGTTAATCCAATCTCACTAGCTTGGTCCTTGATTTGTTTTGTAACAAGAGTCTTAGCTCAGTTCTTTTTCTAACCTCATGGATTTTTTACACTCCAACTATTCTAGAAACTCCTCAGCTACTTGTCCTACATCAGTCCCCTCTACTTGAGAAGAACTCAACCTCGAGTTTGAATATGGATAGATTTATTCAAACAAATCAGCTATATTAGAAGTCTTAGAATTCTTCATGTCCTCAGGAAGATCATTCACATACGCATTATCACTGATCCTCTTTAGAACTTTGTACGAACCATATTTTCTTGACGCGAGCTTGTGATAGGTAGTGATTGGAAATGTTTCTTGCTGCGGGAAAACCATGACTAGATCCCCTTTCTTCAACAATTTGGTTGGCCTTTCTTTACTTTTGTTTATTTGTAGTGTCCTCAGACTTGGCATTTGTTGCTTCTATGTTTCACCTTGTCATGCACAGTTTTAGATTGTTAAACATGTTTTGTGTTTCGATACTTCAATCAAAACTCTCAACAATCAAACTAAGTGTATTACTTGCTTCAGTGGCAGAATACTATTCAGTGTGTTTGGTTTCAGTTTTCTGAATTCAATTTTTTGAGATTTGAGTTTTTTATTTTTCGTCTTTTTTTGATTTTAGTGAATATTTTTAAAATTTTATGCAATTTTTTTTTACTTTTTTATATTCACCTTACTTAGATATATCTAAATAATAAAATATTTGTGAAAAAATATTTAAAAAAAGTAATAAATACACAAAAAACGAAAATGTACTGAATTTTCGTATTTTTGGTATTTAGTGAATTTTTTAAATATTTTTTTCACAAATATTTTACTTTTTAAGTGTATTTATGTTAGGTGTGTTGAAAAATTTAAAAAAATTGCTTAAAATATTAAATAAATTCATTGAAAACATTAAAATACGGAAAATAAAAAATAGAATTTTTTGACAACTGTTTTCTGAAAACCAAAACCAAACAAGTTGATTCTAATTTTTTAGGCTTTTCGTATCGTCCCTTAAGAAGGGCAAACTTTTACAAGGCCTTTATAATTATATTAATGTAGTCTAGTCAATTAATAAAGGTGGATGGGAAACCCTACATATTTACGGGTAGGTGCAAATGGGTGGGTCTCTCTTTTTTATTTTTATTTTGTATGTGGTTGACCATTATTGATTTGGGACCTCAAGATAATGAATGGTGACTGAAGAGAATTTCTCCAAGGAAGAGGATGAAGAAAAATTGGGCTAAAATTCTAGAAAGTAGGACTAGAGCCAGATCTGCAATATCTAAAGAGCGAGTTGAGTCTTTAATGACTTCGTTCCAGCTTCAGAGGTTTTATTAACAATATCCCTTGGTTAAAGTTGACAATAGTGGGACAAAATCCTTTCATGTGCATCAGTGATTTAACCAAAGAAGATTTTATTCATGTGCTCTTTTTCCATTATGTGATTCTTTGAATAAAATAAGAACAAAACTTGTAAGAAGGAAATGGATGGTATTATGCAGAAAACTGCAAAACAAATAAATTTGATTGGCAAAATGAAATCTCAATCCTACTAGTGACTAATCATCATGATTAGACTTCAATTTGTTACTTGTAACTTCAAAAAAGGGTATAAAACTTCAATCATAAAAAAACTCTACCTTGTGTCTATTTGTAAACATTTAGGTGGTGTTTGGCAACATTTACAATTTACTATTTTATTTTACAAAAAATAGTAAAACATGTTCATGTTTACTTTGGGTCAAAAGAAAAAGGAAAAGAAAAAAAATGTTTGGTAAAGAAGTATTTTAAAATGTTGTTTTGAAAACAAGTGAAAAGAGGTGTTTGTCGGCAGTGGGAGGTGGTGGCCACTAGTGGGAGATGGTTACCAGTGGTCGGAGTTGGTTGCTGGCCGTATGAAGTGATGGCCGAAAGTGATTGCTGATGATTGGAGATGGTGGTCGGTTGGCTGCTTGAGGTGGTTTCAACAAGAGGTGGTGGCCGAAGGTGGTGATCGCTAGTGGAAGGTGGTGGATGGAGGTGGTTGGTGAAGGGGGCCATTAACGATGGTAGTCGGTGGTGATAAGCAATGGGTGGTGGTCGGAAAGGGTGGGACAAAGAGGAAGAAATGGGGAAAAAAAAATAAATTTAAACAAGTGAAACCAATTATTTGTGTTTACAAAATTTACAACTTTTTGAAAACAAAAATAGAAACCAAACGGGATTTTGTTTACAGTTTTGAAATTTTTTGTAAATGTAAGCATAAAATTATATATATAAAAGTTACCAAACAAGCCCTTACAATTTACTATTTTTTGTTTAAACATGTTTATGTTTATTTTTTCTTAAATACAAGACAAAAACTTGTTTGGTATGCACATGTTTCATAAACTTGTTTTGAAAACAATTTATAGGGGGTAGCTACAAGTGGTTGCTAGCGAGAGGTGATGGTCAGAGATGGTTGCTAAGGTTATGGTTAGAAGTCGTTGCTGGTGGTAGGGAGGTGGTTGTTGGCGACCAAAGGTGGTTACTAGAGATGGGGGGACTCGTTGGCGGTGATCGAAGGCAGTAGTGGTTGGAGTTGGAGGGTGGTTGACAATGGTGATGGGTGGTGGCTGGAGGGGTGGGTTATTTTAGTCATTTTTTTATAATGCAGATGAATATTTGTACCAACTAAAGAATCACCCTAAATCTTATTGACAATTAATGCATCCTGTAATTATTTGTATTTATTCATGTTTTTGGACCAAGAACTCTGATTCAAAGTTACGCTAGCTGAACATGATTCCAATCGAATTTCTAAGGGCATTCAGTAAGGGTGTGATACTCTAAATGGTTACTGCTCTTGTTACAGAGTGGTATCAGTGCACAGTTTTACTTTAACATAGTCTATCCTTTAGAGCAAAAGATTCCCTTAGAATGAAACTCTAGAAATGCATTCATGATATGCAGTGTGTGTTCAATGCCAAGGTGTATTATATTTGTGTAAAAGTATATGAATAGTGTTAGTGTTGAGGTTTAGGAGTTTAGAAACATCATAGGAGTCTTGATCTCAAGAGAAAATTCCAAGTTATCGGTGAAAATTGTGTCATTGTGCGTGTATCATGCTATTGGGATAATTAAGATCAGTTGATAGGAGTAGATAGGAATAGTCCACTAGTTGTGTGAAGTTATGGAAATTGTGGGATATGTTGAGTCTCTTGTGTATAGAAAATATTGTTTTAGTGGGTGTGACCCACAAGTTCACTATCTTATTAACAATTAATTATTTGTATTATTCATGATTAGGAGTGATCAAATCCTCCTTCTGTATCTGTGTTAAGTGGCTTAGCATGACTTGTCCTAATAAGCCAAAAACTAACTCATAGTTTGTTTTCTCATAATTATGTATGTATATATTATTTACATTATATCTTTAATATGTTCTCTCACATGATGTTACTCTTCTTTGTAAGCAGGTTAAACATGTGCAAATATTTTATTTATCGAATAGGCGATGAAATTCGAACACAAGATTTATTGTCCACTGATATTATGTTGAATTGTTGATCATCAAAATTTAAACTTTTAGAGGAAGGAACAATTTTATTATTTATATTATATATCCTTAATGTAACTCATTTTTGCCTTGTTTTAGGAATATGGGCCACAAAAATCATCACTTGGTTTGGGAAAATATTATTCTTCCAGAATTTTTTTACATAATCGTATAAAATTTAGATTCACTAAATTTGAGGTTTCTACTTCAACGATGAAATTAGAGAAATCTCAGTCATCTGTTGAATTATAAAAAGGCCCAAATCTCAGTCATTTGTTGAATTACTATCCACATTCTGGCCGGTGGGCTCACTATGGATGCCATTTTGATAATCCAATTTGTTCATTTTGTAGATCATTGGGTATATATCACTCATAAAAGAAAAGATCAGATTGATCTAATAATTGAAGAAGGCATATGATTTTATCGTATTTATCTATAAAAGAACAGATGGTCTAGTTTTTAAATCATCAATTTTTTTAAAGAACAATATGATAAAACAATGAAACTGTGATTATCAAATCAATCTGATTTTTTTCTTTCATGAGTGATATATGCACAGACTTAAAAAATGAACGAATCAGATTATTGAAATAAGATATGTGATGAACCCATAGATCCAAACAACACCCTTCATAGTGGCTTGGAGACCAGACCAATCCATTTGACAGAAGCTGTGATTTTGAGCTTCAAAGTGTGTTTTGAGTTTTATCGTATCTCTTATTTTGAAAATATAAGTTTACTTATTCAAAAAGAAAAAATAAAAAAAAAAACTTGAAAGCAACTGTGGTGATTGGTGTCCAAAGCACACCATTAAGAGCAACTCCAACTATACTCTTCATTTTTCACTAGCTAAAATATAAAAAAATGTATGTTCTTTAGTTTGCCTAATTTCTTTTTTATCGATGTACTCCAAAGCTACTCTTTATTTTACTTATCTATCCGCACAAATTGTTTAAAGAGCTTCCCAAGGCTCTTCAAATGTAGCTAGCGTTGAAGAATTTTGTTAAAATAGCTATTGTAATAGCTATCCCGCTGGACTGACTAAAATATGTTGATGCTAGCTATAATAGCCAACAAGCCTCTTTTAAAGAGTCCTTTGGAGATGCTCTTAAGCTACATATATTATTACTATGGGTTACTTTGTTGCAGCTTATAAGTTGATGGGTAAATTACGCTATTAGTCCCTATAGTTTAGGCGAAGTGTCATTTTAGTCATTGTTTCAATTTTGTTGCAATTTGTCAATATCATTATAAATAAAAAAGCATCTTCATAGGTGTTTTGATTCAAAGAGAAATGTAACATTTAGCCACATCATTTAGTATTTTATATAATTTTTTTTGTTCGTATATCTTTACTTTTTTAAATTTTGATAATGCATTACCTTATAATAGAAAGAAGAGAATCTTAATCCCTCTTAGACTTGGTCAAAATCTATGCAAATGTGTCCATTGCTTATTTTGAGTTTTGCAAGTACTTCCTGGTTTGCTTGTGAAACTGATATTGACTTTTTAAATAATGCGTGACTGAAAAATATGCTTTGTTGTTTCTTTAAAATGAATTGTCTTGTTGGTGACCAAATTTGAAATATTCTTGATATGTTCGTTCTACATTATGTTCTTTAATCAGATTATAAGTAATTCTAGATGAATATTATTAATTTTGAATGTGAAATCTGTGGTTGTGCAGGAACTACTACTGGTGGGCTGCTCGGTCTGGCCCCAGCGGCTACATTTCCGAATTTAGTTAACCAGACCATGCCCAATATGCCAAATTATTCAGGTTCTTTTTCTGGATCATTCCCAGGATTGCTTGGAATGATTCCGGGTATCATTACTGGGGCTTCAGGGGGAGTAGTATTGCCTGGAATTGGAGCATCTCTTGGTGAAGTTTGCCAAGAGTATCTTAATGGGCGCTGTGTGAAGACTGATTGTAAATTCAATCACCCACCTCACAATTTGCTGATGACTGCATTAGCTGCCACCACCACCATGGGAACTCTGAGTCAAGTGCCCATGGCGCCTTCTGCAGCTGCAATGGCTGCTGCTCAGGCAATTGTTGCTGCTCAAGCCCTTCAAGCTCATGCTGCTCAGGCGCAAGCGCAAGCCCAGTCTGCCAAACACTCTTCTGGTATCCCTTTATTTTTACTGTGGTGTTACTTTTAAATGTTGTTGTTAATGTTAAATGGCCTTATGGTTGATAGCTTGGTTTTGGTTGTTTCCTGGAAAATGTTGTTAGTGAACATCACATTTTGCACTGAGGAACTTAAATCAACACATTGTAGTTTTTCTTAGTTCATTTGATAACAAATGGACTTGTCGTCTGTATTTTTAGTAAATACTGCAGATGATTTTCACCTTCTCAGAATTGTTGTGTGCTCTCAGATATTTGATTCCTCAATTAAAAATGTTTTTGCTTCTGTTTTATATGTCTTCATTGATGCCTCGTGTCTTTCTGAGTTACTTAACATTCTCATTGTTCATCTTATCAGGCTCAGCTGACAAAGATGGGAAGGCCGATTCCCTTAAAAAAACTCTACAAGTTAGCAACCTCAGCCCACTTCTCACAGTGGACCAGTTGAAACAACTTTTTAGTTTTTGTGGCACAGTTGTTGAGTGTAGTATCACTGATTCAAAGCATTTTGCTTACATCGAATATTCAAAACCAGAAGAAGCAACTGCTGCTTTGGCATTGAACAATATGGATGTTGGGGGTCGGCCATTGAATGTTGAAATGGCCAAATCACTTCCTCCAAAGCCACCTCTCTTGAATTCGCCACTTGCTTCATCTTCATTGCCCTTGGTGATGCAGCAAGCAGTGGCTGTGCAACAGATGCAATTTCAGCAGGCTCTGTTAATGCAACAAACAATGACTGCTCAGCAAGCAGCTAACCGAGCTGCAACCATGAAGACTGCAACAGAACTTGCAGCAGCTAGAGCTGCAGAAATAAGTAAAAAGCTGAAAGCTGATGGACCTGAAAATGAAGTTATGGAAACAGATAAAAAGTCTAGGTATGCAACGGTTTCAATAATAAAAGGATTGTTGCTCATTTTCTTTCTTAACTGCCTCGCGAATGTCTTAGCAAATGAAGATAGGGATGTCCTTATTATGAATCAATAATGTTGCCCCGTCACTTTTGTGCTGGAGCTTGAATGATGTAACACTTTTCTGTTTAGCAACACTGACGGGCAAATTTTCTGGAAATGATTAGATTGGGCTTGTGTAAATATCATGGTTCATTATATAGATGTTATCTGCAGTATTTTTCTTGAAAATTTAAAATTTTTTGGGACGTATCAGTGTCCTGCAAACGGAGATCTTGCCTAGAGGAGAAAATATTTTTGCTTGAACTTCTATTTTATTTATTTATTTGTGATAGCAAATGACTATAGGGATGCCCTTATTATGAATCAATAATGGTTGTCCTGTCACTTTTGTGCTGGAGCTTGAATGATGACTTTTGTGTTTAGCAACACTGGGGTAAATTTTCTGGAAATGATTAGATCGGCTTGTGTAAATACCATGGTTCATTATATAGATGCTATGTACCGTATTTTTCTTGAAAATTTAAAATTTTCTGGGAGGCATCAGTGTCCTGCAAACAGAGATCTTGCCTAGAGGAGATAATTTTTTTGCTTGAACTTCTATTTTATTTATTTATTTGTCACAGGCCTGCCAGGTCTGGGTAAATTTTTTTGGAAATGATCAGATCGGGCTTGTGTAAATACCATGGCTCATTGTATAGATGTTTATGTGTAGTGTTTTTCTTGAAAATTTAAAATTTTCTGGGTGGCATCCGTGTCCTGGGAACAGAGATCTTGCCTAGAGGAAAGAAGAATTTGTTGCTTGAACTTTTGAATTTTTTTTTTTTTGGGGGATGGCCAGGTATAAAGTGATATGTGCTTCTGAATGAAATGTGTTAGTTAAATCTGCATTATGGGTTGAATGATGGCAAAGATTACATTAGTGATATGTGCTTCTGAATGAAATGTGTTAGTTAAATTAGTCAGTCATAAAATATTCAGTAACCCTTTCTAATATTTTTTAAAATATTCAGTTGAGTGACAGCATTTTAGGAAAACATACTAATTAGTCTGAATATTGTACTACTATAATAGGATAGATTTGTTATTATCCTGTGTTTTTAAATGGTCACTCACTGTGATGGAGTGGAGATTTTAATACATAAAACGATTTGAGGAATAAATATCTTCCTCATTGGATTGTTTGGATAAGACAATTTCACACATCTTACCTTCGAAGAGAAGGTCAAAGTTCCCTCATGATCAAGGATATGAGGCATCCCTAGAAATGGTAGAACAATATGAGAGGACCTTGGGTGCTTATTAGTTTTATTTAATTTAATGTAGCAGAATTTGATTATGGATGCTGATATGGTTTGGTTTGCGAGATATAACAGAGGTGTCAGAGAATCAATTCGGGTTTATGCCTAGTAGGTCAACAATGGAAGCGACCTATCTTTTGAGGAGAGTAATAGAAAAATATAGAGAAAAGAAAAGAGATTCATATGGTTTTTATTGATATTGAGAAAGTATATGATAAAGTGCCTCGGGATATCATTTGGTGAGTGTTAGAGAAGAAATGGGTGACAAAATGTTACATTGATGTGATTAGGGATATGTATGAAGGTGCGGTGACTACTATTAGATCACCTGTTGGACAAACGAGTGAATTTTCACTTACTGTAGGGTTACATCAAGGATCAAACCTTAAGTCCTTATCTTTTCGCTTTAGTTATGGATGAGTTGATGTGCAATAGTTAGGATGATGTGCCATAGTATATCTTTTTTGTAGATGATATCGTGTTAGCGGATGAGACTAGAGAAGGAGTTAATACTAAGTTGGAGATTTGGAGAAAAACACTTGAATCTAAACGATTTAGGATAACAGAATTAAGACAAAGTATATGGAGTGTAATTTTAGCAACAGTCACAATGGAAGCAGAGGAGAAGTGAAGATTAAGAATCAAGAACTACTTGAGAATAAATTTTTTTATTATTTAGGATTGATTAATGCAACGATTGGGAAGATTGGAGCGGATGTGGTCTACAAAATTAAGGTGGGGTGGCTTATTTATCAAAAAAAAAAAAAAAAAAATTAAGGCGGGGTGGCTTAAGTGGAGGAGTGCGTCTAGAGTATTGTGCGATAAACGAGTACCCATTAGACTAAAATTGAAGTTCTATAGAATGGTTATTAGACCAGTGATTTTGTATGAGATGGAATATTGGGCAACTACGAAACAACATGTAGATAAGATGAGTGTTGCTGAGATGAGGATGCTAAGATGGGTGCGTGACAAGACTAGAAAAGGCGAAGTTATGAATGAGTATTTGAGAATGGGTCAGAGTAGTACCTACCAATAAAAGATAAGTTGAGAGATAATAGATTGAGATGGTTTGGTCATATATAACGGAGACCAAGCACTAGTGAAGAGAAGCGATACAGTGACGGTAGATGATAGTGTTAGGGAAAGATGTAGACTTAGATTGACGTGGACTATTGTAGTAAATAGAGATGAATCCTCTTAATTTGACTAATGAAATAGCCTTGGATAGAGTCGAGTGGAGAAGAATGATTCATGCAGCCGACCCCATTTGATGGGACTTAAGGCTTGGTTTGGTTTGGTTTGGTTTGGTTTATGCTGACATGGTTTGGTAGATTTTGATTTCCCGTTGAGTAGCCATTTATTCTTTGTGATGTTTTGTGGTACAGTGCGTGATGACCTTAGCACTTGCTTGAGATTATTTTGGTTTGATGGTTATTTGTTTTATGTAGTTCTGTAACATAATTCCATTGTAGAGGCTGGTATTGGTTAAAACATACTAATTTAATTTCTCCTTGAGTAGCCATATATACTTCTTGATATCTTGTGTTTCAATGCCAGGTTTGTGAATGTTTAGATTGTTTATTGCACTCTCGTCATTCTTGACAGAAACTTATCTTAATCAATTCGTGCTAATGTCCGCAGGTCACCACCACCCACTACTCGTGCAAGGTCCAAGTCCAGATCAAGGTCCAAGTCAAAGTCTCCTGTCAGTTATCAGAGGAGGAGGAGGTCTCGTTCTTTCTCTCCTCGATCCCGTCATTCAAGATATTATAGGTCCAGATCACCATTGAGATCACGCCATTACTCCAGGTATGAAAATGAATGGCGGTCCTATAGGGACAGTAGGGATGATAGTGACAGAAGTAGAAGGCGGGATTCAGGAAGATCACATGATCATCATTCTTATGTTTCGAGGAGAAACAGGAGTCGGAGTGTGAGTCCTTTAACAAGAAAACCATATCAAGATGATTCTGACTCGCCAAAACATCGTCAAGAAAGTTCAAAGCGTAGGACAAAGAAGTCTTCTCGTGCTAGTTCGAGATCACCAGGACATCATAGAGGAAGCAGGTCACCCCCAATAAGTGATGATGACAGAAAATCAAGACCCAGAAAGCGCTCTAGGTCAAAATCTCCGGAAGTTAGGCATCACACCAACGATAAAAAGGATGGAAACAGAGAAGAAAAGTCAAAACATCGTGACAGAAGGCGGTCCAGGTCAGTGTCAGCAGAAGGCAAGCGTCACGGAGGAAGAAGGTTGTCCCCAAAAGTTTTGGATGAAAACAAATCAAAACACAGAAGGCGTTCTAGGTCAAAATCTCCAGAAGATAAGCATCACTCCAGAGATAAAGTGGAGAGAGGCAGAGATGAGAAGTCAAAGGTTCGTGACAGAAGGTGGTCCAGGTCGATATCTGCAGAAGGTAAGCGCCACAAAGGAAGTAGGATGTCTTTAAGACATTCGGATGAACACAAGTCGAGACACAGAAGGCGCTCAAGGTCAAAATCTGCTGAAAATATGCTTTTTTCTGATGATAATGGAATAGACAAAACTAAAGATGAAAAGCCAAAACATAATGATGAAAGACCTGCCAAATCTGATGATTCCTTTCAGGAACCTAACAAGAAGTCAAAGGGTTTGGTGGACTTGGACGATGATGGGACATCTGTCTCTTCTCCAGTAACTTACAAAAAAATCTTCTCTGTTATACACAATGGCAACGTAGAAGGTGGAAGTGATCGGGATAAGCATGAAAGCTCTAGAGGGGAAGACAGTGATTATGAGAAGACTGAGACTGCCATACAGGATTAACATTTTACTGAAGAAATATGAACTGAACTGTGGAGATAGAATTGGATAAAGAGTTTCCCTTTGTGGGTGATGGTGACAGGAGTTATTATGTCTATGATGGGAACTGGGTCCAATTTTAGAAGCATGTGGAAATTCGTCTTGAATATGTTATCCAAGATGGTTTCGGAGGATTGAAATCCTAGTTCCTGCAGAACGGGCAGTCCCTCAGAAGATTGCTTGATGTTTCTTTTGGTGCTCAGAATTTCCCTGCTGGGTTTTTTGGTTCATCATTGAATAATTTATTTTTTCTTTTTCTTTCTTTCTTTCTTTCTTTTTTTTTTCCTTTTTTTTTTTTTTTGGTTTTTCCCGTCCTTCCTCCTTTCTTTTGCAGGTCCAGTTGGAACATATTGATTATAATGTCTGAGCTGATCTCGTATGGTCAAATGCTTTTGAGATGTCTGCTGCTCTCCTGTCTAGGATCAACTGTGCAATGTTTTTATCAAACTTCTTTAGCTGCTTGATGTATGTTGAACTATAATCTCTCACTAGTAGTGAATTTCTGGATTGAAGTGACTATATCATGATTAGTTTGAGACTGCATGTTATGTCATTAATCTTAAGATATATAGATCTGTTGAAGTTGGATATTTTTTTGATGTAGAATGTTCTTTATATGTAGGATAGGGATTTACATCATAAAATATTGCAGGGTTGTCTGATCTAAATAAGCTGAATCTGTATGTGTTATTTGGTGAAGATAAGCATACTTTTGTGACTGAGCTTATGAAGCCATACTTTATGTTTGTTATATTTTATGAAAGTTCATCCCCTCAAGACATAAGGTCTATATGTATGATTTTCCTTATTTCCTTCCACCGACGGGATAGGTGGAGAAAGTGTAGTATTTTGTTAGGCTTTTCATTCTGATGTAGTTGATTATAGGCTCAATTATATTTACCCTTAATAGTTTGGTGGGCCTGTTACATTCCAAACGCTGCAGGTTTTACATGCTGGTTTCTTTTGGCGCATTATCAGATCAATATGGCATGGTTGTTTCTTTCTGATTTGTATATGAAGGTATGCAGTTGCAGATTTTGGTGATTTTATGACAGGCGCTTCTGCTGTCATGCTTTCTTGCCAGTTCTTGAATCTTTTACGAGTGCTAAATGATCATTGTTTGGGATTAAAACATTTCATTAAGAAACTTAAGCTTGCTGATATCTATCAATATTTTTGTGCCTCACTACTTTCCTCATCTTTTTTTTTTTCTTTTTCTTTTTTCTTTTTCCCCCTTTTCTTTTTGATTGTTCTTCTCCTCCGGAAATTGTTTGGTTAGGGAAGCTTCTCTTAAGGCCGACTGCAACCAGCTGTTGTGTTGCCGAGATGAATATCATCACTATTACACCATGTTGAGTATGAGCAGATTGACTAAACTTAAAAAGTTGTCTTTTAACAGGTAATTCCCTTGTGAAATCTTTGTTTGGAGATTTCCATTTTTTGTTTCCCATATATAGGTGTTGGAACTGACCATACTTCTTAAATACCAGATAATTCATCTGGCTTTCCTGCTTGTTCCGTGTACACTTAATGCTGTCTGCATAGAAACTATGTTGTTTAGTCACTGTCACTTTACCGTTCATGTTTGGGGCCATAAAATTTGTGGCATTGTGACTCCAATATCGTCTCATGTTTTCTTTTACCTCCATCAACACCAAAATCACCAATTGTCATGGATCCCTATATTCTAATTATCATCATAGTTTTTGGGTTGGTGGTCTCTCTTTTGGTTGAGGACTTCTGGCATGGACATAATAGTTTTTCATTTTGAACAAAGAACAGTGCATATCACATTGGCAAATTTGTCTTTGATGCATATTTCTGAAGTCTTGGTGATTCCATTGGTAACATTGATTAGAGGAACCACGAAGAAAAAGTTTCTGTTAAAACACAGTTTTACCTTATTATTAGGTTTTTCCGTCTTTATTCATGTATTACTTGATTTGATCAGTATCTAAAACCAATATTTTTAATGTTTGCGCTTTCTCTCTCTCTCTCTCTCTCTCTCTCTTATTTTTATTTTTCATTTCTGCCCCATTTCCCCCTTGCTGTTTCTTTGCTGCTGCTTGTTAAGGTGTGCTGTGATATGGTGGATTGAGAGCTGATGTTGTGGTTCCCGACATGGGTTAATGCATTCAGCAAAAAGTGGATGTCACTCCCATTTTGTTTTTGTTTTTTTCCCCTTTTTTTCTTTTTCTTTTGGTTTTCTTTTTTCTCTCTTTTCCTTTTGTTTCTTTTTCTGTCCCTCTACTCCCCCACCTTTTCTTTAGGTTTTCTGTGCAAAGAATAGACAAGGGAAACAGACACCAATCTGACTGATAGATTTGAAACTCACCGGCAAGAATTGCTTTCTTTCACATGATCTGATGTAGTTGCGTGAACTATTGGTTGTTTTATGGTGATCTTCTCAAATACCTTTGATTGTGAGGTCAGAAGATACTTTTAGTAAGGGTAAGATGTTTGGTGTAGTTTGTCGAATTTCACATCTATCAAAAGAAGAAGAGGGGGGGGGGGGGGGGGGGGGAGAAGAAGACTTTGTTGCTTAACTAAAACTTCGTCACTAGCCGGAGGAGTTTGTTCTGTTGCATTGGTATAAATTGGCACGAGTGATCTAGAAATTATAGGTTAGAAATTAGAAATCAATGTTGTGTAGGATTCAAAAATTGGGCATGACTTTGAAATGTTATTGAGTTAATTCAATGACTTGAAATGTCTTTCGAGTTTTTTTAGTTATGGGAAACAGTCAAACTTTATGCAAAGCTTTTCTTTTTGTGTTTTAAGGTGTGAAACTAGGATGAAATGAAAAAGGTAGTGAGAATAGTTAGTGCAACTTATGTTGCATCCTAATTTCTTTTTGTTCTCTCTTTTTAGTCAGTGATGCTTTTTGAAATCTTTGAATCTTATAATCTTTTAGTCTATGATGTGGAATGATATATTTGATTGATTTAATTTAATTTAATTTTTGTTGGGAAGCCATTGAAATAGTTTCAAAAACCTAAAAATGTATCCATTTTTTCTTTTTGAAATCATGATGGATAATTTCATCAATAACATTGCATGTCCTTCAAGAAACTTAATTTTGTGGAATATATATATATATATATTTTTAAATTGTGAGTTGATCAAGTCTGCTCAAGATCTCAAAGTACAATATGGAGTCCTAATTTAGTTAATTGTTCTTTTATCAAGTTAATTTTTAATTGGACTGTTTTTGGTTGTTTATGTTCTTGTTATCTGCATGTTTTTGCTCTAGTCTCTATAACGTTGTGGGAAAATTTTCAAGTTTCAAAATTCATTGCTTGAAATGAAATGCTTTTCCTTGAAGCTTTGTGTTGGTTTGTGTGGTTTTCTGGATTTAAGTTGCTAGAAAATATAGCACCTTGTTTGATCATTCGATGATGCATGGGCATATATCACTCTTTTCTAACATGTCTGAACTAAGAGCATCTCCATCTCTTTCCTTATAATATCTCCTTATTCAAAATAAGGAGTTTTTCTGTCAAAACACATCTCCAGCAGTTTCTTTATCCAACTCTCTAAATATAAGTATTGCTACATTGACTCTTTTATTTGTAGGAAGTCACTGTGACTCTTTATTTGTAGGGAGTCACTGTAGTTTTCTTATATTTGATAAATTTTTATTTTATTTCGTTGAAGGCGCGAAGGATGTCCCCCGGACATCCCTCCGGATGTCCCGTGAGAGTCCTGGAGCTAAAGAAGAAAAATGTCCAAAATTAACTTTGACCGGTCGATCGGCCGGTCGACCATCCCTGTTTGCTTTCCTCTGCTGCTTCCTGCTATGATGATGCATGTTGTGCTGTTGCATTTGTTTTTATTATTTTATTATTAAAAAGATATTTAAATTTAAAAGTAATTAAAAATATTATTTTAATATAATAGAGAAAGAATAAGGAGTTTGTTAGGAGAAAATAGATGAAAAAGTAATTTCCAAAATAGGGAATTTTTTAATAATATTTTAGAGTAAAATGTAGGTAGCCCGATAAGGATGCTATAATACTCTTTTCGAAGGGGTGATATATACCATTTGTTCGGTGATATATGTCCGAACAAATACTGTTTGTTTGGTACTAGTTTTCTAAACTAATACTGTTTGTTTGGTACTAGTTTTCTGAATTAGGTGAAACAATTTCAACCTCTAATTTGTGTCCCTTTGGTAGTCAATCTCTCTTTGTTACAGTCTATGGTTGTAGGACATGGGTGATGCGATTGCGATGGTCAGGGTTGTGACGGTTGACATCATGACGGTGAGAAAGTGTCAGAGGGAGAGAATGAGGTAATGTTTGTATTGGTGATGGGGTTGTCGGAAAGTGAAAGGGTAATATTGTGGGAAGAGAGGTTGCTGGAGGTAGAGAAAAGAGGGTGTCGCTGGAAGTTGTCGGCGGTAGTGGAGGTCGGGTTGGGGGTGAGATTAGGGGTAGAGTTTTGGAAAAATAATGGGGTGAGATTAGGGTTTTGGAAAAATGATAACGGGGATAAAATTACAAATTGATGTTAGGACAAAATTATATTAAAAAAAAAGTGTGGGGAGTTCAAAGTACAAACACAACAAATTATTTTTCCTCCTATTGTATATAATCCAATTTTTAGAAATTTCATTGTTAAAAATGGTTGTTCTAGTATACTCTTTGAAATTGAAAGTCAAATTTAGACGAATCAAACTATGGTTATGATAATAAATTGTTGATTTTTTTGTTTTGTTTTGTTTTGTTGAGAGCAGTTGAATTTCTTATATTGTCCAAGGTTTATTTTTATTTTTATTTTTGGGGAATGTCCAAGTTTCTTTAATTTACACTATGATACATGTATTTCATAGATTCAGAGGAGACGACCACTTAATTTTCTAAAAAACTTAATGGTGGCGACCAATTTTGTAGAAAAATTATAAAAAAAAATCGTATGGTTTTATTTTTAGAACAAAATAAATCTTGAAAATAAATGATTTTAAATTAAAAATAAATCAAAAGATTATGATTTAAATCAACAAAATTAAAAATTTATGTTTTATTTTATTTTATTTTAAGGGTCAAATTTTAGATTTTTTAAGTTCTAAAAAAAAACTTGCGTAGTGTTTGATTCATAGATTTGGGTAGAGATTTGAAAAGAAAAAAAAAAGAGTGAAATATAATTATATTTTATTCATATTTAACTTATTCTTTTTTTTAAAAAAAAATTTATATTCAAATTTATAAATCAAACACAATCTTTCAAAATAAATTGGGGTGGATGATGACACTGATGAGATTTGATCAGCACAAAGCACTGGACCATTGAGGTTTGTGGAATATGATGGTGGGGAAGGTATTTGGGTGTGGTGACAATCTCAATCACACCATTATTGATGTACTGATGTACTCTTCTAATATGATTGGTGATTGTTAAAAAATATTAATATTAACAATTTTATTTATTTATTTAGTTTTTGAAGATGGACAAATTTGTTATATCATGTTTTTAAGTTGGTGATATCACCTTTATTCATCTATCTCGTTAACGAGGCTCTTCAATGGAGGGAGGATGTTGTATATTGTCAAGTAAACTAGAGGTTTGATTATAATTTCTAAAACTTGAAAAGTACATCATTTATTATAAAATAATTTGAAAAAGAATTTATGTCATAACACAACAAAAAAAGAAAAAAAAAGAAAAAAAAAGAAAAAAAACAAGGAAGCTTTATGGAGCTTTCGAATTACTATAGGGGTAATGATATGTATATAATTGTATATAAAATTCATATAATATGGTTAATTGATATTTATACATTTTTCTTATTATTATGAGTTGTCTATTTTGTTTTTAATCGGTAAAAGTCAATTATTAGTTATTAAATTAATACATATGAGAGTTAGTCTCTCTACCCTTGCAAAACACCAATTAGTTGTTAGATTAGTACTTACGAAAATTAGTCTCCTATCCTTGCAAACCACCAAGTGCTTGCCACTTAATTCAACTCTCCCTAACTCCTTCTTGGAGAGAGTTTAACCCATCACTCCCCTTGAGACTAAACCCTTATGAGAGTCACATAGTAACCAACCAGCCCTACTCTATTATATTATTGGGTAAATTACACTAACACCCCCCTTGAGGTTTGGTTTGATTACATCCCACCCCTAACGTTATAGAAATTACATTCTCACGTCTTATTTCACAAATTCCCTACTTATATAAAATGCAACAACTCTTGGTAAAAAAAAAAGAGAAAATTACATTGAAAAAAAAAAGTAAAGAAAAGGAAAAAAAGAAGAAGAAAGTAGCAAAGCAAGAAAAGAGAGAGCGTATGAATTTAATATCTTTTTGACAGTAACGTTAATTCTGTCTAAATAATTATAATGACATGGGGGTTAGTATAATTTTTCAAACGTTAGGGGGTAATATGTGTTAAACCAAAATCTCAGGGGTGTATTTGTAATTTACACTAAATACACTCCCTGAGATTTAGTTAAAATACAATTTGCCCACTATGGTTCTTTAAATTACATCACACCCCTTGAAATTTCTAATTTCAAAATAAATGTCGCATTTTATTAATAAATCATTAAGTCAATTAACAGATTTTAATGATGTCAAAAATTTATTTTAATTAATAATTTAGATAATTTTATCATTGTATAGGAGAACAGTTAGGAATTTATTTTTTCTGTTAATTCTGTTAAATATATTTTTTTTGGCAAGGGGCAATTTGTAATTTTTCAAATCACAGGAGATAATTCATATTTTAACCAAACCTTAAGGCTATATTTATAATTTACCATATCATTTATTTAAGTATGTCATGTTTTAAAGTTTAAAAGTTGATAGCCATGCGTCACATTTGTTATTATAATTTTGTTTATAAAATTTATTAATTTATATAATATCTTTCTAATAGGAATGCATTCAATTAATGTTACTTCTTATAAGTTAACAGTAGATAATTAGAAAGTAAAAATCAAAAGCTCTTGTCTCCAGCTTTTAGAGAATTATTTCTTTTAAAAGCTTATTTATGATTTTTTTGCCTAATAGATTATAAGCAGAAATTTCATCAAACAATTTGACATCGACTCACAAATTAAAGAAAAATGCTTCGGACCCCAATTGGGGGTGACCCCTAGGACCCCTAGTGGGTTGTGATTGGCCAGATTTTTTTATTTTTTTTCCTTCTCTAATCACTAATCTCCACGTGTGTGTGGGGATAGTGGAGGTGGGGGAGGGAGTGGGGGTCTCCATCATGTTTGTAAATTAAAATAGGAGAATTTGGTCAAAAACATATTATAACTTTTTATCTTGTTAAATGGATAAGAATTATATGAGTATTTCCAAAACGCCTTGATGGGGGATGTTTTCTGTGAGAAGGACAGAATAATATTTCTATGAAATAAATCTAACCATAATACCCTTTCTAAAACAAACGATTGGCTCTCTCTCTCTCTCTCGCTCTTTGTTTCTCGCTTTCCCCTTCACTCTCTTTCTCCTTCACTCTCTTTCTCTGGTTCGATGATTTGCTCTCTGTGTCATTCTCTGTTTCTCTCTCTCTCTCGTTTGCTGTCTCTATCTCTTTAGTTCCTAGATAAATGAAATGAGAAATTGAGACATTGCAATGAAAAATCGATTTTTTTGTTTGTTTGTTCATAGATCCAAACTTAAAATTTAACTGTGATTTGTTTATCTAGTATACACTTTGTTTTTTGTAACAGTAAAATTTTATTTTGATTAACGACAATAAATGTTGATTGCTGATCTGCTTAATGACAGTAAATTTTACTATAACTCAGAGTAAAATTTACTTTGAAACATGTTGCGATTTTGCCTTTAAACAAACAAAAAATAAGGGTTTACAAGAGAGGATTGTGTAATGAACCAGAGTAAAATTTTATTATTAGAAGAACAGAGAATCATGAGAAGAAGAGAGATTGACAGAGACAGAGTTCAAAGAATAGAGCATCATGAGAAGAGAGAGAGAGAGAGAGAAAGAGAGAGAGAATGTTCTCAGATTTGAGGTTTGCAAACTGTTATTTTCTAGCGACAATGATGATGAATGATCTCAGATTTAAGACGAAGGATAGTGCAGAAAGAGTTCCATAGTGAGCGGTTGTGGTGCCAGTGGAGAGTGATAGTAGTAAAAGAGAGAGACAAATACCAGAGAGAGTGGGAGAACACAAAAAGAGAGATATTGATCATATATATATATATATATATGAGGGTATTATAGTAAAAGAGATAAGTTTTAAAATATTAGGAAATTTTGAAAGTACTGATATAATGTTTGTCTTTTTGACAAGATAAGGGTCTCTCTAGGGATTTATGGCCAAATTTTCCATTAAAATGAGTTATAAACAACTTATATACACCAAATACCCCTGTGATCGTGTGTTTAATTTATTTATGAATCCCATTTACAAGACTTATAGTCTAATAAATTCACAAAGTATTTTTGTGTTCCACTTAATTCCATACATTTGAACTTATATTACAATAGGCCTTTTTTCCCCATATTAGAAGTATTATGTAAACTCTTTTACCCTTATAAACTTTTATTATACTATATATTATACCATACATCTAGGAGAGAGAAAATTATTATTAAATATATTTCATTTATGATATATATATATATATATATAATATTGTATATAAATATAGAAGATTATTATTTTTAGTATTTTTTTTTTGGCCTCAATATGAGGGATTCATTTGATTAAAGATTTGTTCTTCACTATTATTTTACAATAAGTTCTTTCTATGGAAGAATATTTGGAAGAGAATGTTAGTTATACATGTAGATTAATGATAGAGATGATGATGGACTCGCAACATAGATGATGGTAAACTGGCGATGAACAATCATTTTTTTGTTATTGTTATACATACCATAATCTCTTCATCGGTCTGTGTAACCGATATTGTATAGTTTATTCACCAGTATTATGTTGGAGTTGATAATATACAGATTTTTTTTTTTTTAAAAGGTGCGTCAATATATATGAACTATTTGATAATTTTTTTATATATTATTTGATGATTTGTTGTATATTAATTGTTACTATACTTTTTGATTGAGTAATCATTTTTATTTCGTAATAGTTGATTTTTACTTTTTTTAATTTTGTTTCGTGTTTTCACGTTGCAATATGAAAGTTCACATTTATTTATTTATTTATTTTTTAAGGCTAATTGTATGTTATTGTGAACTGTGAATATTCACATTGTATTTTGGTATGAATTTTATTTTTTCAAAGGTTAATTGTATGTTTGTTATTTTTGTTACTATATTTGTTGGTTGAACAATCATTTTTGTTACCATTAAACAATCGAAACAATCAATATTCACTTTTTTCAATTTGTTATATTTTCACATTGTAGTGTAGATGTTAACATTAGTATGAGTGTAATTTTTTTAAGGGAACTGTATGTTAATTGTAAACTGTGAATATTCACATTATATTTTGATATAAGTTTATTTTTTTAAAGGCTAATTATATGTTTATTGTTTATTGTGAATATTCATATTGTATTGTGGTTTGTGTTTTATTTTTTTGAAGGTTATTTATATAGTAGTAGTCATACTAGCACAAACATAGTATGTACATAGAGATGTGAATGTTCATTTTAATTCTATAATAGAAATAGGTAGTCACACTCAATATTATACTCTCATGTAACATTGAGTCTGTGTATGATTTCATGAAGATATGTTATTTATCAGCACACATTTGTAATGTGAAAGTTCACATTAACATTTAGTGAGGGATTTTCAAAAGGTAGACGATCTAGGATGTTGATAATGTGAGAGATTTTTTTCCTTGTCAAGACAAATCTAAAAGTATATATTTTTTGAAAAATTTCAAAAAATTGAAAAAAAAATAAGTCGAAAAAGATTGCTTATTTTTTTTTTTTGCTTATTTTTGTCTTTTTTGAATTTTTTTTTGGAATTTTTTAAAGAAATTATAAATTTTCAGTTCATTTTGTTGAGTTGAATCTAAAAACCTAAATATTTTTGATTTTTTTTTTTTTCAATACTAAAGACGAAAATAAGTAAAAAAATAAGCCAAAAAATAAACAAATCCCAAAACAACCCTAATTTCAAAATAGAAACAAGCGCACAAAATTGGAAGGTGATTTGATCATATTACACCAAATAGAATCTTATGGTATACTAAAAAAGAATATGGGTTAGATGAAATATAAATCTTAAGAATGACATTTACTAAAAAAAGCTCACTGACTCAGTTTGTTTAGGATGAAATAGGTAGAAAATGAGGGAAAGAGAAAAAAAATTAACTTTTATGAGTTTGTTTAGCTTGAGAGTGGTAGAAAGTATAAGAAAACTAATTTTATTGTACAACCCATATTAGAATTGTAACTAATCTATTTATTTCTTGCAAAAAATTACTAGAAAACACAAAAAAATAAAAATAAAAATTGAATGTGTGAGTTATCTAGAACTAAATTTTTAATTTTTTTTTTCTTACAAATTTTTTATCTTAATCAAATGCTTGCAAGAAAATATATATTTTCTTTTCTATTTCTTTTCTTTCACTTTCACTTTCTACCAAATTTTCTTTCTAACCAAACTGAGTCTTAGTTTGGTTAGGATGAAAATGATATAGAGTAAAAGAAATAGAAAAAAATAAATTGTTTTAGAAATTTGTTTAGCAAGAAAGTGGTGGAAGTTACAAGAAAATTAATTTTCTTGTATAACTCATAATAACTTAATAACTAAGCTTTTAGTTTCTTAGAAAAAAACACAAAAAAATACAAGAAAGTTTAAAGTTGGTATAAAAGTAGTTACTTATAATTAAAATTCATATTATTATTATTTTTTATTTATAAAATTTCTATCCTAATCTAATTCATGCAAGAAAAAGTATTTTCTTTTCTTTCACTTTACTTTATACTATTTTCATTTTTCATAATTTATTTCTTGAAAAATTAGCCAAAACCCCTCCATTGCACAAAATTTATTTCTCGTTCTTTCTAATGAAATGAAACTTAAAAGAAAACGTTCACATTATCTTATACGCTCTATATATAATTGGACTGGGCGCTGATTCATCCCCCGAAAGGGGGCTCCCCGAATCCCCGATTTTCCATTTCAAGTAAAAAAAAAAAAAAAAAAAGAAAACAGAAAAAAAAAAAAAAACAGTTTGCCAAAAATGAAAATTAGGGGGATTAGGGGGATTTTTTTAGGGGGATTATTCATTTTCCAATTGGACTAACACTTTTATACATCAGAAGTACTAGAAAACGTTTTTAGGAATATTATCAACTTTATAAAAATGTTTAGGTACCGTTTGGTAACATTTATATTTTCAATTTTCTGTTTATATTTTCAATTTTCTGTTTATATTTACAAAAATTTAAAAAACTCAAATAAAAATTTGTTTGGTAAATTTTTGATTTATAAATTAGTGGTCTCAGTTTATAAATTTGGCAAAAAAATGTAAACTCAAAAAATGAGTTTCCATTTTGAGTTTTCAATTTTTTTTTTTTTTACCACCCAACACTAGCCACCACCCGCCACCATTTTCCACCACCATCTTCTGCCCGCCACCACCACCCCCACCACCACCACTCACCACCCACCTGCCACCACCACCCACCACCCGCCACCACTACCCACCACCAGCCACCTGCCACCTGCCACCCACTCGCCACTATCACCCACCCCTCACCACCGCCACCACCGCCACTACCACCACCACCACCATCACCCACCCGCCATCCACCCGTCACCACCCACCACCCGCCACCATCACCCACCTACCTGCCACCACCACTCACCACCCACCTGCCACCACCATCCATTACTCACCACCACCAGCCACCCACTACCACCTGCCACCCACCCGCCACTACCACCCACCACCTACCACCACCACCCACCCACCCACCCACCTGCCACTACCACCCACCACCCACTCGCTACCACCCACCACCGTCACCCACCCACCCGCCACCACTACCACCACCACCACCACCCGCCACCTACCTGCTACCATCACCCACCACTTGCCACCACCACCCACCTACCCGCCACCACCACGACCCACCACCACCCGCCATCTGCCACCCACCCGCCACTACCACCCGCCACCACCACCCACTCATTACCACCCACCACCCGCCACCGTCACCTACCCACCCACCACCACCACCACCCGCTACTTACCCGCCACCACCACCCACCCGCCACCACCCGCCATCCGCCACCTACCTGCCACTGCCACTGCCACCCACCATTCACCACCCACCACCCGCCACCACCACCACCATCACCACCCACTCGCTACCACCTACCATCCGCTACCGTCACCCATCCACCCACCACCACTACCCGCCACCACCTCCCACCCACCACCACCCACTACCATCTGCCATCCGCTACCCACCTGCCACTACCACCCACCACCCGCCACTACCAACACCACCACCCACTCGCTACCACCCGCCACCGTCACCCACCTACCACCACCACCCACCCGCCACCCGTTACCCACCACCCACCGTCACCACTTTCCACCACCGTCTTCCACCGCCACTTGCCACCAATTGCCATTTCTCACTCTTTTTTATATTTTAAATTTTTTTAAATATTTTGTCAATTACCAAACGCGTTTGTAATATATATTTTTCTAAAAATAAACAAAAAATAAACAAAAACCAGTTTATAAAATTTTTGTAAATATAAATTAAAAACGTAAATGTTACCAAACAGACCCTTAGTGATTGTGGTTTTGTTTTGATTAAGAAGGACCATTACTGAAAACGTAAATTATGCTTATCTCTTTTTGAAGTTTGGAAAAAACACAACTAGTCTAAAACTTTTGATATAATTACACTGATATTTTTATTAGTAACAATAAAGCAATCGAAACCTAATGTAAATGATGAGTAAACAAAATAAAAAAAATAAATATATATTTTACTATAAAAGAGATGACAATAATATTTTTTTATTTATACAAGTGACAAATTATTAATGAAAAATAGCCTAATAATTATGTAAATTAAAATTTCAAGGGAGATCAATGTAATTATGTATAAATGTAGGGCTAATTATATATATATATATATATATATATATATATATATATTTTCAAATTGTTGAGAAGGTGAATGTAATTTACCCTTATATTATTTTGAATAAATTACAGTAAAGCCTATTAAACTATGACTCATTTGTACTTTACCCCCTGAACTTCAAAACGCAATAATTAACTATCTCGATTTATTATCTTATTATTATACTTAGCCCTCGTTTGGGATGAGTTAGTCTAACTTTTTATTTTTTGACTATTTTAGTCTGGCTAAAAAAATTGCCTTTGAGATAAATTTTGAATTTTTTTTTTTGTAGTTGTTTTGATGGTTGTGAGAGAAAAAGTGAAATGATTATGGTTTGGATATGACATTGTTTTATTAACTAAATTAGCATGTTTTGCCGTTATTGGCTAATTTAGCCAAATAGCTCATGCCAAACGAAGGTTTAACACCTTTAGTTAGGATTCTGTCTCAAGATTTAAATGGAATCAAATTATGAATGAAGTACATGACACATTTATTGATTTTTTAGAATAATAATACCCGTTATTGATTTTTTTAGGATAATAATACCATTATCTAGTGATCACATTTTGCACTAGTGGTAAAGTACAAACAAAATCATTAGATAAGGGCATTATTGTCAATGTGCTTTACATATGATATGATATGATTTTGTGTAAATCCCTAATATAAGGGGTTAACTGCAATAAGATAATAGTTTAAGGTGATTTTCTATTGAGTTTTGAAGTTTAAGAGAGTAAAATGCAAATGGGTTGTAGTTTAAGGGGATTTACAGTAATTTATCGTTTGGAAAATGATTTGTCTCTCTTAGGGGTGCTCGTGGAGTAGGCAGGGTTGGGTTGGGTGGCTGTAGGTGTTTCGGGGGTTACCAGAGCACGCCCGACAATTTAGACTCTCAATTTCCTGATCTGTTTTCACTAGTGCAATGTGAAATGGAAAATGAGAGTCCAGATCTGGTAACTTTATAGAAACAAAAATCCATTTATTGCAAAATATGTCAGAAATGGACCACATTACCAGATCTCAGAGTCACTACCTAATTTTTTGAAAAAACTAGGAAACTCGTGACTCGTGCCAAAGGCCACTATCCATCATAACCAAATCGTCTCAGTTCGAGAATTTAGGTGTGAAGTAGGAAGATCATGAATTGAGCACCTCTACTCACCCGATCAAAAGATCGGCCTCTACTAAACCATGATATGAGTTTTATAGACAATATATGCTCATTTTTTGGTTATTTATTAATGCTACAAATTACTATGTGAAGCAATAAAGTATAAACTGTGCAATTCATTTTGGAATGTTTTGATCTCATGTATTTTGAAAGAGTTTTAAAATGTGTACAACTCAAATGAAACCGAGCCCACATGCATAAGAATCAACACTATTGCAAATTGAATGACACAACCTCCATCCACTTACAATCATAGAGATATATTAGTTAAGCACATAGCCACATGGTGAGATCCTAGACATGGTAGTAATGACATACATAACCAGGATGCTAAAACTGGAAATGTTCACCTAGTTTTCATCCATGGCAAACCAAAAATAATATACTATATACATATACATAATCCTATATACAAATATCTAATGCAAACATACACAAAATGTAACTAAGGATTCGGCTACTAATACGTGACATGTGAATCATTTCAAGGCATGAGGTAACGTATAAAATCACGTTTTAACTTTTAACACCCCCAATTTAATAGAATTAAAATATCATTAGAACACCATAATCCAAGATATTAACACAATTAATAGAGACTTTATCTCAAAAGTTCTATTTCTCATTGAACTACAGTTTTAACTTACAATGTCCATGTTTGACTATTAGATATACCTTCAAATGATATAATTCAAAAAGTTAGTGGATACAAATAAGATCCCTTAATGGCCTACAAATAGGCAAGGCATGACCTTATTACAACAAAAGAAAAATGGACACAAGGTCCTAAACAAGTATGCTCGAAGCTTCCACATTTAAACATCCATAAGGCTCCGTGCTCTACCCAAAAACAAAAGAGTTCACTTCCTTCTCATTGAGGTAGTTGCACATCAATTTTTGAAAATTTGTTAGATAGGAATGAGCTAGATGCCTAATAGAAATACTTTTCAAAAAGTATCTAATTGCCCGAAATCCATGTGACATCATCATAACAAAAACATTTATCATTTACAACTCAAATTGGAAATTTAAACAATGAATTAAAGGTATCCTGTTTCTATAAAAAAGAAAATCACATTTCGACACTAGGGGTATTGCACCCTGAGTCCCTAAAGAGAGTTCCAAAACATACATATGCATAGGTTTGTATCCAAAACTATCCCGATATAGCGATTTTGGTTTAGACTCGACCCATTTGATGTTCTGGATCCGAGTTTCATTGTCTTATATGGTTGTTCATGTCTTATTTCTCCTTATTCCTCATCAAGTTTGGTTATTGGAATACCTTGGTTGCATTTGGAACAGGCTGGTAGCTTGTGTTTCAAAATTATTGTTGCCCAGATTTTGGCTTCTTCGCTCGAGCGACACTTATTGTGCTCGAGCAGTCTTTGTAGACTCTCAATACTTTTGCAGGTTTGCAAAACTATTGGGAGGTAGTATTTTTCGCTCGAACGGTCCTTCTTGAGCTTAAGCGGTGGCCTTCTATCTGCAAAACTTCTGGGAGTTGGTATTCTTCGCTTGAGTGGTGATTTCTATGCTCGAGCGGTCCAACTTATTGTGCCTGGTTGCTCAAGCGACACTTCTTGCGCTCGAGCGGTCTGTGCGTATATCAGTCCGTAAAAGTCACTTTTTGAGTCAGTTTTTCATTTCTCTCTCTCTCTAAACATTCTAAAAACCCTAGATCCAGAGCTTCTCTCCCTAAAACTCTCATTTTCTCTGCAAATACACTTAGATCCATTGGTTTCTCCACCTTAGTCTCTTTGATAAAAAGGTAGAGCACTCCGAGAGCTCTCTTTTAATTGGAACAAAGTTGGGTTTCGGTGTTGTTGAAGTTTCTTCACTCTTTCTCTCGCCTTCTAGCTTCAAGGTAGGGATTCTCCACACTTTCTTATGATTTTTAACTTAGTTATTTGCTATTTCTAAAATAATAGTATGATTTAGGGGATTTATGGACAAATCTAGGGTTTTGGGTTAAAAATCAAAAGAGAGGTTTTCAAATGTATTCTTGGAAATGGTTATGGGATTGTGAATGAGGATGAGTTGTGATAAAATGATGTGTTTTGATCCTTGGGATTGATTTATAAAGAAAATAGGGTTTTGCCCTAAAGATTTCAAATGTTGATTTTGAAAAGATAATGAAATTGATGTTGGAATTGTGAAATTGGGTTAGTATTGATGAGGATGGTAAAGTTAGATATGTATTATCACTCACATCTACAAACTTGGAAAATTTATCATTATGAAAATTATTTATCTGTTTAGAGATATCTATTTTGGACTATCAGTGGAGGATAACTATGATTGTTGTAGAAATTGAATGAGAACTAGAAGAATTGAAACTATTTTCTCATCCACTGCATTGAGCATTGTTGTATATTTAACACATTTAAAAGTGTATCTTGTTTTGAGAAAAATGAGTGAATACTTTGGCGAATTGGGATATGAAAACTTGGCATTACATGGTTTTGAAAAGAGATATAAAATGTTTTCGGCACGAGTATTGCATATACATTCACCTTATATCTTTGTTAGGATTCATAAACTATGTTAGAGTATTTTTACTAGGCTTTGGCGCACCCTATGTGGGAAAACCATTTTCAGGTGTTGATGATATGCCTCCGCTAAGGCAATAGCTTGGGAGGATTTGGAGCAAGAGCTTCATTTTTTTAATTTGTTGCATTTATTTGGTACAAGCCTAGGGCTTTATGTGTATTGAGTTTAATCTTACTTTTGTTGTAACAAAGTATTGTTTTGGAAAGTTGTAAGCCTTTACGACATTTCTTATTTGTTTTAAATCTTATTTCATACCTTTAACTTGTAACACATGCTGTAGATTCAGGGTTAGGACTTGTAAATGTATAACTGCATGTGCTACCTTTTGTACCACAGAATCATATGAAATGAAAGGATACTTATTTCAGAAAACTATATTTATACATTGTTGTTATTTATTGATGTTGTGGATGGTTTATTGTGATTATTTCGGGGCGTTACAACTTGGTATCAGAGCAACCGGGTTTGAATACTTTGGGATTGGGGGATGTGGTTTTTACCACAATGGGTTATCTTACTGTAGCCCGACTTTTCTGCGCTCCCTTCGGAAAGCAAAAAAAAAAAGCCTTACAGTTCGGACTCCACTTGTGGTTCTGAATCTGATTTCACAAGTGCAATGTGAAATAGTGGAAACACAAAAGAGTCCAAATCCAACAATTCTTTTTAGAAAATCAATGTTTGGATCAAATTTCAAAAATGGACTGCTTTGCCAGATTACAGAGTCGCCACCTATATATTTTTGGAAAATTTAGAAAACCCAAGACTCGTGCCAAAGGCCATTAGTCTGTCATCACCAAAGTGTCTCGGCTCGCGAACTTAGGTACGAGAGGGGAAGGTCATGAATTGAGCACCCCACTCGCCCGATCAAAGATCGGCCTCTACTAATCATGATGTGATTTTTTATTTACATTATACGTTCTTGTTGTGGTTATTGGCCTAACAGTACTATGTGACGCACATACAAATATAGACTAATTTGCAAGAATTAGAACATTTGATCTCATGTTTTGTTTTGAAATTGTTTTGTGAATTTGCCACTGAAAAAGTGGGCTAAAATGGACATTTAATCAAACCATCCCAGTTTAGGCATCTAGCCTTCATCCATAGGCATTCAAACAGTTATATCATTTCAGCAATTAGTCTCATGGTATTTATGCTTTGGACATGGCAACACAAACATCTGATGCAAGATGCTAAAACGATAAAAAGCTCACCTAGTACTTTGAGCCAAAAAGGTGAAAGAGTTAGCAAAAGATGCATGTTCCTAATTTATGCAATATGACTAATGCAATACACACATTATGTATTTTATAGGCTCGGCTATGAACATGGCATATGGTTTCATTCAAAACATTCGAGAGAGCACGTATTTAAGTAAATGAATTTTGACATTGATATCGGATTAGCATGATGAGCTGAACCTTATATGCATGCAAGACAAATGGATGCGAAACATAAGGATGCTAATGAAACGTGATGCCCTATACTAACCATTGTAAGCAAATAAGTAAAAGGGAGAATGACGTGGGGTTGAAAGATATACACATTATTACAACATTGCCCTCGTGCAAGAGGGTGCGAATCAAAGTCTGAAAAGTCCGAATTAAACTAATTATTACAAAACTGAATGAATGAATAAATAAGCAAGACTAATTAACTAGCAAACTATGCTATTACAACATGGATAACCAAGATAAATAAACTAGCTATCTAAGCAATTAATTACAACAATTACGAATAAATAAAATAATAATTACAACAATTAATAATTAACGAGGCTAATTACAATAATCAACATTAAATTAAATTAATTACAATGATCATAAGGTAAGTGAGATTGCGCAAGGGTTGCATGCATGCATATGCACAATGTTCAAGAACAGCCCTGTCTGCCCCAAGCTTGCTCTGTTTCACCTCAGCCACTGCCTCTGTTTTCTGCAAAAATACACTCCTGACCAAACTTTGAGGGCCAACCGGCCCTCAATGAAGCCCGGCCAGGCATAGAGAAGGCCGGCCGTGCCTCAATTTCAAAACTCTATTTTGTGTTCTGAAGTGAAAACAGTGTAGACAGAGTTGTTCAAGCTCTGTTTGTCCTTTATTTTCTTTTCTGTAATGGAAAAGCCTCGAGAGAAGGCTAGAATTGTTTCCAAAACCACTAATAGGCAAATTGATTGCTTGATGATTCCGAATACCATTTTGGACAAAAATCAATGAAATGCAATGAATATGACCACCCCTCCCTCTTATCATGGAATGAACTCAAAGAGGGAGGTAGAGACGCTTCAAGAATCATCAAAATGCTATGAATTAGTGCATGATCATTCTTGACTCGATTAACTTGACATAATGTCCGGCCAAGCCTAAGAAAAATAACTCATTTTCTTTATGTGTGTTGGTTGCTTTTAAATTGTAGCTTGACTTTTTCACGTCCCCTCTTTCGAAAGTTCGAAATATAAGCCCTACAGTTCTGACTCCCGCGGTTCTGAATCTAATCTCACAAGTGCAATGTGAAATTGATAAACACCAAAGAGTCCAAATCTGGCAAATCTTTTTGAAAAATTGATTTTGAATCAAAAATGTCAAAATTAGACTGCTTTGCCAGATACAGAGTCACCACCTAAATATTTTGAAAAATTTAGGAAACCCATGACTCGTGCCAATGGCCACGTGTCCGTCATCACCAAGATTGTCTCGATTCAGGAACTTAAGTACGAGAGGGGAAGGTCATGAATACATTTGAGCACGCCCGCTCGCCCGATCAAAGATCGGCCTCTACTAATCATGATATGATTTTTTTCAACATTATATGCTCTTGTTCTGGTTTATTAGGCTAACATTACTATGTGATGCGTACATACACAATTATAGACTAACTTGCAAGAATTAGAACATTTCGAGTCATGTTTTTTTTGAAAATTGTTTCGAAATATGTACCACTTGAAAAAGTGATCGCATATGAACATTACTCAAATTATTCAAATTCAAGCAATTAGCCTTCATCCACAGGCATACAAGCAGTTTTACCAATTAAGCATTTAGCCTCATGGCAAGCATGCTAAACATGGCAACAATCACACTCATGCAATATGCTAAAGCGAGTAAAGGCTCACCTAGTACTCCAAGCCAAAACGAAAGAGTTAGAAAAAATGCACGATTCCTAATCATGCAATATGACTAATGCAACACATGCGATATGCAATTACTAGGCTCGCTACTAATATGGCATATGAAACAAGTAAATAGCATGCGGTCTAAGCACGTATTCAAAAAAGTATTTAAACGACAATGCAATTAGAATGATGAACCGAGCCCCGGTGCATGCAATACAAATGGATGCAAACATAAAGTATGCTAATTGAAACGTGATGTCTCTAAACTAACCATTATAAGTTGGTAAATAAAGGGAGAAAGACATGGGGTTGGAAGACATACACATTATTACAATTTTGCACTCTCACGAAGGAGAGGCCGAATAAACTAACTAACAAGCCAATTAAAGCTAAGCTAATTAAGCTAACTATTACAAACTGAAATGAACAACTAGCTAAACTAATTAACTAATTAACAACACAAATTAATTAACTATTCTAGTTAACTAGCTAATTACAAGACGAAATTGAACAACTAACTAACTAACTAATTAAATAATTACAACACAAGTGTAGTTAAAATAAGTATTTAAACTAAACAACTAACTACTACGCCTCGAGAAACGAGGAATGTTCATGCACGTGCTCGGTTTCCACCCGAAAAGACCACTGTTTTGCTTCCGGAGAGCCTCTGTTGCACAATAGAACACCAACACTGCTGCTCACTCTGCTCTGCCTTACGAATATATTGCTCAAATTTGTATCAGTGGCCGACCGGCCACTGGTGAAGGTTGCCGGCCACCTGTGATGGTCGGCTGGGCATCAGAGGTGATTTGAAGACCACCTGCCACCATGGAAAGTGGCCTGCCGGCCACTGCTGCATAGGTTCATCTTGCTGCAACAGAGGACAAACATAGCATATACAGGGTATTTCAAGGGTAGATTTGCACAACTCACCCCTCCTTTTCATGAGCAAATCAAAGGAGTAGCAAGTTCGGTTCGCAAACCATCACCCGAAAAGACCACTGTTTTGCTTCCGGAGAGCCTCTGTTGCACAATAGAACACCAACACTGCTGCTCACTCTGCTCTGCCTTACGAATATATTGCTCAAATTTGTATCAGTGGCCGACCGGCCACTGGTGAAGGTTGCCGGCCACCTGTGATGGTCGGCTGGGCATCAGAGGTGATTTGAAGACCACCTGCCACCATGGAAAGTGGCCTGCCGGCCACTGCTGCATAGGTTCATCTTGCTGCAACAGAGGACAAACATAGCATATACAGGGTATTTCAAGGGTAGATTTGCACAACTCACCCCTCCTTTTCATGAGCAAATCAAAGGAGTAGCAAGTTCGGTTCGCAAACCATCAATGGATGCAATTTCATTGCATGATGACTTATGAAATTAAGTGTGCAAGTTCAATAAATGCAAAATAAGACACAAACCTCCTCCTTTTCATGAATGATCAAGGGAAGAATTGACCTTGGAGACTTGAATCATTTCATCATTAGTAAGTATGAAATGGTTCAAGCTTCCATGTGTTCAATTAACGTCTGATTGAACATAACCAAATTATTATCTTGCACTATTTTAGTTCCACTTTTAGTTACTCAATTTTTACCTTTCCATCCTTTAATCAATTGAGTCCAAAGGGTGAGATTAATGGGTTGTTTGGGGTGTCCTAAATAAGTTCACTTTTTGTCTTTTTAGACTAAAAAGTTGAGGGAAAAAATATGGATGTTTGGATTAACTTTTTGACTTTTTATGGAAAAATGTGTATTAAAAAATTGTATAAATTAGTGTGTAGGGGAAAATTAGGATTGGGAGTTGCACAGCCGTACTTTTTGACTTTTGGTGAATAGTGATAACTTTTTAACTTTTTGAGTAACTTTTTGACTTTTTGACTTTTTTTCAACTTGCCAAACTTGGCCTAAGTCCTCTAATGGAAAGAGGACTCAAAACACAAGTTGCTTTAGGTATGAAAGAAGCATCATACCATTGGTAATAAAAACCTTAATTTCATACTTGGGCAAACAAGTGACTTGAAACCACTTTCAAAGCAAAATAAAAAGCCAAGAATGGAGGGAGGTTGTAGAGATTATTAGTGCTGAAATGAAGTATGAAAAGCCAAAAATGAGTGCTATCAACTCAAATAAGTGATATCTAAGACCTAAAACATCAAGTTTATAAGGACTATTACACTAAAAGCATGCAAAACAAAGCTCAAATGTAACCAACAGTCCAAAATAGTGCTAAAACATGTTAAAATAAGTCCTAAAACATGCTGGAATTAAGACTCAAAAGGCTAGATTAACATGCTAAAACATGGCATAAACTAGGCTAGTAAGCAAGACATAAGGAGGGGAGGCTAACCCCTCCAAATTTGGACTTCAAAACATAATTTTGGCCACTGAAAAAGCTCTAAAAATCAGTGTTTAAAAGCTTGGAAAAAGATAGGAAAAGGGTGGAAAACACAAGGGCAACGGCTTCCAAAACAAGGTTCAAAGAAGGGCTATCAACCCCTCAACCTTTAATGGCCTTAAACCCAAGCTTCAGCCTAAAAAACACAGAGTTTTGATAGCCCAAAACAAAGGAAAAATAGTAGGAAAAAAAAGTAGAGAAAACAAGCTAATAGATAAAGCTTTATACCTCTTGAAGAGAAGAAGCAATTTAACCAACAAAACCAAGCAAATAGCACCCTCAAGAGCTCAAACCAAGCTCAAGAACACCTCAGCTCAAAGATGAGAAGATTTGGTTAAGGGTGTATAGGCAAAGGTTGAAGAATTGTAAGCAAAAGTGTAGGATTTTGCTAGAGAGAGAGGAAATTTTTTGATCTCTAGAGTTTCTAACCTCAAAACAAGAGAGAGGGGCCTCTTATATATAGAAAATATGAAATTCCCTCAAGAAGATCCAGCCCTACACGTGGGGAGAGATGCATGCATCTGTGCAAACAGTTGGCATAAAATATTTGCAAAATACACTGGTGGTCGGCAAGCCACATCAGTGGCCGGCAGCCCAAAAGTGATGGCCGACAACCTCTATCAGTGGCCGGCAGGCCACCAGAAACTGCGGGCTTGAAAGACTAAGGCTTGGTTAAAAAATGAGGCAACAATGGTGCAAGGTTTGAAAGGCTCAAAACTGTGGCATTCCGCTGAGGACTTCGAGCATTTGGCGAGCAAATACGTTCATCATCGGGTGTGCATGCAAGGACGTCCAAGTCGTAAGGGCCGTAAAAAATGGGGTGTCCACAATTTTAAACCAATTCTTTTCATTATTTCCATTCTTTAGTCCATTTGTCCGAAGTGACCGTTAAGTCCTTTAAAAGGAGAGAAGCATCAAATGGGAAGTAATTCTCAACATGAAAGAGAGATTACGCCGTTGACAATGAATCTCCATAGAGATTAAGCCATTAAACGTGAATCTCTAGTTCATGGGTTGAATAACCATCAACCATTTGAAACAACTCTCAAATGGGAGAAAGTAGTGGCAACTTGGTTCTTAAAATGAGGTTATTACTATGGAAATTAAATAAAGAAATGCTAAGAACAACATGATGCAAGCTAAATACAAAGAACAATGCTACAACAAATGAACTAATCAAAGCTTGAACCAATTAAATAGAGTAAGACAGCCCTAAAATAGTCTATAATAAGCCCAAAACAGTGGCCGAAAATGTAAGAAAAGAGCTCAAAAGCTAAGCAAAAGCAAAGACACTAAAGCTATGTAAGTAAGAAAACAAGGAGGGATAGCCAACCCCTCCAATTTCAAGACTTCAAATCATGTTTTTGGCCTTAGTTCAACTCTGAAAATCAGTTCAAAAACCAAAGAAAAAGTGTGTAAAAGAACCAAGGGTTGAGTTACAAAAATGAGTGCAAGTAAGGGTGTTAACCTTACCACCTTTGGTAGCTTGTCCAAACCCAAGTTCCAACACTTAAAATAGATGTAAAACAGCCCAAGAATACAAGAAATATATAGAAATGAAGAAAACAAAAGCAAGAACAAAAGTTACAAGCTTATACCTCCCAAAATGGAGTAAGCTTTTGTTGATGATCAAACTCACTCTTGACATACTCTCAAGCTTGAATTATGTTTCTGAAGGGTCAACCAAGGCTCTAAGATGATGAGTCAAGGCTGTGTATGGTGTACATAGATGATACAAGGTTGGTAGGTCAACTCAAAGCTAACTTACAATGGAAGAAGGAGAAATAAGAAGCTCTCTCTATGTGTATAGGCTTTTTTTCAATTGTTCAACCCCCAAAACAGAGGTATATGGTTGTACTTATAAAATTTGAGCACAAAAGGTGATAAATATCTTAAAAAATGGACAGCTGGCGGCCTCCTGCCCAGAACAGTGTTTCTAGCTACTGAAGCTCGGCCGGCCCTTAATAGCCATGGCCGGCCCTCAATGAGGCATGGCCGGGCCTCAATGAATTCCCCTATTTTTCTGGTTTAGCCTTACCACAGGGTGGTACAAGGTCTACAAATGAATTTCTTGGGTATGATCAATGGAAATATGGAAGGTTTGGGATTGTTTCGAAGCTTGAACAAGACTCCTTGGTTGAGATCTCAGACCACGCATAATCCCACTTTCATCATCGAGTGTACCGAGTAAAGCGCTCGAGCCTTGCGGATGGTCAAAAATGGGGTGTCCACACTTACCAATTAGTATTAGGAATGGTCTGGTCTGCTATGTGATAACATGCTTATGTGACTAAGTAGGTATGGAGTTTAATTTCTAAGATATTGATTGGGTCTATGGGTTTCTAGAAGTCCTGTTAGAAGAGCACTTGATCATTGTTATTTCTAACTAGAACTCTGGCAACGCATTGGGACGATCATTATCTAAGAAAGAAATTCGTATGTATTTAAGTGATTATGTGCTTATGTAGAATGAATTATCTGTTGTCTACCGTATTAGGATGCGAGTGAGTTAGCTTCGGTACATTTGTATATGTGCTAATCTTTTGTGTTACCTTTATTAGGATGTCGGGACGTGGACGTGGTGGTAGGCGTGGTAGGCCTAGACGGTAGGAGGTGCCATTACCAGATGAAATTTTGGTACAAGAAGAAGGGGTTGGTTAGGCCAATGTGGCCGAACTAGTTGGTCAGTAGGCCATGGGCGTTTTCCCGTGAAATGGCCGGAGCCTTACGGGAATCCATGGATATTCTCAGAGCTTAGAATCAATCTAGTCCACGTTGCTGAGATAGGGCTGTCATTTTTGAAGAAGGAGTTCTTTTGGTCTAATCCGAATGAGTTTTTGGGGGATTCGAAAGAGCCTTTGAAAGCAGATGAATGGCTCGGGTAAATGGTGAAGACGTTCGAGATTCTTGGCATCAAGAACAATGGGCTAAGAGTGACCTTGGCATCCTTCCAGCTAAAGGGAGATGCGGGTCAGTGGTGGAAGTATGCGCGTGGACACATTAGAGTGACTTGGGAGGCCTTTGTCCACACCTTCTAGGACAAGTTCTTACCTTACACTGCTAGGGAGAAGTTGAAGGAGCAGTTTCTAAAGCTTAAGCAGCTTAACACACCAGTAGCTGAGTTTGAGCAGCTTTTACTAGCCTCTCTAAATTTGCATCGAAACTTGTGGCGGCGGAGGAACGTCGTTGCATTGAGTTTGAGAAGAGGTTAAGGATCAAGCTTTTTTTCAAGGTGGCTGGGTCTATGAATAGGGACTACGGACGCCTTGTGGAAGTGGCTGCTCATCTTCAAACCGTGATTCAAATGGAGGAGGAGCGGATGAGGGGCTCTAGGCAAAGGAGTCAGGAGGTTTAGGGGGAGACTTGGGACAATAAGAGGCGGAGGGGTTCCACCCCACAACAATCCTAGGGAGCACAGTCTAGATCCACTTTTCCTGTACCGAGTTCTAGGGCAGGGAGAGGTGGTCAGGAATGGATCACTTGTTTCAAGTGTGGCTAGTTGGGTCACAAGTCTATAGTTTGCCCGCATAAAGGAGGATAGTAACAGTCTGCGCCATCTATGACTTGTTCTTAGAGTTAGAGTTAAGGGAGAGGGTAGCCACCTACCTGTTATTAGCGTGGGCAGTCAGGACATGTGAGGAGGTTTTCTCTCAGTTGGGTGGCACATCTGGTGCGTCTAGTTAGAGGCAGACACAGAGTCATCAGCTTGCACCGTCAACACAGGTTTCGAAGGCTAATCAGGGGGCCTCTATAGACATGCCATTTTTGACCACCCTTACGATTTGGGCGCCACCGATTGCGCACCCAATGATAAATGTATATGCTTGTCAAATGCTCGAAGTCCTCAGCAGAATGCCTCAGCTTTGAGCCTCAAAACCATGTGAACCTTTAGGTTTGTTTTTGGACCAAAAACATCATTTTTTCAAGCCTAAACATCTTGGGACCTGCATACCCACTTGTGTGGATTGCCAGCCACTATTGTGGACTGTCGGCTAGTAATGTGGCTTGTTGTCCACTATTAGTGGGTTGCCGGCCACTTGTGTGTTTTTTTTAGATATTTATGCCAGCTGTGCCAGCTGTTTCCATAGGTGCATGCATCTGCTCACACGTGTATGTATGGATATTTTTGAGGGAGTTTCATGTTTTTCTATAAATAGAAGACCTCCCCTTCCATTTTTAAAGGTTGGAAATTTTGGAGCAAAAATATTTCTGTCTCTACAATTCCTTCTCTCTCTTGTAAATTCTTAAGCCTTTGCCTATACATTCTAAACCAAACCTTGTGGTATTTGAGCTGAGGTACTTTTGAGCTTACTTTGAGCTCTTGAGGGTGTGTAAGTGTTAATTTATCACTTAGAAATGGTTCTCCTCTTCAAGAGATATAAGTCTTGGCTTATTTCTTTGATTTATTTGCTATTTTTCCTACTGTTTTTGAACTGTGTTTGGGCTGTTTATACTCTGTATTTTTGGGCTGAAACTCGTGGTTTAAGGCCATTAGGGGTGGAGGGGTGGATCACCCTTCTTTGCACCTCACTTCTCAAGCCTTTGCCCTTGTGTTTCCCACATTTTTGTCAACTTTTTTTTGAGCTTTTAAATACTGAATCTTAGAGGTTTTTCAAAGGCTAAAACCATGTTTTGAAGTCCAAAAATAGAGGGGGTAGCCTCCCCACCTTGTGCTTGTTTACTAGCTTAACTTGCTCCATGTTGTAGCTTACTCTTTTAGCTCTTTTGCCTTCAATTCCGGCACTGATTTTAGGTGCTTTAGGACTGTTTTAGGCTGTTTGTTCCATTCATGCCTTGTATTGCATGCTTGTAGTGTAATGGTCCTCATAGGTTTGGAGGTTTAGGCCTTAGCCACCAACCTATTTGAGTTGATACCATTTATTTCTTACTTTCCATACTTCTGATCACTTCTGCAACCTCCCTCATTTCTTAGCTTTTTCTTTGTTTTGAAAGTTGTCTCAAACCAAGTGTTTGTTTAAGCATGAGATTGACGTATTGTGCTTAATGGTTTAATCCCTTTGGGGGTTCATTACCAACGGCATGGTGTCTCTCTCATGCCCAAAACAACTCTTTGTTTGATATTTCTTTCCATTAGAGAACTTAAAGATCATTATTGGACTTAATGAACTTAGGAATGGTTAGTAATTGAAATGAAGTAATAAAATTGGGACTAAAAATGGTGTAAGATAATAAGCAATTTTGTGTTCAATCGGATGTTAATTGAACACATAAAAACTTGAGGCATTTCATATTTGCTAGTGATGAAATGGTTCAAGTTTCCAAGGTCAATCACTTCCCTTGATCAATCCATGATAGGGAAGAGGATTGAGAGTATTTTATTGTGCATTTATTGAAATTGTACCCCTTGATTCATAGGCCATCGTGCAATGAAATTGCATCAATTGATGGCTTGCGAATTGAGCTTGCCACTCATTTGAGCTGTTTGATGATAAGGAGGGGTAAGGTGTACAAACATCCCTTGAGGATGCCTTGTTTTTGCTCTGTATGCTTTCTGTTGTAGCAGGAGGAACTAGGCCTTAGTGGCCGGTAGGCCACTTTTTCTGGTTGGCAGGCTACTTTTTTTGGACGGTAGGCTACCATTTGTGGCCGGCAGGCCACTACTTCTAGCCTGTCGGCAGTTTTGTCAAATTGAGCAGCAACTTTTTGGAATAGAACAGAGCAGAGGCTGATGTGAAAAGATGTTCTAACTGTGCAACAGAGGCATTTTGGCTGCAGAACAGTAGGCTTTTTGGGTGGAAATCCGTTCATGCATGAGCATTCCTCGCTTCCCGGGGCTGATCAGTTGGCTTAGTTACTTCTTTCATGTTGTATTCATGTTGTAATTAATTAGTTAATTCTAATTTGTAATTAATTAATTAGTGTAATTAATTAGTTAGTTCCATAGAATAGTTAATTAATTAATTGGTTTTGTAATAACTAACTAGCATAGTTAGTTAATTTGTTATTGTAATAGTTAGTTAATTCGTAGTAATTAGCTTAGCTAATTAGTTTATTTGGACGCTCCTGCGCGAGGGCACAATTGTAATAACGTGTATGTCTTCCAACCCCACGTATTTCTCCCTTTTATTTACCTGTTTATGGTGGTTAGTTTAGAGCACTTGTTTTGCATGCATGAAGCTTGGCGCATTATTCTAACTTGCATTTTAGCTAAATACTTGTTTGAATACGTGCTTTATCGTATGCTATCAAATTGATTCATATGCCGTATTAAGTAGCCGAGCCGATTTAGAGTGCATATCGTATGTGTTGCATTAGTCATATTGCATAGTTAGAATCATGCATTTTTTTCTAACTCCTTCATCTTTTTTGGCTTGGAGTATTAGTTGAGCTTTTACTTGTTTTAGCATATAGCATGCATGTTAGTGTTACCATGTCAAAGCATGCTCACCATGAGGCTAAGTACTTAAGTGATAAACTGTTCGAATGCCTGTAGATTAAGGCTAATTGCTTGATTTGGAATAGTTTAATTAATGTACATTTGAGCCCACTTTTTTAAAGTGGCATATTCACAAACTCTTTTTAAAAACAAACATGAAAGCAAAATGTTCCAATTTTTGCAAATTAGTCTACACTTATGTGCGTCACATAGTAAGTTAGCCTAATAATTGAAACAAGAGCATATAATGTAAATAAGATTCACATCATGATTAGTAGAGGCCGATCTTTGATCGGGCGAGTGAGGGTGCTCAAGTCATGACCTTCCCCTCTCGTACCTAAGTTCTCGAGCCGAGATAGTCTTAGTGATGACGGACACGTGGCCTTTGGCACGAATCATGGGTTTTCTAAATTTTTCAAAAATATTTAGGTGGCGACTTTGTATCTGGCAAAGCAGTCCATTTTTGGCAATTTGACTCAAAATTGATTTCCAAAAGATTTGTCGGATTTGGACTCTTTTGTGTTTATCTATTTCACATTGCACTTGTTAGATCAGATTCAGAACCACAGGAGTCTAAATTGTAAGGCTATTGTATCTGAAAGGCGCACAAAAAGTCGAGCTACAGCCTCTTCGGCTCAGTCAGTGTATGAGACTTATGCTCTGAGGAGTGAGCAAGTAGAGTAGACCTACAGGGTGTGTTATGTTGTTACCATGCCAGATTTGTTGCCAGCACCTTCGGTAGTGAGAGGTAACTTCTTGTTGTGTAATTCTATTGCCAATGCGTTGATTGATACTAGTGCATAGCATTTTTCATTTCGTTTGCATTTGCTTTGGCATTGGGGTTGGAAGTGGCTCGGTTAGCATCTTCACGCAGGGTAGGGTCACCTGTTGGTGGTGAGGTTATGTTGGATCAAGGATGTCAGAGTTGTGAGATAGAGGTTGCCGGTCGTCGTTTTCCTTTTGTTTTTGTGTTGATTGATATGTTGAGCTTTGATGTCATTTTAGGCGTGGATTGGTTATCATTCTATCGGGTTATCATAGACTGTTACCGTTAGAGAGTTATGGTGTGCACCTCGAGTGGGGATTGTTTTTATTTCTAGTGGGACCGAGTTGATAGAGCTTTGTTGGCAGTGTGTGGTTCGCGTGGTCGGGGTGAGCTTAGTTTCCTTCTTGCTACATTCTTGGGTGTTGAGAGTGATGTGGTCTTAGTTGAGTTGTTGAGGGTAGTTTGTGAATACCCGAACGTCTTTCCCGAGGATCTAACTAGTTTGCCACCTTACCGTGAGATAGAGTTCTCTATTGATTTAGTGCCTGGCACATCATCGATTTCTATGGCATCGTATACATTTGCACCCATCCATCGAGTTGAGTGAGTTGAAGATTCAACTTCAGGAATTATTAGATAAGGGATTTATCTGCCCTAGTATTTTGCCTTGGGGAGCATTGGCTCTCTTTGCCAAGAAAAAGGATGGCTCTTTGTGACTTTGTATTGATTATCGGAAGGTTAACCGAGTAACTGTTAAGAATAAGTACCCATTGCCTCGTATAGATGATTTGTTTGACCAGTTGAAGGGATCTTGTTGCTTCTCTAAGATAGACTTGAGATCGGGTTATCACCAGTTGAGGGTAAGGGAAGAGGATATACAAAAAATGACATTCCGTACTCGGTATGGCTATTATGAGTTCCTAGTAATGCCTTTTGGGTTAACTAATGCACCGGCCTTGTTTATGGATCTAATGAATCGAATCTTTCGAGAGTTCTTGGACCATTTTGTGGTTGTCTTTATTGATGACATCCTGATTTACTCACCCTCTAACGAGGAGCATGAGGAACATTTGCAGGTTGTACTTGAGTTGCTTAGAGCGCACAAATTGTATGCTAAATTCGGGAAATGTGAATTCTGGTTAAAAGAAGTTAAGTTCTTAAGCCATGTGGTATCCGGAGAAGGAGTCACTGTAGACTTTTCTAAGATAGAAGCACTGCAAGATTGGAAACCACCTAAAAATGCCTTTGTAATCTGGAGTTTCTTGGGGTTAGTCAGGTATTAAAGTCAGTTTGTGAAGGATTTGTCTAGATTAGCCTCACCTTTGACTAGACTGATGAGGAAGAGAATTAAGTTTGTGTGGACTGAGACTTATGAAAAGTCATTCCAAGAACTTAAAGTTAGACTTATCACTGCTCCAGTGTTGATTATTCCGAAGAGGGGTTTGGGCTATTCTGTGTATTGTGATGCGTCACGGCAAGGTTTGGGATGTGTTTTGATGCAAGAGAAGAAGGTAATAGTCTATGGCTCACGTTAGTTGAAAACACACGAGAGAAACTATCATACTCATGACCTAGAGCTAGTAGCGGTGATCTTTGCCTTGAAGATTTGGAGGCATTATTTGTATGGTGAGAGGTTTGAGGTATTCTTCGAACATAAGAGTTTAAAGTATCCGTTTTCACAAAAAGATTTGAATTTGAGATAGAGGAGGTGGATGGAGTTTATGGAGGATTATGATTTTGAGTTGCATTATCATTTGGGGAAAGCCAATATAGTGGCCAATGCCTTAAGTAGAAAGTCCATTAGCAGTGTAGTGAGTATTGCCATCCGAGAATTGGAGATGTTGGGTGCTATTGGCGAGTTCAACTTGCATCTTGGCGAGTCAGTTGAGTCGGTTACCTTGTTTACTGTAGTTATACAACCTACACTTGTGAACCAAGTTATAGAAGTATAGAGGGGTGATTATGAGGTAGAAACCCTTCGGGGAAAGATCTCTAGTGGGAAGGTAGAGAAGGGCTTGAACGTGTATTCTAACTCGAGTGTTAGATACTTTGACCATTTTTTCGTGCCGGAGTCTTGTAGAAAGGAAGTACTCTGAGAGTTTCACCATTCGTGCCTTGCGGTATATCCGGGAGGCACAAAGATGTATTACGACCTTAGTCGCCAGTTTTAGTGGAAGAGGATGAAGAAGGACGTAGCCATGTTTGTATCGAGGTGCCTTACCTGTCAACAAGTGAAGACCGAGCATCAAAGGCCAGCAGGTTTGTTACAATCCTTGCCTATAGCCGAGTGGAAGTGGGAACATGTCACGATGGACTTTATTGTGGGTCTTCCAAGGACTTAATGGGGGTAATAATGCCATTTGGGTGATAGTTGATCGGTTAATTAAGTCAGCGCATTTTGTACTTATGCGTACGAGTGATTCAGTAGATTATCTTGTCGATCTTTACATTAGGGACAATGTTTGACTTTATGGGTTTCATGTGACTATTGCTTTGGATAGAGATCCGTATTTTACGGCTTGGTTGTGGCAGAGCCTACAGAATGCTTTGGGTAATAGATTGACTTTTAGTATTGCCTATCATCCTCAAACTGACGGACAGTCAGAGCGTACCATTCAGATCCTAGAAGATATACTTCGGGGGTGTGTTCTTGACTTTAAAGGGTCGTGGGAGAAGCACTTGCCTTTAGTGGAGTTTGCTTACAATAATAGTTTCCAGTCGAATATTGGCGCGGCACCGTTTGAGGCCTTGTATGGTCGGCCTTGTAGATCTCTTGTGTATTGGGCCGAGGTGGGTGATGCACCTATGATAGGTCCAGAGTTGGTTCGGGAAACGATGGAGAAGGTTGCGCTTATTCGTAAGAGGCTTGTTACAACTTAGAGTCGCCAGAAGAGCTATGCCAACTGTAGGAGGAGGCCGTTATCATTTGGGATAGGACATCACGTCTTCTTGAAGATATCACCTAGAGGGGGTTTGATGAGGTTTGGGAAGAGCGGGAAGTTGTCTCCTAGATTTATTGGGCCTTTTGAGATCCTAGAGCGGATTGGGGAGGTAGCTTATCGTTTGGCCTTGCCGCCACAGCTTTTCGAGGTTTACTACATGTTTCATATCTGTATGCTCCGGAAGTATGAGCTGGATCCATTACACGTGTTGGATTGGACTGAGTTAGGGGTAGATAAGAACACCTCATATGAGGAGAGACCGGTTAGAGTTTTAGATACTCGAGACCAAGTCTTGCGTGGCAAGACAATTCCTTTGGTAAAGGTGTTGTGGAGATACCACGAGGTTGAGGAAACAACTTGGGAATGTGAGGCGGAAGTCCGTGAGAAGTATCCGGACCTATTTGTTAATGTTTGAAATTGCATTGAGATTCTTGTTATGTCGATCTAATATAAACATTGTATATGTTTTGGAAATGTGAATTGTATATTCAGTATTGAGAACTTGTTTATCATTGTAATGAGAATGAATGACTGGTGGATGGGTTTAATTTGTTATCATTGTTATAACTGGTAATGTTATTGATTTAAAGTTTCGGCGATGAAATTCCTTAAGGGGTGGAGGTTATAGCGATTCTGGTTTAGACCTGACTCATTTGATGTTCTGGATCCGAGTTTGATTGTCTTATATAGTTGTTCATGTCTTATTTCTCCTTATTCCTCATTGAGTTTGGTTATTGGAGTGCCTTGGTTGCATTTGAAACAAGTTGGTAGCTTGTTTTTAAAAACTGTTGTTGCCTAGATTTTGGCTTCTTCGCTTGAGCAACACTTCTTGTGCTCGAGCGGTCTTTGTAGACTCTCAGTACTTTTGCAAATCTACAAAACTACTGCGAGGTAGCATTCTTCACTCGAGCGGTGGCCTTCTGTCTGCAAAACTTCTACGAGTTGGTATTGTTCACTCGAGCAGTGATTCCTGTGCTCAAGCAGTCACACTTATTGTGTCTAGTCGCTCGATCGACACTTTTTGCACTCAAGCGGGCTGCGCGTATATCAATCCGTAAAAGTCACTTTTTGAGTCACTTTTTCATTTTTCTCTCTCTAAACATTCTAAAAACCCTAGATCTAGAGCTTCTCTCTCTCTAAAACTCTCATTCTCTACAAATACACCTAGATTCATTGGTTTCTCCACCCTAGTCCCTTTGATAAAAAGGTAGAGCACTTCGAGAGCTCTCTTTTGATCGGAATAAAGTTAGGTTTCGGTGTTGTTGAAGTTTCTTCACTTTTTCTCTCGCCTTCTAGCTTCAAGGTAAGGATTCTTCACACTTTCTTATGATTTTTAACTTAGTTATTTGCTATTTATAAAACAATATTGTGATTTGGAGATTTATGGACAAATTTAGGATTTTGGGTTAAAAATCAAAAGAGGAATTTTCAAATGGATTCTTGGAAATGGTTATGGGATTGTGAATGAGGATGAGTTGTGATAAAATGATGTGTTTTGATCATTGGGATTGATTTATAAAGAAAAGAGGGTTTTGCCCTAAAGATTTCAAATGTTGATTTTGAAAAGATAATGAAATTAATGTTGGGATTGTGAAATTGGGTTAGTATTGATGAGGATGGTGAAATTGGATATGTATTATCACTTCCATCTTGAAACTTGGAAAGTTTATCGTTATGGAAATTATTTATCTGTTTAGAGATATCTGTTTTTGGCTATCGGTGGAGGATAGCTATGATTGTTGTAGAAATTGCATGAGAACTAGGAGAATTGAAACTATTTTCCCATCCATTGCATCGAGCATTGTTGTATATTTAACATATTTGAAAGTGTATCTTGTTTTGAGAAAAAAAGGGGTGAATACCTTGGTGAATTTGGATAGGGGGTGTGGTTATGGAAATTAAATTGGCCTGTGTGTCGTTGGTGAAAGACCAGAAACCCGCGCGGATAAGTGTCAAGCCTTTAGGTTAATATCGGTAAAAATTACAATTGGTAGTACTTGTATAGTTTACTTGCAGACACGTACCTAGGGATTCCCAGAGTGTGATTCACTGCCCTGTTTTCTATTGTAAAGGAAATGATTTCATGAATTGGGATATAAACCTGACATTGCATGGTTTTGGAAAGAGATATAAAATGTTTTCGGCACGAGCATTGCCTATGTATTTACCTTATATCTTTGTTAAGATTCATAAACTGTGTTAGAGTATTTCTATTGGCTTTGGCCCACTCTATGTGGGAAAACCATTTTCAGGTGCTGATGATATGCCTTCGCTAAGACAATAGCTTGGGAGGATTTGGAGCAAAGAGTTTCATTTTGTTTGTTTGTTGTATTTATTTGGTACAAGCCTAGGACTTTATGTGTATTGAGTTTAATCTCACTTTTGTTGTAATCAAGTATTGCCTTGGAAAGTTTTAAGCCTTTGGGGCATTTCTTATTTGTTTTAACTCTTATTTCATATCTTTAACTTGTAACAAATGCTATAGATTCAGGGTTAGGACTTTTGAATGTATGACTGCATGTGTTACCTTTTGGAGCACGGAATCATATGAAATGAAAGGATACTTATTTCAGAAAACTATATTTATACATTGTTGTTATTTATTGATATTGTGGATGGTTTATTGTAATTATTTCGGAGCGTTACACCTGACATTTGCAAGCAATCAATATGGCAGGAATTGGGCACCCAAAATCATCTGTTTTTCCACTTTTATAGACTATAATATGGCAGGACCAGTAGACATCCAAAAACATTTCCCACATTCGTCCGGTGATAAGCTCAAGACAGGGCAATTGGGCGCCTAGACTTCCCCATGCGGGTACCAACACAACACTCCCTAAGACTGACTCTTTATCCAGACTCACATGCTATTTACCACCCCCTTTAAACAATCTTTTCAAAGCCTTCAAGTATTTATACATTCATGAATTTAAGGTAACCTTTCACTATTCAAGAAATTGTGACAATTATAATATGAAGGTTCCTAAAGTAATCTTAATCATTCTCAAGAACATTCCAACTTCGCAATTCTCCATTCAATATTACTTTAACATCATAATCCAACCATCAATTTAAAGAATTAAGGATCAATTTCATTTCATCACATTACTTCTGAATTTTCAAGACTTAGGATTTTCATAAAATTTGGGGCTTTTGCCCCTCCAACATATATATTAGTAGTTTTCATCTAAAATTTCCATAATCAAAAGCTGATAGTAAGTATCTTGAGGTAATTGTAGAAAAATCTTTATTTTTTTTGAAAGAAAACTCGAATTTATAAACCTAAACATTCATCATACATCAATGTCATGACAAAATCACATAACTAACTTCAAATCAAAGAGATACAAGATTAAAAGTAATTATACCTCAAATATCCAAAGCAAAGAAGCTAGCCCAAAGATGAATGCCTCAAGAAACAAAATCCAATCGGTGGAAAAGCTTGATCTTCACCCAAACTCCAACTTTTGTAAGGATAAAGGTTGCAAATCAAGTAAAATGAAAGGTTTCTAGAGAGATAACTCTAGGGTTTTTGGAAGAAAAAGTGAGGAAAATGATCTAAAAAGTGACTTTTTAAGTTGTTGAAATCGTGCAGACCGCTCGAGCGGTAAATGAGACCTTCCAGTATCTGTCTACAAAACGAGATACTGAGGACCCCTTTTCTTCGCTCGAGTGACCATTGCATTGCTCGAGTAGTCCCTCGACCTGCAAAGCTAACTACTGGGAGCTTTTTATCACAGCTCGAGCGGTCACCTAGGATGAATTGTTACAATCTCCTTCCCTTAAAGAATTTTGCCCTCGAAATATCGTCAATTCACAACACAACATTAATAATGTGATAACGATACAATGTTTAGAAACCATCTACAATGCCAAATGGTAAACTAATAACTTTTAATAGCAAACATATAGGAAATATAGTAGAAAAGGAAACATTACTTTCGGCTTACTATACATTATAGGAAAACAAATCAAAAGAAAATGTTACATATTATCAAATAGATTCGGATATTTTTCACGGATTTCGGCCTCACATTCCCAGGTTGCTTCCTCAACCCTATGATAATGCCATAACACTTGGACTAGCGGAATGGTCTTACCCTTCAACACTTGTTCTCGGATGTCTAAACTTTTAACTAGTCTATCTTCATAAGATGCATCTTCATCCACATCAATATCTGTCCAATCTAACATATGGGAATGGTCAGGTTCGTATTTAGGAAGCATGGGCACATGAAATACGTCATGTACTCCGGAGAGTTATGATGGTAAAGCAAGGCGATACACAGCTTCTCCCACCCGTTCAATGATGTCAAAAGGACCGATATATCGTGGGGATAATTTCTCACTTTGACCAAATCTCATCAATCCCTTCTTAGGCGAGATTTTCAGAAGCACACGATCTCTTATCTCAAAGGATAATGGTCTCTGCCTCCAATTGGTATAGCTTTTCTGACGGCTTTGAACTGTAACCAACCTCTTCCAAATGAGAGCCACTTTTTTAGTGGTCTCGCAAACTAACTCAGGCCTAAGTATAGGTAAATCCCTTATTTCAGCCTAACAAACCGGTGACCTACAAGGATGTCCGTAAAGAGCTTCGAATGGTGCCATCTCAATACTAGCTTGGTAACTATTATTATAAGAAAATTCGACTAAAGGTAAATATTTCTCCCAAGGCCCCTTGAAATCTAACACACAAGCCCTTAATATGTCTTTTAGAATTTTGATGGTGCGTTCGGATTGCCCATCGGTTTGAGGGTGGTAGGCGGTGCTAAAGTTCAATTGAGTACCTAAAGCATTTTGAAGACTTTGCCACAACCGGGCGGTGAAACGAGGATCTCTTATTTGAAACTATACTCACCGGGACCCCATGGAGTTGAATAATTTGACGGATATACAATTCGGCTAAGTGTTCAATAGAATCCCCTACACTCATGGTAAGGAAGTGGGCCGACTTGGTGAGCAGATCTACAATCACCCATATCGCATCATTTCCCTTTAGAGTCCTAGAAAGGCCCGTAATAAAGTCCATGTTGACGTGTTCCCACTTCCACTCGGTAATGGGTAAAGGTTGCAATAATCCCGCGGGTTTTTGATATTCGGCCTTGACTTGTTGACAGGTTAAACATTTGGACACGAAGGTGGCTACATCTTTTTTCATACCCTTTATCAAAATTGTCTACTAAGATCATGGTACATTTTTGTGCCTCCTGGATGTACCGCAAGGCGAGAGTAATGAAATTCTTGAAGAACGTCATTCCTAATAGGCTTAGGTACAAACAAACGGTCAAAATAACAGACACTTGAGTCTGCATAAACGTTTAAACCTTTCTTCTTTTCCTTTAGAGATTTTCTCTCAGATAGTCTCCACCTCAGAATCACCCTATTGTGCTTCCATTACTCGAGTAACTAGTGTAGGTTGTGCAATTGCTCTGTAGACTCACAAAGTTGCAAATCAAACTCACTAATGTCGCCTATCATCTTCCATTCTCTCACAGCGAGACTAGCCAAGGTACTTATAGATTTTCTACTCAAGGCACAACACTATGTTGGTCTTTCCGGGATGATAGTGTAACTCAAAATCGTAGTCTTCCATAAATTCCATCCATTTCTTTTGATGTAAATTCAAATATTTTTGAGTGAACAAGTACTTGAGATTCTTATGATAGAAAAATAACTCAAAATTTTCACCATACAAGTAATGTCTCCACAGTATTAAGGCAAAAATGACTGTGGCAAGCTCTAAATCATAGGTCGGATAATTTCTTTCATGAGTCTTCAATTGACGTGAGTCGTAAGCCACTACCATTCCCTCTTGCATCAAAACACACACCCAAACCTTCCTTAAAAGCGTCACGGTATATTGTGTAACCCAACTCACGTTTCGGTATAATGACAATAAGAGCGGTTGTCAATCTAAGTTTTAACTCTTGTAATGATCTTTCACAAGCTTTGCTCCAAACAAATTTTACACCCTTACGAGTCAATCTAGTCAATGGTGATACTATAGAAGAGAAATTCCTCACAAAGTGAAGATAATAACCGGCTAGACCCAGGAAACTGGATTTCAAAAGTGTTCTTAGGTTGTTCCCATTTTTGTACTGTGTCAATTTTAGAAGAATCCACCGTGACCCCGTCCCTGGAAACTACATGACTCAAAAATTTCACTTTTGAGAGCCAAAACTCACACTTTTCAAATTTTGCATACAATTAATGTTCCCTAAGAAGTTGTAGAATAATGTGAAAGTGCCCCTCGTGCTCCTCTTCGGAAGGTGAGCATATAAGAATGTTGTCTATAAAGACGACTACAAACTTGTCGAGAAACTCTTGAAAGACTCGATTTATTAAGTCTATGAATGTTGCAGGTGCATTGGTCAATCCAAATGGCATGAATAAAAACTCATAATGGCCATATCTAGTACGAAAGGCCATCTTTGGAATGTCCTCATCCCTGACTTATAGTTGGTGATAACCTGACTTCAAGTCAATCTCGAAAAACAACGCGAACCCTTGAGTTGGTCAAAAAGATCATCTATTCTAGGCAAAGGATACTTATTCTTGATTGTAACCCTATTCAGTTTACGATAATCTATACAGAATCTCAATGAACCATTTTTCTTCTCAGCAAAAAGGGTCGGAGCTCCCCAAGGTGAGGTGCTAGGGCGTATGAAGCCCTTATCTAACAACTTCTGCAATTGCTCATTCAGAACAATCAATTCAGCTGGTGCGAACCTATACAGAGACATGGATATAGGTGCCGTGCCTGGCACCAAGTCTATGGAAAATTCAATTTCCTGATGAGGCGATAACTCGGTAAGATCATCCGAAAAAACATCTGGATACTCACAAACTACCCTAGGAGGTGTGCTTCGAACCATACCACTCCCATCATCCATGAAGGTTGCAAGGAGAAAACTAAGCTCGCCGCGGCCTCGAGTTATACAATAGCGACAACATTCTATTGGTTCTATCACCTAGAAAGGAGAAATAATCACCATCTGAAGTGCAAACAGTAACTCTCCTACGATAGCAATTTATAATAGCACGGTAGGAAGACAACTAATCCATGCCAAGGATAATATTAAAACCTGATATATCTAATACCACAAAGCTGAATGGAAGCTGATGGTCAGTGACCTCAATTACACACTCGCAACATCCCTGATTCAAGACAATCTTACCCCGAACAAGTGACTTTACTATAAACAGAGGCTCTAGTTGCTCAATTTATCAAAATGGATGCGAATGTAGATGCTATGAATAAGTGTGATGTCCCGGTATCTATCAACACACTGGCCCAAGTATTGAAGATAAGATATGTACCTCTCACAACGGATGGTTCTATAGACTGCTTAGATGGGGTGACGGCATACACCTTTCTATGCGGCCTTTGCTCTCCCAGGTTGCCTCTTGGAACATAGGCTTGCTACACCGATTGTGCAGATGTGGCCCGTGCATTTCCCTGGATGCCTGGCCTAACTAGTCCGGCTGATGAGATTGCCTCTGCCCTAGACCTGTTTGGAAACCTCCTGATTGACGGGGTTAAAACATTAATTTTTAAACCCAAACATTCATCCATACATCAATGTCCTGACAAAACAACATAACTAACTTCAAATCAAAGAGATACAAAATTAAAAGTAATCATACGTCAAATATCAAAGCAAAGAAGCTAGCCCAAAGATGAATGCCTCAAGAAACAAAATCCAATCGGTGGAAAAGCTTGATCTTCACCCAAAATCCAACTTTGTAAGAAAAAAATGTTACAAATCTAAGTAAAATGAAAGGTTTCTAGAGAGATAAATCTAGGGTTTTCGAAGCTAGTGAGAGAGAAAGAAGAGAGAAAAGAAAAAATGAGGAAAATAATCTAAAAAGTGACTTTTTAAGTTGATGAAATCGTGGTAAATGAAACCTCCTAGTATCTCAGTTTGTAAAACGAGATACCGAGGACCCCATTTTTTTGCTCAAGCACCACTGCATCGCTCGAGCAGTCTCTCGACCTGCAAAGCTAACTAGTGGGAGCCTCTCATCTTCGCTCGAGCGGTCTTTTCACCGCTTGAGCGGTCAATTGGGATGAATTGTTACATGACTAATAAATCCTAGAAGTGCAGATGAACCGAATCCAGATGCATGAAAAATGGATGCAAGGCATGGATATGATAAATAAAACATGATGTTTGTCAACATACATTGAAAACATAGAAATAAAATGTATAGAAAGACATGGGGTTAGAAGTTATTACAACAATGAATGAATAGAAGACGTGGGTTGGAAGTTATTACAACAATGAATAAATTGAATAGAAAGGCGTAGGGTTGAAAATTATTACAACAATGAATTGATTTAGCCAAATTAAGTTGAATCTAACAAATTATAAGAAAAAAACAAAAAAAATTACTAACAACAACCCCAAAAACCCAGGAGATCACCCTTTAGAAGTTACACTGTTCTTCTTTGTTCTGCCTAGAGAAAGGTGAGTCGATTGGATGAAAGATTTGCTAGCCGAATTGTTTCTTGGCCGACCGAATAAAAGATTCGAGGGCAACTCTATTTTGTGCAAACAAAACAACAACACCTTCCAAAGGGTACTCATCTTTTCTACCTCTTTGTTTCACAGAGACACTCAAGGAAGAGGTAGAGAGGCCTCAACCCCCAATTAACAACACAAAATCCATGTACAACAGGTTATCGAATGAAACAGAGATTGAGATTGGAAGAAATCAAGCCCAAAAAAATAACTGGAAACTTACATTCATCTCTTTGTGGATAAGGGTAAATTAATATCCAAATCCATGCTATTAATTGGAGAGAGTAGATTGCCACCATTTCTTGGTGGAAGTTTTGCTTTGAAAGTAAGAGATTCATCAAAGGTGATTGAAGATTCCTCTTCCTACTAATGGAATAAGGATGTGACATAATTTTCCATGCTCAACATGGATTAAGAAGAGAATTTTTAACACCGTTGACCTAAAAGCTCTTACTTTACTTCCAAGGAAACAATAACAACAATGGAAACCAACAACTTTCTCAACACTAAACCTCAAGAATCATCCAACTAGCTCCATGCAACAACCATAACTACTCATTAGAGTTGAGCTTAGATTGAGGCATATGAATATGCTTGGATGATGAGAAATGTGATGAGATAGTGTATGAAAATGAAAGAATCTACACTACATAATCAAATTTATGAATGGGTGGCTACTTTCTAACTCCCTCCACATCCACAAAGTTCCATTTCACACACCTATATATACCAACAATGAATTATAGCACTAAAAAGCAAGAAAGAGCATGCAAGAGTGTAAGAAAGTATGGAATTCAATCAACTCAATGGGTGGGTGGCTACATGTAACATGCCCGGGGGGTACCCGTGCGCATTAAACAGTTCAGACCCTCGATTCTTTGATCTAGTCTCATGAGTGCAATGTGAAACATGGATGAGAGTCCAGATTTGGCAAGTTGTATAGAAAATCCATTTTATTACAAAACCTCTGCCAGAAATGGATTACATCACCAGATCTTAGAGTCGCCACCTAATATTTTGAAAAAATTAGGAAACCCGTGACTCGTGCCAAGGTCAATGTTCATCGTAACCAAGGATGCTTGTCTTAGAACCTTAGGTATGAGAGGAGAAGGTCTTTAATTGAGCACCTCCGCTCACCCGATCAAAGATTTGCCTCTACTAAACCATGATATGAGTTTTATTTACTTCATATATTTATATCTCGATTATTTAATAAATCCTAAAATTTACTATGTGAAGCAAACAAGTATAGACTATGCCATTCATTTTGGAATAACTTGATTTCATGTATTTTGAAAGAGTTTTGAAGATGTATAACTCAAAGAAATTGAGTTTACAAACATGAAAATCAACATCATTTCAAATTAAGCAACATAACCTCATCCACCGGTATTCATATAGTTATATCAAGTAAGCAAGTAGCTACATGGTAGGATGCTAAACATAGTAAGAAAAACACACACAAGCGGAATGCTAAAGTATAAAAACTTACATATTTACCGATGTTCCGCGAACAGGTACAGAAGAAGTTAGTAAAATATGCATGATCTTATATACAAAATTCTAATGCAATTCACTCATGAGATGCAACTAAAGATTTGGTTTCTAACATGTGAATCATCTTAATAAAATGAGGTGGCGCACATAATCACGTAAGAATTAATTAAATCCATAAATGCAAACCTAATTGAATCAAGATGCATGAAACATGGATGCAAAGCATGGATATGATGAAAAGATAAATCATGATATTTATGTACAAATAAGGAAAGCAAATAAAAGAATGAGATAGAAAGAAATTGGGGTAGGGAATTATTACAACACTTAAATAAATAATTACAAACCAAATGAGAGAGGGAACAGTAAATTATAATAACAAAATAAAAAAAAAATCCTCACAAAACTCTCAAATAAAAAGAAAATAATAGCTTCATGTGAGACCACTGAAAATTGTTATACTCAACACTGAAAGACTACTTAGTTTCATCCAAAAGAAGTTAGCCGGCTGGCCAACTAAGCCTAGCAAAACCTTGTTAAATTCAATGTATAAAGAGAGAAATACAGAGAGAATAAATTGTATGTATTCAATTGATTGATATAATCTGTATTCAATGTTATATCTTACAAATGGTGAGGGGCTCCTTTATATAGAGGAGTTACAAGCTTACAAGCCAAAAGAGAAAACATAATTATTAAAGCATACTAATTATTATATTAACCTAATTATTAAAGCAACACTTTACATATTATATTCTAACAGCCCCCCTCAAACTCAAGGAGGATAGGAACCAACCAACTTGAGTTTGAAGAGAGTAACAAAACAGAAAAAATAAAATAAAATAAAATAGGATAGGAGACACTGTATGGTTGTGTCAGACCGTTGGTGAAGACACTGTATGGTCGTGTCGGACCGTTGTAGGAGCTAACCGGAATCAATGTCGGGACAATTTATAGAGTCTTGCCGGACCCTTGTAGAAGCTAACCGGAATCAATGTTAGGACAGTTTACATAGTCTTGTCGGACCCATGTAAAAGCTAACCGGAATCAATGTCGGGACAGTTTAAAGAGTCTTGCCGGACCCTTGTAGAAGCTACACTGTATGATTGTGTATATAGACTGCCCAAAAGATATACATGTATATATATATAGAGCCCTCAAAAGTCGCGCCCTCAAAAAGCGCGCCCAAATCATCAAAAGTCGTGCCCGACAGAAATCGTTGAGCGGCGAGCCATCAAAAGTCGCGCCGGACAGGCCGCGATGCACGTGACTGCCTTGGCTTGCGCGCCCATTTTGTCGTCTGGCGCCGAGCGACGCGTGATGCGCGTATCTACCTTGGCTATTTAAACCAAGGCTGAGGCTGTGCAAAACAAATTAGCTGAAACCTCTTCGTTCGCAAACACTCTACAACCAACCCTTCTTCTGCAGCCGACCCTTTCTGACATTACCAGTCTGAAAGCTCTGATTCTCTGAAACACTCTGCAACCCTGCTTGTGCTGCATATCGGATATGGCCTCTTTTTCCCGCTCAGCAACCCAGAACATGGCCTCTTCTTCCCTTGGTCTGCTCACTCTCTTTCCAGACCTCAACGAGTCCACAAGAGAGATAACCGGTGCGGTTTCCCTTGAACCTCAACCAAGCACCCCTGGTTTTGCTCCGTTGAACTTTCCTATGCTGTCTGTGGAGCAAATAATGGCAGCGCAATCGGATATTGAGGCCAATCATTATTCATTGAAGTCATGTGTGGAGACCATGACTACGGTCACAAACTTGTTGCACCGGCTTCAGAGTAGGACAAATGAGGTGCAGCAGTTAAACGCCCAACTGGCTCTGCTCCAGCGTATGTATAAGGATGCGCGAACAGAGATAGGTGTGCTGAAGGCGGAAAACAAGGAGCTGAAGCGAAAAGCCACCGTTATGCTCTGATTCGGAGGTCCACCATATGTGGCATTTGAGGAGCAATGGGAAGTGAACGTGCTCGGCGGCGTGGGAAACACGGAGGCAGTGCCGGCACGGGACACCCAAGATAAAAGTAAGAAGAAGAGACCTGCAGCAGAGTAGAGAAGGGAAAAGAAAAATCCTTTGTTGTTGTTCTGGTTTTTTGATTTTGTTTTTTTTTTGGTTGTTGTGGTTATGGTTGTGATTGTGGTGTAAAATGTGGATCCGGGTGAGCCCCGACATGAATAAAATGAGTTTGGTGTGCAGTTCTTCTTTTTTTTTTCTTTTTTTTTTTGTTTGTTTTTGTTTTTTTTTTTTTGTTTTTTTGTTTTTTTTTTTACTCATACCCATGTTCTCCGGAGGGAAGGCTATGTATCGCATTGACATAAACAGAGAGGTAGTGGGAGAAAATAAAGTATAAAAGAAAATAAAGTTGAAGAGAAGTGTGTGAATGTTGAAGTAATAAAAAATAAAAAAGGAAAGGTGAGATTCAAATTTGTAAAAAATTGTGAGAGTGTTTTGTTTGGGCGGGTCCTACCACTAATGGAAAAGTAATCAAAATATATATATATATATATATATATATATATATATATATATGTGTGTGTGTGTGCGCGGGTGGTAAGGGTTGATAAAAGGGGTCAAAGAGCACATGGATTATGGATTCTGAGTTTGTCCATAATAATAATAATAAAATGAATGAGTGGAGAGAGGATTTTATGTTTAAATAAAAGAATAGTGGGTGGATAATATTAAAATAAAAAGAAACGAAAAGATGGGGACAAAAGTTGGTGTCTGGGTGTGATTTGGGAGAAGATGCTGCCTTTTGCCTTTGAGAGAGAGAGCTTCGTTGATATTACCATAGATCAGAGATAAGAGACATGTTCAGAATGTGAATAAGGTTGAAACTGCTGTCCGAATTACCCATATCCCCACTGGCGTTACTCTTCGCTGCACAGAAGAGAGATCCCAACTAGCGAACAAGATCAAGGCTCTAAGCCGGTTGAAAGCAAAACTGTTGGTGATAGCAGAGAGAGCTCTGGGTTTGGACAGCCAAGGTGAGTATCTGAGTAACACATCCCCTCAGATCTGGACGGAATGCTCTATTATGATGTTCTTTGATAATGTTCAGAGTGCTCACACCTCACAATGACCGAAGAGAAGCACCACCACAAGCTATGGTGTGGCGTTGAAGAAGTGACCACCTATGGTGAGACCACCAACGCCTATGGAAGCGGAGGGAGTAAGTATAGTGAGAGTACTGATGCTTCTTATACAAGGCAAACGTGCCAGCAGCAACAACACCAAGCTCTCAATCAAAGAAAGACCCAAAGCATGCCCACAAGCATAAGATAGAGGAAGAGATAGCAGCTGAGGCTGCAGTTGGAACTGGTGGGTATGCATTCCGTGAGCGTTATGAGAAGAAAAATGCCAAAGAAGAAGAGTTTCTGGTATGTGTTGAAAAACTCCAGCGGGCAGCGAAGGCAAGGTTGCCGGCCGGCTGCCCGCCGGGAGGAAAGAAATATAGGCCTAAATCTTATAGCTCTGATACCATGTTAAATTCAATGTATAAAGAGAGAAATACAGAGAGAATAAATTGTATGTATTCAATTGATTGATATAATCTGTATTCAATGTTATATCTTACAAATGGTGAGGGGCTCCTTTATATAGAGGAGTTACAAACTTACAAGTCAAAAGAGAAAACATAATTATTAAAGCATACTAATTATTATATTAACCTAATTATTAAAGCAACACTTTACATATTATATTCTAACAAACCTGTCTTGTTGTAACACTGAGAAAAGAACAAACAAGGAATATGTAGATGGCTCAACTAACCACTTTCGGTTAGATTACAACAAAACTAATATAAGATAGAAAATACAAGAAAATGAAAGAAATTAAAAATTCACCTTCCAAAGAAAGAATGAACTTCTTGATTTCCAAACTTTCTTTTGATCACCCTCAAGGTTATGAATTGCGTTCTAAATCCTCAATTCAAACGCTTGGAATTTGAGCTAGAATGGTGTCTTTGGACAAGTATGTTTATAGGAAATGATCACTCTTTAATTTTCTTGAACTTGGCAAGGATTACTCTCTCTTTTTTTATCAAAGCTTTAGGACTTGGTTTCAATGAATTTCTTGGGTGGTGTTTTGCAATAGAAGATGAGATGTATAGAGGCGTAAGACAACTTCACTATTTTGGCAAGACAACACTCTTTTGTTCAAAGCTTACTTTTCTTTCCCAAACTCTAATATTCTCCTCTCAAATTCAACATTCTTTCTACACTTCTTCTCTCAAATTCATCTCCCTTTCTCAAGACTTAGGCTCTCCTTATATAGGCAATGCAAGTGGAGAAATGGTAGAAGACAAAGTGGATGAGTAATGGACCATTAATGAAGATAATGGAGCTAATAGATCACTAAAATGGAGCATTATCCTCAATGGATCAAGCATTAGTCAATGGAAGCTGAGTACACATGCATTTGGTGCAAATATGGATTAGAAAATGGGATAGTAGGGTGCCTTACACGCACTAAACAAGAATTCTGCCGAAACTACACCGTTTCTGGAAAAAAATTGGCTAGCCAGCCAACTTTTTGGAGGGCCGGCTACACTATTTGGCCAACCAACTACTATTTATGCCAGCCGACACTATTCATGCACCATTCACTAACAACTTTTTTTTTTTTCCTTTGGAAAAACAAGACTTTTCAGTAGAATTATTGAAACTATACGCCCAAGTCAGGATTAAGGTTGTAAATAACTCGAATTCCATCTTTCTTATTAAGGATTTTGTGAGATAGCACATTCTTATTTTCATTATCGAGTGATAAAAAAAAAGCGTCGAAATCTTAGGGCCGGTCAAAATGGGATGTCTACACTACATCCTAGTCCCTTTTACATCCATGAAGACCCGTCATGTGATTACAACACACTAACAATGAAATACAAAGCTTAAAAGGAAGAAAGAGAGAGAGAAGTTGATGAAAAGGTCAAAACTTCAACTCTTAAAGAGAGGGTGAGCTTCTTAGTTATCAAACTCCTTCATAGCACTCTTAAAGATCTTGAGAGTGGCTTAGAATACTCAGCAAGGAGCTCCAATCCAAAGTTGGATGGTGTTTAGGTGATGGAAGCAAGGTAGATGGAGATTGAAGATGATTCGAGGGAGTAGGAGTGTTGGGCTCACTAACAAGTCTCTTGGCCTTTTGGAAATTTTGTAACCCTAAGAAATGAGGCTAAGTCGTATTTATATAGAGTTTTGGGATGAAAATATCTAAGATATTTATGTAAAATTTGTAAAAAAAGTCAAATTTCTCGAAAATGCTCTGTACCCAGACAATTCAACCGGCTGTACCATTATTAATTCGATTGACCACATTTTTCATTCAACCATAAGTAGTTATACAGCTAGGGAGAAAAATGTATCGTTGGATCAATGGTGTAAGGCTAGCATAATTTGAAAGAAAAAACAGGTATTTTCAAATAATTCCACCATTCCATTTACTCCTACTCTGTCATTTGCTCGGTCTAATGAAAAAGACAATGTTTTGGAGTTCGAAAACGCGAGCCTCGGAACATTGTAGAAATGTTTGAAATCACGCAACCAAAACACTTTGAAAAATGGTTTTAAAAGGGTAAAAATGATTTTGGCCAAAGCAAGTATAGGTTGAGATAGTTGGGATTGATGCTTGAATTTTGATTTTCTTGTTGAGGAATTCACAAGACTACACATTGCGATTCTCATCATCGGGTGTTGGGAATAGAGCGCCCAAGTTTTAAGGCTGGTCAAAATGGAGTTTCTACAGTGGCCTCTCATCTGTTATTCATCCAAATTTTGATAGATTGGAAAAAATCAATTTGCATCCGTTAGCTTCGTTAGTGGATGCAGATTGAGTAGGTTGTATAAGTTGACAAGTGGATACAAATTGGTTTGGGCTGCACTATTTTTGACTTTTTTGAACAATTTTCTCGTATTTTTTTATTATTTTGGATCCAAAATTTTTGATTATTCATTTTTTTATAATAAAAATAAGATCTAATTTTCATATTTTATAAAAAAAATAAGTATTAAATAAAAGGTAATTTTTTTAACATAAAACATAAAAACATAACATTAATTTTTTTAAAAAATGGCTATCATCTATCCGAAGTTAGGCAAATTAAAAAAAATATATTGAAAACCATCACTTTCGACCATTAAAATTGTTGGTTCTGTGGCATAAATTGCACATGGAATACAAAGGACATATAAACATATACATATAGACATTGGGAGAGAGAGAGAGTGTATGCTCTAGAAGAATGGCTATCATCTATGTGAACTTAGACAAATTAAAAAAAATATATCAGCAACCATCCCTTTCAACCATTAAAATTGTTCGTCCTTTTGTATAAATTGCACATGAAATATAAAGGACATATAAACATATAGACATAGGCAGAGAGAGAGTATGCGTGTTTTAAAGAAATGTCTATCATCTATCCAAACTTAGAAAAATTAAAAAAAATATATTGTGAATCATCTTTTTGATCATTAAAATTATTCGTTTTGTGACATAAATTACACATGAAATATAAATGATATATAAACACGTACAGATGAAATATAAAAGACATATAAACATTTACATATAGACATAGGGAGAGAGACTATGGCTAAGCTTGGCATAACTCAAAAAAGTTAAAAAGTCACTATTCTATTTAAGTCATATCATCTTATTTAAGTCACATCAATTTTCTATCACATCACATTAAACTCAACTCATATTTCATAAAAAGTTAAAAAATACACTTATTTAGATCATCCCAAACAACCCCTATGTGTGTTTTAGAAAATAAAAATGCTTGGGGCTATCAAAGTTGAGGACTCTTACAATTCTTAAAGAGAAAAGTTAGGGATCATGAAATTTTTTTCATGAAAATGATCATGAAAGATTTATGATCTTTATATTACTTTGATTAGTGTATGGTGTTTTATTTTAAGTGTAATTCAAGGGTTACAAAAATTTCATGATTATTTTCATGAAAGGTTTTTCATGATATCTAACATTACTAATTTTTAAAATAATATGGACCAATCATGTATTTTTTTCTTCTTCTTAAACTAATTACAGATTAATAGAAATTATAAAAATTATGTTTTATAAGAGTCTGTAACATTGTTGAATAGAAAAATGCCAATCATCTATCGCAACCAAAACAAATTAAAAAAAAAATATACTCGCAACCATCTCTTTTGACCATTAAAAATGTCCGTTAAACTTATACATATAGACATAGGGAGAGAGAGAGTGGTGTTTTAGAGAGAGAAAATAGGAATGTGTTCTAAAGTGATACAAAGAAGCCACCCACGTTTCCCTCTCACCGCCACTGCCACCGCCACAACCCGGACCTCCATGTCCGACCCGTTTCTCCGCTTCTCATTCACCACCCGCCTTCCCAAAGCCCGGGTCTCAATCCGAACCCGACCCTTCCGAGCCAAAGCCGCCTTCAACGATGGCTCCGTGGCTTCGATGGGGGCCGATACGGTGAGCTTCTACGAGCTTCTGGGAGTCTCAGAGACAGGAACGGTGGTGGAGATAAAGCAGGCGTACAAGCAGCTGGCCCGGAAGTACCACCCGGACGTGTCGCCTCCGGATCGGGTCGAAGAGTATACCCGAAGGTTCATACGGGTTCAAGAGGCGTACGAGACTCTTTCGGATCCGAGGCGGAGGGCTCTGTATGACAGCGACATGGCCAAGGGGCTTCACCTCGCTTTCTCTGCTAGGAGGCGTTACCACTCCCATCAGGTATTTTATATTTCTTTTTTATTTATTTAATTTTAATTTTAATTTTTTTTTGGGTTTTGTTTTGTAGTTTGCTGAATGGTTTTTTTTTTAACAAACTATTGAAAGTTATAAATTAGCATTTTTATTAGGGATGACTTCTTGATTTCTTATTCACGGAAGTTTTTTTTCCAGAGTCATCAAACGGAAGATTATTAGCGATAGGAAAATGAGTGGGAGCACTAATTAGTGCTATCACTAATGATGTAGCAGTGGGTGGGACCTACTGCCACAATGTTTTTGTGCCTTGTTTTTTTTTTTTTTTTTTTTTTTAAAAAAGTGGGTGCCAACTCATTAGTGGTGCTTTAGAGCACCACTTTTAGTGGGATGTAGCATTGCTGATTAGCGATAAGAATCTTTGAAAAAAAGTTAACTAGTCATGAACTCTTACCAGTAACAAAACGCCGTTTAGTGGTTAGCTTTTTGACTTTTTAGGGGCAATTTGAAAAGTTGGTAAAAAATTAATTTTGAGCTTTTTAATTTTCGATAATGCTACGTAATTCAAATTTTGTGACTTAAAAGTGGCTCAAATGGTCAAAACGACGTCGTTTTGAGTACAGAACAACATAAAAATGGCTAAAACGACGTCGTTTTGGCCATTTGAACCACTTTTGAGCCATAAAATTTGAACTACGAGACATTTTCCTTTAATTTTTTACACAAAAAAGCTAATTTTTTTAGAGTTTTTTTTTAAAAAGTCATGTTTTTACTAACTTTCCAAAACATTACTAAAAAAATCTTTAACTGTCTGCTCCAGTTAAGTCAAATCCTTTTTATTAAGAGCATCCCACCAGTTTACCTGAATTTTATCCCAAAATATTATTAAATAATTCATTCCTTATTTTAAGAATCACTTTTTTATTTACTTCTCTCAACAAACTTTCTATTCTTTCTCTATTCTATTAAAATAATATTTTTTTATTACTTTTAAATTTAAATATTTTTTTAATAATAAAATAATAAAAGCAAAAGCAATAAAATAATAAAAACAAAAGCAAGAGCACACACAACATGATAGCTTCTGTGCAGCGAAACGGGTCGGCCGGCTGGATGACCGGGCGGATGTCCGGGGACTTTTAGGTGTGCCTTCAAAACGAAATAAAAAATAATTTTATATTTTTGGGGAGTAAACAGTGGTTTCCTACATTTGGGGAGCAATTGTAGCAATACTTTTATTTGAGCAACTGTAACAATACTTTTATTTGAGGGGTTGGTTAAAGGATCTGATGGGATTTTTTTTGACAGCAAAATCTCTTATTTTGAGTAAGGACACGATATAAGGCATCTGCTTGGGGATGCTCTAATAGAATAACAAACTTGTGAAAAAATTTAGTTATTGATAAATTATAAAAAAATCTAGTTATGATTCGTCATGTGGCATGTAGTTGTGGTTTAATTTTTATTATATTATTGCATGTCACATCTATTTAACAAGAAAAATGTATTAATTTATATGTCAGTTTTTATTATTATTATTTATGTGAGTCCATTAGCTGAGTTGTTTCTATCATATTAATTTAAAGTAGTATGGGCAAATTTCACATTCTCTTTGTTTATGCCCCCGTTTAGGAAGGGGGTTGACTTTTTGATTTTTTGATTTCTTTTTGATTATTTTAATCTGGACTAAAAAGTTTAATTTGGGAAGAGTTTTTTGACTTTTTTTTTTTGAGAGAAGAGTATGATGATTATAGGTTAGATGTGATGTTTTGTTTGTTGTGGCTAAAATAGCCTATTTTGTCTTTTAGGACTAAAATAGCAAAAAAAAAAAAAAGCTCTTTTATTTATGTTTGCCTTGCGTGCACATAACTTCTTTCATTTAAAGCAAGTACATAACTTGTAGACATGTTTGGCAGGTTGGGTTTTTGGCTAAAACACCCAATCACATTTCGTTTTTATTTTTTTTTTCATGGTTTTTCATAAAAAATTAAAATAATCAATTTTCAAACGTGGTCCAAAGTGCATCCGTCCGGCACAATAAAATTCAATTTTAACCCCCATGTTTTACTTCATGTGTGGTATATCCTTGATAATTGAAAATGAGCATGTAACTGCTTAGTGTATGCTTTATACTGGTTGGTAATGGATTGCTGGACGGTGCACTTTAGTCGACAAATCGCAAAGGAGTTATGCAACTATTTCCAAGTGACGAGATAAATCACAAGGAAGTGTAGTGAAATTAGCCCAAATTGTATTACTGTATGCCGCATGTGAGTAGGAAGAACTTGCAAAATTTTCTAGTCTGTATAACATTAGTGTGGCTCGAACACTTGTGGTAAATTGTTATTTGGTTTCCACAATTTGTATTACTCAAATTATCATTTAGTTTATACAAATTTCAGTGTTTATAGAACAAATTGAGCTTCACTGTAGTACATGACTTCTGAATTTATTTCTTTTTATTTTTTTTATATTTTTTTTTGGGGTTTAACATGTCTTTTTGTGTGTGTATGATCCTTGCATGCACATATGGTGATGGCTAACCTTACCCCCATCAAAAATGAAAAAAAATAGAAAAAAGAAGAGATGATTGATTTTTGGGTTGATTTGGAAGAACTATGATTTTTTTAGCTCATGAATTTTGGTGGTAACCAGGATTTTTCCTTTTATTTATTTATTCACATGAATTGTGAAAAATCTAGAAACCCCCTAGATGTTGATTTGTGATTATGTAACAATTTTAAGCAGAATATAACAATCCCAATCAAACAATCAAGAGAAAGAGACACAAAGATTTTACGTGGAAAAATCACAATTGGACACCTTCCAATTGTGATCAAAAAACCACGGGCAACTGCCACAAGAACAATCCACTAAGAAGATTTAAAGGAATTACACAGGTATACTCTCAATTATCTAGCGAATTCACAACGCCTAATTGAACCAACCTCTATGTGCCTCTTCTAACCCTATCTTCAGCACGGAATTGTCTTTCTGATGAGCCACTCCGGATTCCACCAAAGCTTCAGGCTCGAATTCTTCAGAATTCACAACTGAAGAACAACTCTCTCTTTTGTGTATAAATAACAAACCTTTGATGTACTCTCTTTAAACCATGAGTTGAATACTCAATAAAACATCAAAGAAAAAAATAACAAAATATCCCCAGATATAAACCTTTAAGAACCAAAAAGAAGATCTGGAGGACTTCAATCAATTTACTTAGTTTTGGGAGAAAACCAAGTATTTATAGAGAACCAAAAGCAATCCAAGATTGGGAAGAAAACAAACTCCTTGAGAAATCCGGATTCTGAGGCTCGCTCGAGCGAAGCTTTCCTGGCTCGAGCGAGGAGAGTAATTTTCATGATTTCTACTATTGCCCTGGCTCGAGCGACGGATCCTTGGCTCGAGCGAGGAATACACTTCTTTAGGTTTTTGTATGGACGCAATCCTTGGCTCGAGCGAGCATTCCTTGGCTCGAGCGAGAAAGTCTTAGCTCGAGCGAGCACTCCTTGGCTCGAGCGAGCAACGGCTGATATGCAATTTTGAATGCAATTTTGAATTTTGCTTCGGCCGCGAGCTCACCGGTCAGCTCGACCCCTGTAATAATCAGCGAAGTGGCAATCTTGAAAGCATTAACATCACAAACTTCTCCGCAAAGCTCGATTCAGGTTTGGATTTGCATCTAATAAACTCATAGCCTCACTGAAATAAAAGTGCGAAAATAAATACATTTGAAAGGAGTTTTGTCAAACAGGGTTGCCAAGAATAAAAACCTAACAAATTGTCTTGATCGTCCTGAGAAATAAATAGGAAAAAGGGTAATTGAACATTTTCCTGCAATTCTTCCTAGTATAGAATGCATAAAGAATCATGCAATTGCGAATCTTTTCTCATGTAGAGACCAGGCCTTTTGTATGTTTTTTCATCTTCAATGTCATGTTTTTGGGAATATTGGTTGTCATAAGTCATAACCTTGTTATTTGATATCATTTATTTAGGAGACTAATTGGTATTTTGTTTTTGGTATCATGTTTTCAATTTGGATGTTTTGGTGACATGACTTTCTTTTGATGATTCATGAATGGACATTTGTTTTTTTGGGTCTGGAAATGAGTGAATTTTTGCATCCAATTGCTCTAATTTATTTGCCTTTCCCTTGAGGAGTTATGTTTGTAAAAGTGCCCTTGTTTTAGACACATTTTCTTGTATAGCACCTTCTATTGATTTGGGCTTTTATCCAGAACCAGCAAATGGAGGAAAGAAGCGAGTGGAAGACGCGATGGCAGGCGCAACTATCAGAGCTGAAGAGAAGAAGCATGAACAAGGATGCTCGAGGAAATATGTCGTGGGGAGCACGAATGCGGAGGCAGAGGAATGACTCATAGTCGTGTCGACTCAATTATGAATAAGTCCTTCAATCTTACTCGTACAAGTAGCTTTTGTTTTCACCTCATAGATGGTTTTGAGTGGGGAGACAGTATTATCTGTACTATTTGGTTACCATTGCTAATCACGCAGTATTGAGAAGCTTATTGTCCACCCAATATCAACCTTATATATATATATATATATAGGCAAGATATGTTGTACATAGAAGCAATCATTTTATCTCTTTTTATTTTAGTTTTTATTTTTTTATTGTATGAAAGTGTGTATTGCTATGTTGCCTTGAGATGAAAGTATTGTTGTCTCAATGAGACTTTTATTTGATGTCATTCTTCCTATGATTGAGCTTGTTTTGAGCCATGATTTCTCATAACCTGTTTCGCAAGTTGCTTTTTTGATTTTTTTGATTAAAATAGTCAATAAGGATAAAATAGGCTGAAATAGTTAATAAGATAAAATATTACATCTAATCCATAATCATTTTATTTTTTCTCTCACAACCATCAAATTAATTACAAAAAAAATTAATTATCTTTCTAAACATAATTATTTTAATCAGGATAAAATAGTTAAAATGTCAATAGTCTATTTTTAATTATAAAAAAAATTAATTATCTTTCTAAACATAATTATTTTAATCAGGATAAAATAGTTAAAATGTCAATAGTCTATTTTTAATTATAAAAAAAATTAATTATCTTTCCAAACACAATTATTTTAATCAGCATAAAATAGTTAAAATGCCAATAACCAATTAAAATAGCTAACTTTTCAAATAGAGTTATTGTCAAATAGTTAATTAAAATAACCAACTTTCTAAACAGGTCATTCTCTTGCCTTTTTTCCTTTTCTTTATTTTCTTTCTTTTCCTTCTTTATTGTGAACTGAAAGTTAATAATAATAATAATAATTCCTTTATGACTAAAATAATAATAATAATAATAACAATAATCATCATCATCAGTGTATTTGATTTGAGTTTTTTGGATTAAATTTTTTAAAAATTGAATTTTTTGATTTTCGTGTTTTTTTATTTTTATTTTTAGTGAATATTTTTAAAATTTTAAACATTTTAAAAACTTTTTTAGATGTACCTTACTTAGATGTATCTAAAAAGTAAAAAATTTGTGAAAAAATATTTAAAAAAATTAATAAATACATAAAAATATAAAAAATGTACTGAATTCTCGTATTTTTGGTATTTAGTGAATTTTTAAAAGGTTTTTTTCACAATTTTTTTACTTTTTAGGTATATTTATGTTAGGTATGTCGAAAAATTAAAAAAATTGCTTAAAATATTAAAAAAATTCAGTAAAAATAAAAAAACACGGGAAAAATAAAAGTAAAATTTTCTAAAAAGTGTTTTTGAAAAACTGGAACCAAGCAAAGTGATTATAATGCCTTCTTCTTCAAACTTTTGGATCGCAGAATCGAAAGCAGTGTTTGGCAGATGGGTTGAGGAAAACTTTCAGGATAAAGGAATACAGGTTATCGGATGCAGTTGTATACTCTCGCATCTCAGGTATTTTCGATTTGTTCTTCAAACTTGCTTATCGATTGGATTCTGTTTTTGGTGGTTTCATGTGCTGGAACTACTCCTCAAAAAATTGAAAATTTATTTATAAATTATATTATATTTAGTTGTTGAACTATCAGAATACAAGGCCTTTAGTCCCATGTTTAAGTTTTCATTCAAATAAAAATCCTTCTTACATGAAAAGTTAAGGATACAAATATCGATCATAGAATTGGAAACAATATTAATATTTATACTTTCATGTAAATCTTAAAGTAGCCTGGTGGCAAGGTATTGAGTTTGGGGGTGTTCTCCTTCCAAGGTTAGTGATCAAAACTTTGTAGGTATATGAACAATTCCTTGGGACTATCAAATTGAGAGAAAATCCTTGGAATTAATCTTCATGCACTTGTAGGAAATTTCTTGCCAATAGTTTTTATTTTTTATTTTTTATTTTTTTATGTAAGCTGAGTTTTATTATTTTGTAAGTATCACACCCATATGAAATGGTTGTGTCTGATTTTATGATTGATTTTATGCAAGTAGAAAAATTGTTTTCACATTCTCAAATTGATTCTGGTGTATTATTTGATCAAAAACCTTGGTAAGAATGCGTAGTAAAATTAAATCTAATGGCAGGTTGATCCCATTTTTATTTTGGACAAATTACACAAACCTTCATTGGATATTACCAAAATCACTCAGTACCACTAGTATGAGAAAATTACACCGAACTCCCTCGAAAACTTAATCGTGCTAAACTTAGACCCAAATTGTTAATCAACCGTTAGTGAGGTGGATGAAATTTGCTGATGTTTTCATATTTTAAATAAAAGAAAAATGTTTCAAATCCCTTTTTCCTCTCACCTCCTTTGACCCCCTTTCCCTTTCATTGGCCAATTTTTTATTTTTTATTTTTTTCTCCTCCAATCACCACCCGCCATATGTGTGTGGGATAGTGAGGGTGGTGATTAGAGGGGGTCTCTATCAATACTGCAGCCCAACCAATAACTCTATCCCCCGAACTTTTCTATTCCCCATATGTTTTTTGTGGTTTGCTTTATTGGTGTCACTGGACCACGCCTTCTCCTCTTTACCTAGGGATGGACAGATGTTGCCCAGGCTGACATTACATATAATAGAGAATTTTGTGTCTGTCTAAGTTGGATCCGGTCTTAGGTTTCTATATCTATATAAATCTAATTTAAAAAAAAATTATAAATTTCAAACCTACCTATCAGGCTATACGTAAAAATAAATAAATAAATAAATAAATTTGCATAATTAAAATCAATCACACATTATATTTCTTAAATAAATATATTGAAATCATTATAAATATAAGGGTAAATTACAAACACACCCCTTATGGTTTGCTTAAAATATAAATTGCCTCCTATAATTTGAAAAATTACAAATACCCCCTTTTCAAAAAAATTATTTAGCAAAATTAACTTAAAAAATGAAATTTCTAATTGCTCTCTAATATAATAATAAAATTATCTGAATTATTAATTGAAATAAATTTCTGACATCATTTAAAACTGTTAATTGACTTGATGATTTATTAATAAATGGGTCATTTGTTATGAAATTAGAAACTTCAAGGGGCAGGATGTAATTTCCAAAACTACAGGGGGCAAATCGTATTTTAAGCAAATCTCAGGAGGTGTATTTGTAATTTACCTAAATATAAAGATTTTGTGTATAAATTGAATGATTTCTTAACTAAATTCAATCACACATCACTATAAATGTGAGTTTCAATAAAATCAATAAAGATAAAATCTAGATCCCAACAAAAAATATATATTTTAATGTAAAATTAATTTAATAGCGGATCGAGCCGGGCTGGGACGGGCCAAGCTGGGTTGAAAGTATAAATCCCAAGTCGAACCCATTAATATTTTAGGTTGAAAATATTGGCCCAGTCCAGCCCTATGGGCTAAAACAACCTTTCCAAGCCCTAGAAAAATAAGGCTGGGGCAGACGGGCTGGGCGGACTAACGGGCTGATGTCAACCCCTACTTTACCTCTCCATTGTCACTCCCTGCCTCTCGATACCAACAAAAGTTTCTATATCAACACAAACTAACACTAGCTAACACAACCTTCCATTATCGGAATTGCCACCATCATGATTCTATTGCAGTGTAAAATCATAACCCCTTGTTAGTCTGACCATCGACAATGCCACCTCATCAGGTTGTAATCTCACACTGTCGTTGCCTTTCTCTTTATCGCACTAGGAATTTTTTTTTTCTTCGTATTTTACTAGAGGCGAGTATCAGAGTAGTGACATTTTTAAGAAGAACAAAATGATAGGAGTAGTGGCACTACAAAGGGCGACTAGGTAGTGGTGTGATTTGGCAGTTGTAGTGGAGGTATTGGATGGGTAGTAAAGTAGTGGTGAAGTGAGTGATGGTGGTTGTCGGAGGGATGTTGGCGTTGGCATTTCAATAATAGTGGTGTTGGTGGTGGACAAAACATTGGCGATAGTATTGAGGTTTTACTGATGGGGGGCTTTTGAATGGGGTGGTGCTACGATAGTGGGGTTGTTTGTTGGTGGTGATGATGGTGGTGATGATAGTAGCAGTAGTAGTGGTAGAAGGGTTTGTAGTTTTTGGTGGTGGTGGCTAATTGTGAAGGAGGTGGGGAAGAGTGGCTTATTTTGATTATTGTTTCCTTTGATTTTTGTTATTTTTTTCTTTGATTTTTTATTTTTATTTTGATTTTTATCTATTTTACAGTTGTAGTTCTATCTCCTTACATATTCTTTTTAAGACCCATTAGGGGAGATATGTGTCTTTTTTCTATACTAGTGGGGGTTGAGTGTAATTTTGGTAATATCCAAGGGAGGTGTCTATGTAATTTGCCTTTTTTTTTTTTTTTTTTAAAGATCATATTAACCAATATGGTAAGTTTATGTGGTAATTAGGATCATAATCAGTAGTAAGTTTTCAAAAATTATTTTATTTTTTGGTAAATTGCAATAATCTCTTTTAAGATCTATTAAAAAATATTAAAAAATAAGAGCCTTATTTGTTCAACATAATTACATTGTGCACCTCTAAGAGTTAAATTTTCATGATATTTTATTTTGCTGTGTTACCTTCAATTATATTATTAGTAGTATGGATACAAAGAAAAACAAATGATGATGTCATATATTTTATATTAAAATGTATATTTTATTTTTGATTCTATATATATCCAAATACATTAATTACGTTTGTTTTAACCTTACTAAAAAAAAAGAATTAATGTGTAATTTATGTTAAACTTGTAAAGTTTATTATTATCTTTTTCAAATCTCAAGAATAGTCAATATAATTTAGGGCCTTGCTTCCTCTAGACTAGGTCTCTAGAATAGAGGGTATTGTTTAGGTCCGTGAGACCCACTACAAGTTCAATTTTTTGTTGTTATGAACTATTTATTTTATAAATGTATTTATGTATATCATCTATACAAAAATATTAAGTTGATTTGATAATCATAATATGTTCAATTTATAACATTTGTCTTCAAAAAAATTGACGTAAGTTTGTTTTTGAAAATATACTATCTATTTATTTTGTGACAAGTTGAAATTGAACAAATTACGATTACTTGATCGGCTTAATTTTTGTGTGAATGATACACACGAAAGATTCCACAAAATGAATGATTTTCAGATTATCGAAACGGTACTCTTGGTGAACTCTACAAGTCCAAACAACACCCTCCATAGAAGCCCAATCCTATAATTTATACTTTGTTTATTTGAGAAGGTTACATAATTTTTTCATTCGATTTTACTCAATACTAATCAATTTGTTGATCTAATGGCTAGGATTTGTTTTCGTGTATGATGCACATAGAAAAGTCCCAACAATGCTACATCCCCCTAAAAATATCCCCCCTAATCCTCCTAATTTCCATTTTAAGTAAACTGTTTTTTTTTTTTTTTTTTTACTTTGCCTTGCATTTTTTTTTTTTGCCAAAAAAGGCAATTTCGGGGGATTCGGGGCACCCCCCTCGAGCTCCCCGCTTTTCCCGAAAAGTCCCTATGGAAAATCATTCTGTAGTTATATTTGACAAATTCATAAAAAAAAAAAAAAAAACTTGAATCGGATAAATAAGTCAGTGAAAGGGATTGCTTATTTTCTTGGACTCTGTTAATTTTGTAGTCAATTCTTAGCATTTGGAATTAATTCATTCAAAGTAGAATAATTCTGGAAAGCTAAGTTGGCGAATAGAATGGAAGTACCACATAATTATTATTATTGTGTAGAACATTCTTCTTGTCTTTGTCCCTTTCGTTGTGAAAAAATAGTATTCTATGATTACAGCATGTCCTTACTCCTAACTAATTAATCTATGACCACCACATAAGCTTTCTATTTATTTTTTTATACCAAAAACAAAATTGTTTGCTTGTTTTTTTGTTTTTGTTTTTGTTTTTTTTTCTCCACTAATTTCAACACTACTGAGATGCTACCTGACAATATCTCAAGATCCCTGAATAATTTCTCTTTTGTTTTGTGTGAGTCCAATAAAATGGAAAAAATATGTGCTGTCAATATTTCGTCCTCCTATACGAGGGGATAATTATCAGTAGATTATATGGGATGGACTTATTTATTCACGAGTCATAAGTAAATTTTCTTATGTATTTGACTCTTGTTTTTTACAATGACAAATTTTTGAGACCTTTAGATGTATGTTTTGGTTTGTAGAATGATCATTTGGTACTAGTTTTAATACTGATAAATTTATCAAAGTGATAAATATTTTGAATATTTTGATTTTTATTTATGAGTTTTAATTTATTTTTAATTTATTTGTGTTATTTTGTATTGAAATATAATATAAAAGTACAAGCAGTTAAATTCTATTTTTTAAAAATATTTTATAATTATGAATTTATGATTGAATGTTAGAGCAAAACTTATTGGTAAAGAAGTTTGGTCCATCTGACTTGCTTGTAATTGTTCAAAATTAAACCTATTTATTAATAAGTCAAGTTTGAGAATTATAGTGACTTGGGTTAAAACTTGACCCTTTTGTAACCTTTGGTCCGGAATCCGGTACTCATGGTTATTGTTTATATTTCTTGTTATCTTGTTGTAATGTGAGATTGGTTGTTTGGAGTTGTTGGTTTATTTTGAACAGGTTGGGAGTCAGTTTTTTCAAAAGAGTTTCTGTCTGTTTCTCTTTAGGTTCACTCGAGCGGTCTTTCCTTCGCTCGAGCGGTCTTTGGTTCCTTTCAGTATCTATGTTTGCAGGTCTGAACTACTGGGAGGGGGTCATTGTGCGCTCGAGCAATGACTTGGTCGCTCGAGCGGCTCCTTGTCTCTGACGCTCGAGCGGTCTGTGCGTATATCAGCACAAGAAAAAGATATTTTCTTTCACATTTTGACTTTTCTCTTTCTCTCTCTCTCTCTCTTTCTCTCTCTAAAAGGTAACTTTACCAATTTTTTTCACTCTCTCTCTACTTCTTGTCTAAACACCCCTATACATTCAAATCTGTTGGTCTCGCTGTCGTAGTACTTTGGAGAAAAGTGTAGAGCTCGTAGAGGTGAACATTCTAATTGAAAAAGTTTTCATTTTTGGCTCCATCAAAAGTTGGGTATTCATCTTTCTTTCTACTCTTGAAGTAGGGATTTCTTTAACCTTTTTGTATGATTCTCAGTCTCGTTATGTGTTGCTTGAAAAGTATAGTGATTTAGGAGTAGTGGGTTTGATTTAGGGTTCGTTTTAGGAATATAAAAGAGGGGTTTTCAAATGGATTCATGAGAAATGTTGTGAAAATGAGTATATTGTTTAGTTGTGTTGAAACATTGGCAATTTCTCATTTAAATATGTTTTTGAAAGAAATAGATGTTTTGGTAGAAAACATTGGTTTTGAACTAAGAATATATTTGTTGATGATGAGAGTGGAGTTAGATATGTATTATCACTCCTATATTGAGATTATGAAATTATAATTGTTGTTGGAGATTTATCTTTTGTATAGAGATATTTGTTTTGGGCTATCGGTGGAGGATAACATTGATTATTGTAGAAATTGCAAGAAAATTAGGTTAATTGAAACCAACTACTCATATATCCTGCATTAGACATTGTTTCATATTCATACATTGAAAGTGTATCATTTTGAGAAAAAAAAAGGGTGAATATTTTGGTAAATCTGGTTAGGGGGTGTGGTTGTGGTATGATCTATGTTGGCTTGTGTGTCTTTGGTAAAAGTCTAGAAACCCGCGCGGTTAGGTAACGATTCTTCTGGTTAGTATCGGTAAAATGGATTTAGTAGTGCTTGTATAGCCTGCTGGTAGGTATGTACCTAGAGATTCCCAGTGTGTTGTATCCATTGCCCTGCTTTCTATTTTTAAAAAGTATTATTTTACGAATTGATTTATTATCATGGCATTGCATTGTTTGAAAGAGAAAGTGTAACGTTTTGGTAAATGGCATGCATATGCATTCACCATATGACTTTGTCAAGCATCATATAGTGTGCTCAAGTATTTTCTACTAGGCTTTAGCTCACCCTATGTGAAAACCAACTTGGGAGGATCGTGGAGCTGAAGACTCATTTTGTTTTCCTTTTATTGTAAATATCTTTTGTACAAGCCTTGCGCTTTTTACTTGTTTTGGGTTTAACTCACTTTGTTGTAACCAAACATCATCTTGGAAATATATAGCCACTAAGACATGAACTTCTCTGAATTTCTTTTCATTTTCTGTATATTGCCTTGTATCACATGCTATAGATTCAGAATTTAGAGTTTGTGAATGTATAATGCATATGGTACATTTTGTAATGATTATCAAATGAATTAGTGAAAGAACGAAATATTATTAGTTTCTCCATATTTAGAGTACTTTATGGGATTATCTATTGTTGTTACTTTGGCCCGGTCTGATTATTAATATATATTTGTAGGGTTTGGTTTCTCTTCTCCTGGGGTTGGGGTTGAACTCTTTCCCTCTCCTCGTTCGCTTGCATGAAATGAATGCCCCGTTGTGGAGTTGTGGTGGAGATCGGATCGAGATTGATTGATTTGATCACTACGATAGTTGAGTTCCTCGGAATACATATGGCTTTGTAGATATATAGATCTGAGCCATAGATTGATTTTCAAAGATGCCTTGGATCTGATCTTGATTGTTCAAGATCCAATCATATATATATATATATATTATATTCATAGATTTGGTTTTGGTAGTTCAGAGTAGATCTGGTGGTCTCTGCCTCTTTTATTTTTTTTATTCCTACAAATAGAGAGAGAGAGAGAGAGAGATGTTGTTGTTGATGATGATTGTAACAGATAGTGGCTTAGTGTATTCATTTCCTTAGATGTTGTTTTGATTGGGATTAGGATTTTAACAAATAATATTCAGTGTGTTTGGTTTGAGTTTTCTGGATTAAGTTTTTTGAAAACTGAGTTTTTTGGTTTTCGTATTCTTTTGTTTTTAGTGAATATTTTTTAAATTTTAAACATTTTTTTTTTACTTTTTTAGATGCACCTTAGTTAGATGTATCTAAAAAGTAAAAAATTGTGAAAAAAATATTTAAAAAATTAATAAATACATAAAAATACAAAAAAATGTACTGAATTCTTGTATTTTTTTTTGTATTTTTGGTATTTAGTGAATTTGTAAAATATTTTTTTTTACAAATTTTTTACTTTTTAGGTGTATTTATGTTAGTTGTGTCTAAAAAGTAAACAAATTACTTAAAATATTAAAAAAATTCAATAAAAATAAAAAAACACGAAAAATAAGAATGTAGAATTTTCTGAAAAGTGTTTTCTGAAAAATGAAAACAAGCAAGCTAATTCTTTTTTCTTTGGTTTTGTGTTCAACAGATAGGTTAAAAATAAGAAATTTTTTTTTTGAGAAATTTCAACAAATAATAGAAAGCGAGAAAAGTGGAGAGAGGAACAAATAGATAGAAAAAGTTTGAAAATGGCGTGTATTTGAACATATATAGGAAAAATAGGTTAAAAAAATTCAACATATAGGTTAAAAAATTCAACAGATAACCTAAAAAAATTTGCATAGATAGACAAAAAAATTTAAACAGATAGATATAAAATTGAACAGATAGAAAATAATTTGAACATATATATATAAATTTGTGTTAAAAAAAGAAGAAGATAGATATAAATTTGAACAGATAGTAAAAAAAAAGTCAAACAGATAAAAAAAAGTTAATAGATAAATTAATGGGTAAAATTGGAAACAAAACGTCATTCCAAAACAACAAAATGACTTCTCACTAAACTATTTTATAAAGGGTGAACCTCTCATTAATAAACAAATATTCACTAGATCTAATACCTTATACGCTCCTTATTTTAAACTTTTCAACAATTATCTCTACCAAATTTCGTTTTTTTTTTTTATTATTTAATATGTAGTTTTATTGGATAGATTTGGAATTGTAATAGTGTAATTTTAGGGTTGAGTTTGAGCATAAATAGTTTTTTTTTTTTTTTCGTAAACACCTTCTATTCTCAGATCCAGTAAATTTGTGTGTAATCAACACATAATTTATGATTAGTTAAGATAGAGAAGTTCTTCACTTTAAATAAATCTATCACACTTTAAATACAATTCATAACATTACTTTATTCAATTACAAAATATATTTTGCATATATATTTTATTTGATTAAGTACAAGAACAAAATCATTTTCTTAGGCCCCGTTTGGGATGAATATTTGGGCTAAAATAGTCATATAGGACAAAATAGATTATTTTAACAAAATAAGATAAAATGTCACATCTAACCTGACGTGGTTAGGCCCACAAAGGTCATAGCCCACTATGAACAACCCAAGCCCATCACTTAGAGCCCAACACATAACTCAACTGATGAGATCCTGAACAACTGGAAGCTAACATGGCACGAAGAATCAATGATATTCAGACATGTGGCAGGTAAAGGATAAGCCACATCAGCAGACAAAGATCTGCAAAGTTATTGCCACTGCACATCGCCATTAATGCAGCCCATCACAACATTTATTACGACAACACCGCTCCGTCGGAACAACACCCCCTCACCCTGAACAAGGTAAGCTACAGCATAGACTTTCGGCCAAGGTGGCAGGTCGGAAGGGACGGCGAAATGATTACCAAATGATATAAGCAGACGTTGAAGACAAGAAGAAGGTTAAGCTTTCTATCTCCAATCTCTCTCTACACTTACTTCTCTTTCTAACTTACTCGTCGGAGAGTTCACTGGGGGACTCCCCGTTTCCCGTTGAACTTGTCTGCAGGTTCATTGGTGGGTTTGATCACTCGGATATTGGCACGAGAAGCGTGGATCAGTCCGACCGTTCTGCCAGGTACCCGTTGTATATTAACTGTATCATCAGTTGGCGCCGTCTGTGGGAACCCTTTGCTCCGTGCGCCAGTTGTGCTCATTGTCGCCGGAGACCCTACCCCAACAATCTTTTCCTACTACCAATCAAAGTGTATGGTCACGACTAGATCCATGGCTTCTCACCATAATGCTGCCGACCATCAAACCGACCCTCCCAATCCAAACAATCCACCACAGTATTTCATCGAGCTTACCAACAGCATTAACCGCATGGCCGAGCAAAACCAAGCCCTGATAAATGCTTTACTCCAGAGAAACCTTCCTATGCCTCCTCCACCACCTCCAGATATTCCCCCTAACCAAGAACGAGCCCCGAGCCATACTATCCCGCAGCCCTATCCACCCAACTTGGAAGGCTTGCAACCTCCACCCCCACATATAAATCCACCACCTCCACTCCCGCATCCGTCGATCCTGGTACCAACCCCTGAAGGGGAAGCCAGTAGTGTCCAGCTCCCGCTGCCCTTCGGTGGTGACAACATCCCTCTCTGGGACGCAGAACTCCGAGCCATGAAGCTCCAACTCCAAGGGCTCATGTAGAACATCCATCATAAACCCTCTACCACGGCCAACTCACCATTTGTTGCCTCCATTCGGGACAAATCCCTACCCCCCACGTTCAAAATGCTCACCATTGACTCTTTTGATGGTACGACGGACCCAGTTGACCATCTGGAGACCTACAGAACCCTCATGATCCTCCACGCATTCCCTGACGAGATCATGTGTCGAGCCTTCCCCGTGACACTGAAGGGGTCAACTTGGCTGTGGTTTAGCTAGTTACCAGCAGACTCCTTCTCCACTTTCTAGCATCTCAGTGACTCTTTCCTTAATCATTTTATTGGAGCCCAACGCCAACGCCGTCTGGCAACCCAACTCCTCAACATCCGCCAGACCGAGGGGGAGTCCCTGCGCAGTTTCGTTACCCGCTTCAACACCGAGGCCCTGCAGGTGGCGAAAAACGATGATAAGGTTATCCTTACAGCTTTCATGGCCGGACTACGGTCGTCTGACTTCCTTTTCTCCCTCTCCAAAAACCCCCCCACCTCCATGGCAGCCTTACTCTCCAAAGCCCAAAAATACATGAACGCCGAAGATTCCCTAGCTGCCCGCCAAGACCCTACAGCAAAACACCCGACCCCTTGAGAAAAACGAAAAGACTCAGAAGCCAGAAACACCCAGTATAATACCCAAACACCACATTGTACTGACCGACCCCCCTAAGCCGATCGGCCGATACTTGTCCGACCGCCCGGTCGGTTCGAGCGGTACACACCCCTTAACTCCCCTATGGAACAAGTCCTCAACCAGATCCAGCGGGACTACCTCCTCAAATGGCCCCAACCATCAAGAACCCCTTCCAATCAGAAAGACCAATCCAAATACTGCCGTTTTCACCAGGACCACGGCCATAATACCGATGAGTGTGTTAACCTCAAGGATCAGATCGAGACCTTAATACATAAGAGACATCTTAGCCGGTTCACAGACACCCGCCCCCAGCAGAGACAAAGAACAGAGCCCACCAGAAACACCCGCCGGCGCACTCCTCCCCGGCAGCCAGCCTAACCAAATCAAGGCCATGATCGTCCTCCACAGCAACCTCGGGCACAAGGTAATCCCGCCCCACCTGTTGGAGAAATCAGAGTTATTTCCGCCAGGCTTGCTTGTGGAGGACCATCCCGCTGGGTCAGCAGGCAGAACTCAGGAAAATAAGGCAAGGCTTAGACAAAGAGGTTGCTACATTGGACCGACCTTCCAAACAGCCCAGGCAGTGGACCGAGCCTATCACCTTCACGGACGCCGACTGCACAGGCATTCGTTATCCCCATGACGACCCTCTAGTCATTTCGGCTCTCCTCTCCAATTACAAGGTTAGACGGGTTCTCATAGACAACGGTAGCTCTTCAGACATCATTTTCCTCAACTGCTTCCGCCAGCTCAAGATCGGGGAAGAGAGTCTGTCCCCTCTCCAAACCCCCTTGGTCGGTTTCACTGGTGACCGGGTGACCTCCATTGGCTCCATCGATCTCCCCATCACAATCGGCGAGCACCCGCGGCAGACCACCAAGCTGCTCACATTCCTTGTTGTCGACTGCCTCTCGGCCTACAACATCATCCTTGGTCACACCGCTCTAAACGCTTTTCAAGCTATTACATCAACTTATCACCTAGCCATCAAGTTCCCCACCGATCTGGGGGTTGGGACAGTGAGGGGGGAGCAGACCGTGGCTAGGGAATGTTATGTCGCCTCACTCAAAGAAGTCAAGCTGGAGGAGGCTATGATCATCGAAGGACTCGATGTCAGAGACGAAGACGAGCTGGTTAGGGGGGAACCAGTGGAAGAACTTATCGAAGTCCCCATCGATCCCACCAACCCAACAAAAACTGCCAAGATCAGCAGCCAACTATCCCCCCAAGCAAAGGTCGATCTTACTGCCCTCCTGATCGAGAACAACGATGTATTTGCCTGGACCCACTCAGACATGCCGGGTATTGACCCCTCATTCATAACCCACCGCCTCAGCATTGAACCCCATTTTCGACCTTACCGCCAGAAACACCGCATTTTCCATCCGGAGCGCAATACTCTCATTGCCGCAGAGGTCGACAAGCTCCTTGAGACACAATTCATCAAGAACGTGGACTACCCTAGATGGTTGTCAAATGTGGTCCTGGTCCGCAAGAACAATGGTAAATGGCGACTCTGTGTCGACTACTCAGACCTCAACCGAGCTTGCCCCAAAGACAGTTATCCTCTGCCCTGCATAGACCTACTGGTCGACGCCACGGCCGGTCACCAAATGCTTAGCTTCATGGATGCCTTCTCTGGGTACAACCAAATTCTGATGCACCCATCTGATCGGGAACACACCTCCTTCATTACCGACCGCGGCACCTACCATTACCGTGTGATGCCGTTTGGACTAAAAAATGCTGGGGCCACCTACTAACAGTTGGTCAACGCCGTTTTTATCACCAGATCGGTCGAAATATGGAAGTATATGTCGACGACATGCTAGTCAAGAGCAAACTCTCTGCTGATCATCTGACCGACCTACGAGAGACCTTCGCCACCCTACGTAAGTACCAAATGAAGCTCAACCCGGAGAAGTGCGCCTTCGGCGTAGGATCTGGGAAGTTTTTGGGTTTCATAGTCAGTTAGCGGGGCATTGAAGCTAACCCTGAAAAGATCAAGGCCTTGATTGAGATGCAGTCACCCAGAACGGTTAAGGAGGTTCAGAGACTCACTGGCCGAGTTGCCGCCCTCAACCGCTTCATTTCCTGCGCAACGGACAAGTGCCTCCCCTTCTTCAAAGTTCTTCGGCAAACTTTTGAATGGACAACCGAATCCGAAGAGGCTTTTCAGCAGCTGAAGCAGTGCATGGCCAACCTCCACTCCTTTCACAAGCAATCACGGGCGAGCCCCTCTTCCTATATTTAGCCGTGTCAAACACCGCAGTCAGTGCAGCTCTTATCAGGGAAGATGGCTTTGTCCAACGACCGGTCTACTACATCAGTCGGGCTCTCAGGGGAGCGGAGCAGAATTACCCACGGTTAGAAAAATTGTCTATGGCCTTGGTCACTGCCTCCAGACGACTCCGTCCTTACTTCCAAGCCCATTCCATAGTGGTCCTCACCGACCAACCTTTGAAGAAGGTCATGCAGCAACCAGAACTTTCCGGCAGACTCATGCAGTGGTCAATGGAACTCAGCCAGTTTGACATCTCCTACCGACCTCGAACAGCAATAAAGGGGCAGGCTGTCGCTGATTTTATCCTGGAATTCACTAATCCTACCCCAACCACGGCCCCTCCACCCCCACCAACCCTTACCGAGCCAGAAGACCCCCATTCTTAGACTCTCAACGTCGACGGATCATCTCGCAGGGAAGGCAGCGGGGTCGGTCTCATCCTCACCGCCCCTGAGGGTGGCTATTTCAAATGTGCTCTCCATTTCTTGTTCGAGGCCAGTAACAATGAGGCCGAATACGAGGCATTGATAACAGGTCTCCGCTTAGCCAGGGACATCGGTGTCAGCCACATCCGGGTGTTCAGCGACTCCCAGCTCATTGTCGGACAAATTACGGGGGAATTTGATGCCAAGGAGGACATAATGCGGGCTTACAGGGATATAGCATTTCCCCTTGTTCGCCTCTTCAATACCTTCCACATCAAACACATCCCTCGGGCGGAAAATTCCCAGGCCGATGAGATGGCTCAATTAGCCTCTGCAGATCAGTCAGATCTCAACCACGGTGTTCGCCTCGAATACCTGACCCACCCTGCCATCTCCCCCAACCAACAAGCGGTCCACTTCCTCCAAAATGAACCTATCCCCTGGGCGTCCGACATCTTTCTATTTTTGACAACGGGAGAACTACCAGAAGACAAACAGCAGGCGCCAAAGTCAGGGCCCGGTCGTCCAATTACGTCCTTGTCAACGGTCTTTTGTACAAGAGGGGCTTTTCACACCCATACCTCAGATGCCTCAATCCAGCTCAAGCAACCTATGTGATGCGGGAAATCCATGAGGGTATTTGTGGTAATCATTCGGGCGGCAGGTCTCTATCCCACAAAATACATTGCACTGGTTATTTCTAGTCCACTCTCAATCAAGATGCGACTGACTTCGTGCTCAAATGTGATAAGTGTCAGCGTTTTGCCAACATTCCCCATGCTCCTCCTACAGAGTTGATCACACTTTGCAGTCCTTATCCGTTCGCCAAATGGGGAATCGACTTAGTTGGTCCACTTCCCACCGGCCGAGGCCAGACCAAGTTCGCGATAGTCGTTATTGATTACTTCACCAAGTGGGTAGAGGCAGAACCCCTTGCCACCATCACCGAGCGGAACACAACCAAATTCATGTGGCAGTCGATCGTATGCAGGTTTGGCATCCCTCAAGCCATCGTTTCCGACAACGGCAAACAATTCGACAACGCCAAGTACAGGAAGTTCTGTGCAGACCTCCAGATCCAACCATGTTTCTCCTTCCCAGGTCATCCCTAAGCCAATGGCCAAGTCGAGGTTACCAACCGTTCTCTTCTGAAGATCATCAAAACTAAGCTAGAAGCTGCTAAGGGACTTTGGGCTGAGGAATTACCGAATGTACTCTGGGCTTACTGTACTACCGCTCGGACTCCCACTGGGGAGACTCCCTTTCGCTTAACCTACGACGCTGAGGCGGTCATCCCAGTGGAAGTCGGTCTGCCTACCCCAAGGGTTTTACATCCGAATCCAGAAGTAACCGAAGAGCTCCGTCGGGCAAACCTTGACCTAATCGAAGAGCTCAGAGAAACCACTGCTGTCAGACTGGCCTCATACCAACAGAAAATGAGAACATACTACAACCGCAAAGTCCGTCCAAGGAGTTCGCTGTGGGGGACCTTATCTTGCGCGAAGTAACTCTTGCCACCAAAAGCCCGACTGAGGGCAAACTTGCAGCCAAGTGGGAGGGACCTTACGTTGTGAAAGCCCGACCACGTTCGGGCACTTACCGACTTCAGGACATGGAAGGTCAAGACCTCCCCCACCAATGGAACGCCAAACACCTGAAGTGTTACTTTCAATAAATTCCTACTTTTGTATTGCTCAACTGTTGTATTTTCTTTTCAGCAAATTTACACGCTTGAACATTCTTGTTCTCCCCTCACATAATGTAACTTTTTGATCAACTGGGCTACACTTTCCATGACAACAATTTTATGGCGTCTCCATAACACTTTGATTGCAGCACTCATAAAAAGCCTCAGCCAGACTGAGCACCAAACGCCTCCTCCAGACCGAGCGACAAAAAGCCTCAGCTCGACTGAGCATGAAGAACTCGGCCAAACCGAGTCGTTAAAAGCCTCAGCCAGACTGAGCACAAAAAGCCACAACCAGACTGAGCACCAAAAGCCTCGGCCAGACCGAGTCGTTAAAAGACTCAGCCAGAGTGAGCACCAAAAGCCTCAGCCAGCCTGAGCACCAAATCCCTCAGCTAGAGTGAGCACCAAAAGCCTCGACCAGCCTGAACATGACAAGCCTCAGCCAGACTGAGCATAAACGCCTTGGTCAGCGCAAGACTAAGTTACTTCAAGCCAATGAATTATTTGCAAAGTCAGTGAATCATAGCTTACTCCCAACTGAGCACGCATGCAGAGCTCGGTCAAGGCCATTCAAGCCAACCTCATGCTTGTGGCATTCGTAGACACACTTAGTCAAAATTCCAGGTCCATGTTTTTACACCACTCTTTGCTTAGTCAAATTCCAAACTAATCTTTTATTTACCAACACTCTTGCAACATGATTTACAACTCCATTTTTGAGCATAATTTTAAACTTCACATCTCTGACATTCTTACATGTTTCCTTTACAAGTCAGACTATTTTCTTATTTATCAACAGTTGCAAGTCAGCCTTTTTCTTTACAAGTCAAGCCTAACTTTAATAAACCACTCTCATTCACTTCAATAGTGTGGCAGACACACACTCGTAATTTTATTACATCTTAACCTTCACTCTGCATTGAGTTTTTAATACAAGTTCGACTCCAATTTACATTGAGATTTTCACAACGATTTGTACACAAGCTTCACACACAAGCCACCATTCTCATTCATTTCAGATGCACAAGCAAGAACAATCGAATGAAAACACAACTGAAATTTTATTTATTCACAAACTCATACATAAGTTCATTACAACATTTAAAAAAAAAAAAAAAAAAACAACAACAAAAACAAACACACAAAAACAACTCTAAGTACAAATTTTGTTCACTTCAATTATTCCTCCTCACTGGAAACAAGGTCTTCTTCTTCAATACCTTCATCCAGGGGGGTCTGGGCCACATTGTCTTCATCAATTTTTACACTACTGAGGTCTAAGTCTGGGAACAGCTCTTCAGCTTTACGCTTGAACATCTTCCAGCCACTGTCCCAGAACTCAGCCATTTCGTGCTTATAGAAGTCTGACCGCTAGAAGCTCTCAATCATTTCTGCCTTGGTCCTGCCCCCAACGGTCGTTCCAGACGGGCTCGCCCTTCTAGACACCTCCCTCACCACGCTGCTGGCGACCGCGGCATCGATCGCCATCTGAAATTCAGCAGACCCCTTGAATTGTTCTATTGCTGCGACATACAGATCGGGGTATGCTGCCCTTTCAGAGGCTGCCTTGGTTCCTCTCTTCCTCCAACTCATTCTGCAGGCTCGCCTTTTCAGAGGCCGTCTTGGCCCTCTCTTCCTCCAACTCCTTCTGCAGGCTCGCCCTCTCCTCCATTGCCTTAGCACGCTCATCTTCCAGCTCCTTCTGCAGCCCAGCAATCTTCACGTCTGCTTCATCATTTTCTTTGATTTGCTGGGCGCGTAGTTCTTCATTGCTGGTCATAGCCTCTTCATACCGCTCAATGGCGACCGCGCAGGCCCTTTGAGCATCCCCCAGTTTCTTCTGCTCGCCAGCCAGATGGAACTCGAGCGACACAACCTGGCGGCGTTTGTCTTCTAGCTTCAACTTGACCGCGATCAGCTCAGCTTGGGCTCGGTTGGCAACATTGCGGTGAACAATGGCCAACACTTGCATCTTTTTAGCTTTTTCAGCTTCCTGCCACCCCCTGGAGCACGCGCTTCGCGCAGCCTTCTTCCACCCTGCGCTCTCCCTTTTGAAGTTTGCAAGTTGAGCCTTGGCCTCATCCGACTTGACCTTTGCAGCCGCCGCCTTTCTCAGCAGAGCCCCAGCTAAGGTGGTGTAGACACCCCATTTTTGACCGACCTTAAGGCTCAGACGTCACCGGTCGAGCGCTCGGTGGTGTTGCATATCGTGCTCGTTCAGAAGTCTCAGAGTCGCGGCCGTGCGCCCTGCCTCCGGACTTCCGAACTCTCTTCTGTGCCTTGCCTCGGTTTGCGAACCAGACTCGGTTTTCTCTGTTTTCTTTCCTGAGGGGAGGGAGAGGTCCTGTAGACCATCTCTCAGTGGCCGTGGGCTACATTTTGTGGCCGTAGGCCATTTTGCCCATTTCGGAGCCCGGTTCCCGCTTTTCGGAGCCGTCAGGCCGTGTGCCTCGGTTCGGGACCACCCAACCATCTCCGATTCCTCCGGTTTTTGGCATGCATCTCATTTACTCCCTTTCGAGGGACACTGGGGCCTTACATACCCACTTCGTGGCCGAATGCCACTTTCGGTGCTTACAGCCTATTTTCTAGACCTCGAACTGCGTGTTTTGGTCCCCGAGCATTCGTTTTGCATCGGTTTTTGTTCATTTTTGGCAGGTACCTCTGTTTTATCATAACGAGGGACACTGGGGTCTTAGATACCCACTTCGTGGCCGAATGCCACTTTCGGTGCTTACAGCCTATTTTCGGGACCTCGAACTGCGTGTTTTGGTCCCCGAGCATTCGTTTTGCATCGGTTTTTGTTCATTTTTGGCCAGGTACCTCTGTTTCATCATAAGGAAGGTCACTGGAGGGTGGGAGGCCAACAATTATCTCAGCGACCTGTTATGCCCTTCCGGCGCCCCCCGGTGCCCGTTTTTCTCACTTCCGGGCCAATGTTGAACACCCTAGGGCCATTTTCTTCGAGCCAAAACCACATATTTGTGATGTACACACATGGGAGGACACTAAAAACACATGGCCGGCCAGTAATTCTTCTTTTCATTTTTGAGCCTCTCCTAAAAGTGGATTGTTGTTTCTCCTGGTTCAGAGTTGCCAATTTCCAACCATAGGGTCTTGTTGTACACACATGGGAGGACACTAACCTTTGGTGGCCGGCCAGTAATTGTCACTTTCCATTTTTGCCCTTGGCCGGCCGGCCATGGGGGGTGGCCGGCCGGCCACCTCCAATAAAGGTGGCTAGCCGGCCAGCTTCCTTGGGATGTGAGCTTTCCAGCTGTGCTTCGAATTTCCCCCAAAAATATCTCTCCGGGGGACCCCCTATGGAGGGAAATATAGAGCTCATTTCCCTCCATTCCAAGAGGACTCCTCTCTTTCCTTCTTGCACACATTAGTGTCCTCCCACCTCAAGAACACAAGCTACAAGGGTTGATTGAAAGATACACATACATACAACTCCATAATCTTCAAGTTTTAGTGCCTTTTGTTCATCATCATCGAGCATCACCATTACCATTCCATTTCCAGCAGCAAGGAGGGGTTCCTCAAAGGCTTAGAAGCAACTTTCATCAAGCCAAGAGGTAGCAAAAGTGAGGTCTTCAAGGGTAAGTCTCAAATTCCTCTTTTACACCATTTTCTTGCTTCCTTTCTTAACCCTACTTTCTCACTGTTTTGAGCTCCGACCAATACTGAAAGTGGTCCTCTTTTGAGCTATTCTTGATGTTTGTTTAAGGGCTCAACCCTGTTTGAGCCCTCCATCTTGCACTTGTTTCAATATCCTCTTATATGCCATTATTTTGCATTGAATATTTGGCCTATGTGTGATCTGAATTGGAGCATCTCATGAACTGATATTGTGCTTATTTTGAGGCCCTCTTCAACATTGAAGAAGGGCTCAACCTTGTTTTCATGCTCCATATGCAAGTTGCTTTGAATCCATGTTTTGCCCTTGTTTTTGCATGCTTTTTCTAGCTTATGAGTGATCTGTTTTCGAGCATAATGTAAACTGTGAGTGGGCCTATTTTGAGCCCCTCTTCAACATTGAAGAAGGACTCAACCCTGTTTGGCCTCTCTATCATGCACTTGCTTCATAATTTCTCATATTTACCGTAAACTTGCATGATTTATTTGACCTACATTCAGTCTGTTTTGGAACATGTCATGAACTGTGAGTGAGCTTATTTTGTGTCCCTCTACAATATTTTAGAAGGGATCAATCTTTTTTGGGGTCTCCATGTTATACTTGTCTTTATATCTCTCTTTGACCCCCCCTTTTGCATGCTTTTTTAAGCTTATCTAGCTTCTGTTTTCGGCCATAATCAGTACTGAAAATATCCATATTTTGATCTTCTTGACATATTTCATTAAGGATCTTTTCTGGTTTGATGAATGTTTGGGGTACTTCATGTTATAGCCTTATATATCCTCATTCTTGCATAGCATTTTTACCATGTTTGCATACTGAGTTGGGGGATGTCATCTATTGTAAATGTGCATATTTTTGGTCCCTCATCAGTGTTGTAGAAGGGTACTTTTCCATTTGGGCATCGCATGTATCACTTGCTTTAATACCCCTCTCTTGGCCCGTATTTTTGCATGCTATTGTTGTCCTATCTATGCTCATTATTTCGCCATGTTTTGTACTGTAAAGAATGCTACTTTGGGGCTGCCTTGCTACTGTTTTGCATGTCATGTACCAATTATGCATGTTTAGTATGGCTATAGGCCATTCCGGGTGCTTATTATCGCATTTCGGAACCATTCCGGGCATTTGGTATCATTTCCCCACCTTTCGGGACTGTTTTGCATTATTTGTAAGTGCTGAAATTCCATTTGCATGTTTGCATATCGTTTTCCGTGTCATTTCATGCTTAAAAGCATTGCCTCGGTTTGCGCGCCCGTGTGCGCGCATTTCGAGGCACCCCATTTTCATCTCCGGCCTCTCATGTGAGTGTGGCTGAGGCTCACTCATGTTAGTATAAGTCCATTTCGCATTTCGTATATCATTTCATGCTTTAATCCATTTCCTCAGTTTGCGCGCCCGTGGGCACGCATTTCGAGGCACTTCTTTTTTATCCGACGGCTTCTTATGTGAGTGTGGCTGAGGCCCGCTCGTGTTAGTGTAAGTCCATTTTGCATTCTGTATACCATTCTAGTCTCATCGCATTGCGTATGCCATTTTCTCGGTTTGCGTGCCCGTGTGCACGTATTTCGATGCGCTTCATTTTCATCCATCGGCCTCTTATGTGAGTGTGGCTGAGGTCCACTCGTGTTAGTGTAAGTCCAATTTGCATTGCGCATGCCATTTCATGCCCTAGGATCATCGCCTCGGTTTGTGCGCCCGTGTGCACGCATTTCGAGGCATCTCATTTTCATAGCATTGTGCATGCTAGGATTGTATTTTAGTTGCATTCATGCATATCATGCATGTTGCATCGTGTTCGGAATAGGAGTTAGCCCGGGCACGGGAAACGAGGCGCGTTTCGTACTCCGAGTGACGGAACGGGTCTCAATTCCCAAGTCACCGACGCTCCGGATTACCCATGATGGAGTTAGGTTTTGTTGTAGCATTCATCTGCATTCATCCTATATTGAGTCGTGCAATCCGACTCCTCGGCCATCATGCATCGAGATGCGTGATTGGTGGCACGAGGATCGAGGCATGCATATATCCGTGAAATACGTTGCTATGCCCCTTTCCTGCTCTCTGTTGCAGCAAAATGAAGAATCAGCAACTTTTCAGAGTCTGGCACGCATTTCAAGAAACATTGCAAACAGAGGCTAATTGGGGCATCCTAGTGGATTTCCGCGCAAGGCAGCCCAGCATACATCAGTCGTCAGAATCGAGGCAGCCCCTGGCTTGCATGCCAGTTTACAGCTTTCTTAGTTTAATTTGTTAATTAATTAGGAATTTGTAAATTATTTCGGATTGTATTATTCTTTCATTTCGGACTGTATTATTTATTCGGACCCTCTATGCGAGGGCATAATTGTAATAAGTGTGCGTGAGTGTGATGTATGTCTTCCAACCTCACGTCTTTTCTCCCTTTTATTTACCCGCTTATGATGGTTAGATATAGGGCATATTTCAATTAGCATACAGTATGACAGCATGTTTGCATCATTCATCTGTTTTGCACGCACCGGGCTCGGCGCATCATACAAACTGCATCTGTATTTCAATTCCAAGTTGAATACGTGTTAGTTGTAGCATTTCACATGCATGTTTAGAATAGCCGAGCCTGCTATAGTTGCATGATTGCATGCGTTGTATTAGGCATTTCTGTATAATTAGGATCATGCATGATTTCTAATTGGTTTTTCTATTTTGGCTTGGAGTACTCGGTGAGTTTTATGCTTTAGCATCCTTGCATGCGTGTGAGTGTTGCCATGAATAGCATGCTTACCATGAGGCTATATGCTTATATGATATAACTGCCTGAATGCCTGTGGGTGGAGGTTGAGTTATTTGAAGTGGGACAATGCATTGAATGTTTGTTTTAAGCCCACTAGATAGTGGCAAAATCATGTTTTCTAAGCCCACCTGAGGGTGGCAAATCCACGTCTTAGCCTACCTGCGGGTAGCACCATCAAACCATTTTCAAACAAACAAACATGAAATGTTTTGTTCCAATTCAGGCGGCCCAGTCTATACTTATTTGCTGCGAGCATCACATAGTAACCTAGGCTAATAATCGGAATGAGAACTCACAATGTTTTCAAAATAAGATATTATGGTTAGTAGAGGCCGGTCTTTGATCGAGCGAGCGGGGGTGCTCACGAAGTGACCTTCCCCAATCGTACCCAAGTTCCTGAACCGAGGCAACTTTGGTGATGACGGACACGTGGCCTTTGGCAACGAGTCAGGGTTTCCTAAATTTCCCATTTAAAAAATATTTAGGTGGCGACTCTGTATCTGGCAAAGCAGTCCATGTTTGGCACTTCTTTCAAAAAATCTGTTTTCCAAAACGATTTGCCGGATTTGGACTCTTTGGTTCAAGATTAAGAACCGTGACACGAATCGAGTCCGAGCTGTAGCGAGGTCCCCCGCGGGCTTGTTACAGGTGGTTACCTCCATTTGGGCAGAGCACAACCCCCTTAGCAACTCAGCCTCATTGAACCTGGCTACCGAGCGCACAGCCGCCTCGTCCACGATCCCAACAAGGCGATCTGCAGCTGCCCTGGCTGGGCCTTCTTCTCCCTCCAGTCACCCAAACACCGCGCGGGCGTGGTAGATCGCAGTCGTTAGCCTGACCCCCGCTCCTCCTTGGGGCGCAGGACCCCCCTGGGGCTGTTCCTCTCCCCTTGGCTCAGGGCTAGTTGCCTCACCTTCTACTCGAATTTCTTGGGTGATCTCCGCCACTACTGGGACGACTTCCATGACCTCTGAGGCGACCTCCACCACTTCTGGGGCAACCACCCTTCCTGGGATCTCCCCCACCCCCTCCTCCCCTGCCTCCTTGGCCGTGGGGGTCTCCTCTGCTGTCATCTCCTTCCTCCTCTTTAAGGCAAGCTCTTCTTCACTCCTCCTCACTCTCCTCTTCTTCTTTACCACACCCTCCACCTCCATCTCCTTGTAGGCCCTCTCCTTCAAAGGATCAACTGGGGGCGGTCGTGGCTCAAATCCACCTAAGTCTTTTTTCCCCAGGGGTTTGGGGCGAGGTCGGATCCTCTCCATCGCGATCGGTTTTGGCAGTCGGTCTACCTGGGACTCTTTGAACTTACTGGCTTTGGCGAGGATGGCCATATCCTCAGCCTTTTGCGTTTTCCTCCTCCCCTCTAGCTCAGCCCGTCCCAAATCTCCAACGCTCGGCTGAGGTCCCAATCCCGCTGCAAACAAGGCTGAAGGTTGAACGAGGTCGTCCCACCTGACTCCCTCTTTCTCCCTCCATGCCTTCACCTTTTTTATCCTCTCCTCTGCTGCCGCCCCCAGTTTTGGCTCCACAGATTTGGTGGGCACTCTCCACACCGTACGCATCCCAACCCCTCCATTCGCGGACACGTAAAACCACCGCGGCTTTCAAGCCTTAATGGATGATGGCAGCCCGGTCACCAGACCCCTCCCTGTCGCCGCCTGCAACGTCACCCAAGTCTCTTGCTGTCCTGAGGCCTTATAACACGCGAAAAATTCGTCCACCGTCATAGCCGCCCCTTCAGTCGCCTTCGGCCACGCGCTTGCACAGGCTAACACAATCTTCCACGCGTTGGGCATTAGTTGCCCCGGCGCTACCTCCAACTGGTTTAGGACATCAACCACCACTTGCGAAAGCGGCAGCCTCAGTCGTCCTTTCAATGCTTCCTCGTACAGGGCAAACTCCCCCGGCCGAGCGTCGGATGGCCTCTCCGTTGACGACGGCAACAGTAACTCTATTTCAGCGGGAACCTGGTACTTTTCGCGCATAACCTCCAAGTCCGCCGCAGTAACTGTTGATTTGTCAGCCTTCGTATGCCAGTGATCTGGTTCCGCCTGGCTGATTGGCTTCGGAGCCGCTATCATGGTGGAAGAATGGGATTGTACCACCGGCTCCCCTACCCTCTCCACTTGTCTCTCCGTTCGGTACTGCTCCGCCAGCTCCACTGCGTCGTCATCCCCAAACGGATCAACCCTGGCGGTTCCAGCTTCTTCTTGAGCCATCTCTGTGGTGTGCCTACGAATAGCTTCAGAAGCGGGTGTAAGAAAATTCAAGAAATGTTGCAGAGGTGTATCGTCAGCAACAAAGGAGTTAACACTTGGAATGTTTTGATTTTTTGCAAAGAAGTAGGTAAATCGAAAAATACCAAAAGCCCAAGGCTTGCCCGTATTCCAAGGGTCACAATTACTTTTCGCCAGTTTGAAAACTTTTCAAAACATCCGCCAAAACTGTTTTTTCAACACCCATCATGACCTATCGTTTCATTTTTGGCCCAACGCCTAATCTCCCTCCCCACGAGATGCTACCATGTGTACGATCACGATTCACTGCCCCCTCCCCTTGTCTTGTCTTTTCCACTTCAAGTCATCATGTGACACGCCACCTCTTGAGCCCCGTGCCCCCCCCACCTCAACCTTCACGGTCGGTCCTCCCACTCGGCCACCCTTCGCGGTTGGTCCTCCTCATGGTCGGCCCATCCACTCGGCCACCCTTCGCGGGTGATAGTGGTGTTGGTGGTGGACAAAACAATGGTGATAGTATTGGGGTTTTGCTGATGAAGGGCTTTTGAATGGAGTGGTGCTACGATAGTGGGGGTTGTTTGTTGGTGGTGATGATGGTGGTGGTGATAGTAGTAGTAGTAGTAGTAGTAGTAGTAGAAGGGTTTGTAGTTTTTGGTTGTAGTGGCTAATTGTGGAGGTGGTAGGGAAGAGTGGCTTATTTTTATTTATTGTTTCCTTTGATTTTTTGTTATTTTTTTTATTTTTATTTTGATTTTTTATCTATTTTACAGTTGTAGTTTTATCTCCTTACATTTTCTTTTTAAGACCCATTAGGGGAGAATGTGTCTTTTTTCTATACTAGTGGGGGTTGACTGTAATTTGGTAATATCCAAGGGAGGTGTCTATGTAATTTGCCTTCTTTTTTTATTTTTTTATTTTTTTTTTAATTTTAAAGATCTTGTTAACCAATATGGTAAGTTTATGTGGTAGTTAGGATCATAATCAGTAGTAAGTTTTCAAAAATTATTTTATTTTTCGGTAAATTACAATAATCTCTTTTAAGATCTATTAAAAAATATTAAAAATAAGAGCCTTAGTTGTTCAACATAATTACATTGTGCACCTCTAAGAGTTAAATTTTCATGATATTTTGTTTTGCTGTGTTACCTTCAATTATATTATTAGTAGTATAGATACAAAGAAAAACAACTGATGATGTCATATATTTTATATTAAAATGTATATTTTATTTTTGATTCTATATATATCCAAATGCATTAATTATGTTTGTTTTAACCTTACTAAAAAAAAAAAAGAATTAATGTGAAATTATGTTAAACTTGTAAAGTTTATTATTATTTTTTTCAAATCTCAAGAATAGTCAATATAATTTAGGGCATTGCTTCTCTAGACTAGACGGCATTGTTTAGGTCTGTGAGACCCACTACAAGTCCCATTTTTTGTTGATATGAACTATTTATTTTATAAGGCATTTATGTATATCATCTATACAAAGATATTAAGTTGATTTGATAATCATAATATGTTCAATTTATAACATTTGTCTTCAAAAAAATTGATGGTAAGTTTGTTTTTGAAAATATATTATCTATTTATTTTGTGACAAGTTGAAATTGAACAAATTAAGACTACTTGATCAGCTTAATTTTTGTGTGAATGATACACACGAAAGATTCCACAAAATGAATGATTTTCAGATTATTGAAACGGTACTCTTGGTGAACTCTACAAGTCCAAACAACACCCTCCATAGAAGCCCAATCCTATAATTTATACTTTGTTTATTTGAGAAGGTTACATAATTTTTTCATTCGGTTTTACTCAATACTAATCAATTTGTTGATCTAATGGCTAGGATTTGTTTTCGTGTATGATGTACATAGAAAAGTCCCTATGGAAAATCATTCTGTAGTTATATTTGACAAATACATAAAAAAAAAAAAAAAAAAAAAAACTTGAATCTGATAAATAAGTCAGTGAAAAGGATTGCTTATTTTCTTGGGCTGTGTTAATTTTGTAGTCAATTCTTAGCATTTGAAATTAATTCATTCAGGTGATGTCATGAAAGTAGGGTAGAGAGTAGAGGCCTACAATAATTCTGGAAAGCTAAGTTGGTGAATAGAATGGAAGTACCACATAATTATTATTATTGTGTGGGCATTCTTCTTGTCTTTGTCTCTTTTGTTGTGAAAAAATAGTATTTTATGATTACAGCATGTCCTTACTCCTAACTAATTAATCTATGACCACCACATAAGCTTTCTATTTATTTTTTTATATTTTTTTATACCAAAAACAAAATTGTTTGTTTGTTTGTTTTTGTTTTTCTGTTTTTTTTTTCTCCACTAATTTCAACACTACTGAGATGCTACCTGACAATATCTCAAGATCCCAGAATAATTTTTCTTTTGTTATGTGTGAGTCCAATAAAATGGAAAAAATATGTGCTGTCAACATTTCGTCCTTTTATACGAGGGGATAATTATCAGTAGATTATATGGGACGGACTTATTTATTCACGAGTCATAAATAAATTTTCTTATGCATTTGACTCTCGTTTTTTACAATGAAAATTTTTTGAGGCCTTTAGATTTATGTTTTGGTTTGTAGAATGATCATTTGGTACTAGTTTTAATACTGATAAATTTATCATAGTGATAAATAATTTGAATATTTTGATTTTTGTTTGTGAGTTTTAATTTATTTGTGTTAATTTGTATTGAAGTATAATATAAAAGTACAAGCAGTTAAATTCTATTTTTTTAAAATATTTTTATAATTATGAATTTATGATTGAATGTTAGAGCAAAACTTATTGGTAAAGAAGTTTGGTCCATATGACTTGCTTGTAATTCTTCAAAATTTTGAACCTATTTATTAATAAGTCAAGTTTGAGAATTATAGTGACTTGGGTTAAAACTTGACCCTTTTGTAACCTTTGGTCCGGAATCCGGTACTCATGGTTATTGTTTATATTTCTTGTTATCTTGTTGTAATGTGAGATTGGTTGTTTGGAGTTGTCGGTTTATTTTGAACAGGTTGGGAGTCAATTTTTTCAAAAGAGTTTCTGTCTGTTTCTCTTTAGGTTCACTCGAGCGGTCATTCCTTCGCTCGAGCGGTCTTTGGTTCCTTTCAATATCTATGTTTGCAGGTCTGAACTACTAGGAGGGGGTCATTGTGCGCTCAAGCAATGACTTGGTCGCTTGAGCGGCTCCTTGTCTTTGACGCTTGAGCGGTCTGTGCGTATATCAGCACAGGAAAAAGATATTTTCTTTCACATTTTGATCTCTCTCTCTCTCTCTCTCTCTAAAAGGTAACTTTACCAATTTTTTTCACTCTCTCTCTACTTCTTGTCTAAACACCCTTATACATTCAAATCCGTTGTCTCGCTATCGTAGTACTTTGGAGAAAAGTGTAGAGCTCGTAGAGGTGAACATTCTAATTGAAAAAGTTTTCATTTTTAGCTCCATCAAAAGTTGGGTATTCATCTTTCTTTCTACTCTTAAAGTAGGGATTTCTTTAACCTTTTTGTATGATTCTCAGTCTCGTTATGTGTTGCTTGAAAAGTATAGTGATTTAGGAGTAGTGGGTTTGATTTAGGGTTCGTTTTAGGAATATAAAAGAGGGGTTTTCAAATGGATTCATGAGAAATGTTGTGAAAATGAGTATATTGTTAAGTTGTGTTGGAACATTGGCAATTTCTCATTTAAATGTGTTTTTGAAAGAAATAGATGTTTTGGTAGAAATCATTGGTTTTGAACTAAGAATATATTTGTTGATGATGAGAGTGGAGTTAGATATGTATTATCACTCCTATATTGAGATTATGAAATTATAAGTGTTGTTGGAGATTTATCTTTTGTATAGAGATATTTGTTTTGGGCTATCGGTGGAGGATAACATTGATTATTGTAGAAATTGCATGAAAATTAGGTTAATTGAAACCAACTACTCATATATCTTGCATTAGACATTGTTACATATTCATACATTGAAAGTGTATTATTTTGAGAAAAAAAAAGGGTGAATACCTTGGTAAATCTGGTTAGGGGGTGTGGTTGTGGTATGATCTATGTTGGCTTGTGTGTCTTTGGTAAAAGTCCAGAAACCCGTGCGGTTAGGTAACGATTCTTCTGGTTAGTATCAGTAAAATGGATTTAGTAGTGCTTGTATAGCCTGCTGGTAGGTATGTACCTAGAGATTCCCAGTGTGTTGTATCCATTGCCCTGTTTTCTATTTTTAAAAAGTATTATTTTACGAATTGATTTATTATCATGGCATTGCATTGTTTGAAAGAGAAAGTGTAACGTTTTGGTAAATGGCATGCATATGCATTCACCATATGACTTTATCAAGCATCATATAGTATGCTCAAGTATTTTCTACTAGGCTTTAGCTCACCGTATGTGAAAACCAACTTGGGAGGATCGTGGAGCTGAAGGCTCGTTTTGTTTTTCTTTTATTGTAAATATCTTTTGTACAAGCCTTGCGCTTTTTACTTGTTTTGGATTTAACTCACTTTTGTTGTAACCAAACATCATCTTGGAAATATGTAGCCACTAAGACATGAACTTCTTTGAATTTCCTTTCATTTTCTATATATCGCCTTGTATCACATGCTATAGATTCAGAATTTAGAGTTTGTGAATGTATGATGCATGTAACGCCCTCAAAATAATACATAAAACCCATCACGAAAGACATGAATTGATACAAGAGAAATCCACTATTTCTATTTATCAAAGTAGTTCTTACAAAAGTATTACATGTTAACAACAAAAGCAAATGCCCTACGGGCTTACAGCTTTCCAAGTTAACACTTGGTTACACACAAGAAGAATACTAACTCTATACAAAAGAAGCCCTTGGCTTGATATACATGTAATACAAACAAAATAAACAAAAGAGTCTTCAACTCTCATCCTCATCATCCAAGCTATGTCCTTGGAGGTGGCATGCTACCTGTACCTGAAAATGGTGTCCCATATAGGCTGAGCCAACGCCCAGTAGAGATATGCTAAACACAGTATGAGCAATGACTAAGACATTAGCAATTGATAAATATTCAATTCCCATAAAGCAATTTATAACCCATTTCCACTTCATGACTACTATGTTCATCTTTCGTTTCATTTTCCATTTCTTATCAACTTCACAATTTACATCAACGGCTCAGAACCTGGCCAACCACTTATATGAGACAGTGACTCATATTAAACGTTTCCCATTTTACAATAGATAAACATAATAGTTGTATCAACATCTCAACAGATAAGCATACAAGCTGTATCCTCTTTTCAACAGATAGGCATATTAGCTATATCAACACTTCCAATGATAAACATATGAGTTGTATCAACACTTCCTTAGATAAGCATACTAGCTATATCAACACATTAACTGACAAGCATATGAGCTGTATCAGTGGAGTCCATCCCCTATCTCCTCTCAATCAACAACCGGTTTAGAGGTCCATCCCCTATCTTCCCCTAAACCGTGGAGTGCATCCCCTGTCTCCTCCCACACACACAAGGTATATACATACAAGTCATATACACAATCAATCAATACATAACGTTAATGTATTCTGTCAACCGTCATATTCTATGACATATCCAATTGATTAGTTTTAGTTTGCCTAATCATCATGCATTGTCTACAACAATCAAAACTACCCTCCACCGGTAGCCCAAGCAATTATTTCTAAACAGGCAATAAGAGCTCCAACAGATAAAATATCAACGTTTTCAAAATGAGCGATTCATAAATCCAACTCTACCATTCTAACATATAATGAGTCAATTCCATTATTTCCAACTCAATTCCATATAACAACACTTTTCCCAAATTAATTATACCAATTAATTTATACAACAAACTAGGGTTTTCTACCCCATTTCCCAATATTGACCCAATGGTCTATATATCAACAACCAACAACAATCTCATTATTTTGAAACCCAAATTACACATTTTAGAGTCAAAATAACAAAACCACCTTTTTACATTTTGAAACCCGAAGTTCCAAAATCACCCAACTTCGACACTTTATCAAAACAACCAAAAATCTATGTCAAGGACCATAAGAGTGAGTAGGAATCCTTACCTCAAGAGTTGACACCCAACGAAGAAGGAGATGAAAACGAAAATGCTCCAAATCACAAGTCTCCCAGATCAAAAGATAGCCCTCGACGATCAACAACTTTTTTGTAAAGGCCAAAGGTGAGCAAACAACTCCTACTAGATCAATACCTAGAGAGAAGGCAAGGTTCTAGAGGGAGAGGCTCAACAATAGAGTTTTTGGAAAAGTAAGAGAGAGAAGAGATGTGAAAAAGTGATTTTAAAAAGTCAAAACACGGAGTCTTAAACCAGTCGCCCCGCTCGAGCGTGGAAACCCCCGCTCGAGCGTCACTCACAGACTCCCGCTCGAGCGTCAAAAATCCCGCTCGAGCGGCGGATACACACTTCCAGAACTTTACACTGAACCAGGTCCCCGCTCGAGCGTCCAACTCCCCGCTCGAGCGTCACACACAAACTCACACTCGAGCGTCAAAACGCCCGCTCGAGCGTCCAACACTGCAGAAGAAATACTGGGAGAGTGATTATTCCGCTCGAGCGCCAGAACCCCCGCTCGAGCGGAGAAGCAACAACAAAGGCCTCGCTCGAGCGCCAAAAGCTCCGCTCGAGCGGACAGGCCAAAATCTGGGCAACTAGTTTTGGTTTCTAAGCTCAACCAACCTGTTTCAAACCTGCCAACACAACCCAAGACTCAAATACAAGGAGTAAAGGATGTAAACAAGATTTAGACAACTGGTAACATCTACGGAACCACTGTACAACAAGGGGTAAAACCCGGGATCGCTATAACCTCCCCCCCTTAAAGAATTTCGTCCCCGAAATTAAGTGCAATTTTTTTTTTTAGAAAGCAAGTTTTTCCCCATTTTAAACAATGTTATATTACAACATTCCACAACTCGACCCATTACCGGTCATCCCATCTCTTATCAAGAGGCATCTCACAGTATGTAAAAACAACATATATTACAAGCGCATCATTAACATGCATTTCTCTTCCATTTCCAACCATTTCCAACATACAAGGTTCACGATTTCCATATCATATTCAGTTCTCATGATATAACTCCATTTCTATAATATAGCCAACATATGCAATATTATAATCAACTTCCATTTACCAAAACATTTACAATGTTTTACAATTTAAGACACATATAATGTTCTTAAAGTTCAATATTATTACAAAATTTCATCACATGATTACACATCAACAAACAAGTCCGGATATTTCTCGCGGACTTCCAACTCACGTTCCCAAGTGGCTTCCTCCACTCCGTGATGCTTACACAAAACCTTCACCAAAGGAATGGTCTTGCCACGTAGGACTTGATCCCGCCCATCCAAGACCCGAACCGGTCTCTCCTCATACGAGGCATCCTCATCTACCTCTAAGTCGGTCCAATCTAACACGTGGGACGGATCCGGCTCATACTTCTGAAACATACTCACATAAAACACGTCATGCACTCCGGACAACTGCGGCGGCAAAGCCAAGCGATAAGCAACCTCCCCGATCCTCTCAAGGATCTCAAAGGGACCGATAAACCGAGGGGATAACTTCCCACTCTTCCCAAACCTCATCAAACCTCGTCTAGGTGATATCTTCAGGAAAACATGATCACCCACCTCAAACACCAAAGGTCGCCTCCTACGGTCGGCATAAGATTTCTGACGACTCTGGGCTGTAACAAGCCTCCTACGAATAAGCTCAACTTTCTCCGTCGTCTCCCTAACCAACTCCGAGCCCAACAAAGGCGCATCACCCACCTCGGCCCAACACGCTGGAGACCTACATGGTCGGCCATACAAGGCCTCAAACGGTGCCATACCGATACTAGACTGAAAGCTGTTGTTGTAGGCAAACTCCACCAATGGCAAGTGCCTCTCCCACGTCCCACTAAAGTCAAGGATACACCCTCGAAGCATATCCTCAAGGATCTGAATAGTACGCTCGGACTGTCCGTCGGTCTGAGGATGATAAGCCGTACTAAAGGTCAACCTCGTGCCCAAGGCACTTTGCAAACTCTGCCACAACCTAGTAGTAAAACGAAGATCTCTATCTGAGACGATCGTCACTGGGACCCCGTGCAACCTGACTATGTCCCGAATATACAAATCGGCAAGATGATCTACCGAATCTCTCACGCGCATAGGGATAAAGTGCGCCGACTTAGTCAACCGGTCTACAACCACCCAAATAGCATCACTACCCCGCTGAGTCCTCGGAAGACCTACGACGAAGTCCATAGTGACATGCTCCCACTTCCACTCGGCAATAGGCAAGGGTTGCAACAAACCTGCCGGCCTCTGATGCTCGGCCTTCACTTGCTGACAAGTAAGGCACTTAGAAACGAAAACCGCCACATCCCTCTTCATACCCCTCCACCAAAACTGGCGGCCCAAATCATGATACATCTTGGTGCCTCCCAGATGCACTGCAAGGCGTGAATGGTGGAACTCTCGGAGTACCTCCTCTCGGCAGGACTCCGGCACGAACAATCGGTCTCGGTATCTCACACTCTGGTCGGGACACTCAGACAAACCTTTCTCAACCTTCCCACTGGAGATCTTCTCTCGGAGGGATTCTACCTCAAGGTCACCTCTCTGTGCCTCTAACACTCGAGTCACAAGGGTAGGCTGCGCAACAACTGAAAATAAGGTTGCAGCCTCAGCAGACTCGCCTAGAAGCAAATCAAACTCGCCAAGTGCCCCCAACATCTCCCATTTCCGGATGGCTACACAAGCTACATCACTTATGGATTTCCTGCTAAGGACATCGGCCACAACATTGGCCTTCCCCGGATGATAGTGCAACTCGAAGTCGTAATCCTCAATAAACTCATCCACCTCCTCTGCCTCAAGTTCAAGTCTTTCTGTGTAAATAGATACTTCAAACTCTTGTGATCCGAGAACACCTCGAATCTCTCGCATAAATATAGGTAGTGCCTCCAGATTTTCAAGGCAAAGATCACTGCTGCTAGCTCTAGGTCATGTGTAGGGTAATTATTCTGCGTGTATTTTCAACTGACGTGAACCATAAACTACCACTTTTCCCTCTTGCATTAACACAGAACCCAAACCCTCTCGTGAGGCATCACAATAAACCGAATAACCCAACCCTCTCTCCGGAATAATCAAAACCGGAGCGGTGGTCAATCTAACTTTCAGCTCTTGGAACGACTTTTCGCAAGTCTCACTCCACACGAATTTGACTCCCTTCCGAGTCAACCTAGTCAACGGCGAAGCTAGCCTGGAGAAATCCTTCACAAACTGGCGGTAATACCCAGCTAATCCCAGAAAACTGCGGATCTCAAACACACTCTTCGGCTATGCCCAGTCTTGCACTGCCTCTATCTTGGATGTATCAACAGACACCCCTTTCCCAGAAACTACATAGCCTAAGAACTTGACTTCTCCTAGCCAGAATTCACACTTCCCAAACTTGGCATACAGCTTATGGGCTCTAAGCAACTCAAGCACCACTCTCAAGTGTTCCTCGTGCTCCTCCTCAGAAGGCGAATAGATAAGAATGTTGTCTACAAAAACGACTACAAAACGATCTAAGAATTCCCGGAAGATCCGGTTCATCAAGTCCATAAAGACTGCCGGTGCATTGGTGAGCCCAAATGGCATCACCAGAAACTCATAATGGCCATACCGCGTACGGAATGCCGTATTCAGAATATCCTCCTCCCTAACCCTCAACTGGTGGTAACCCGATCTCAAGTCTATCTTAGAGAAACAACGGGAACCCTTAACTAGTCAAACAAATCATCTATACGGGGCATAGGGTACTTATTCTTGACCGTAGCCCGATTCAACTTCCGATAATCGATACACAATCTCAAGGCACCATCTTTCTTTTTAGCAAAGAGGGCCGGTGCTCCCTACGGCGAAACACTAGGGCGAACAAAGCCCTTATCCAGCAACTCCTGGAGCTGAATCTTCAACTCACTCAACTCGGCTGGGGCAAAACGGTAAGGTGCCATAGAAATCGGTGCCGTACCGGGCACTAAATCAATGGAGAACTCTATCTCACGGTGAGGCGGTAAACCAACGAGGTCCTCGGGAAAAACATCCGAATACTCACAAACCACCCTCGGCAACACAATCTGGGTCTCATCACACTCACTACTCATAAAGCTAGCAAGTAGACCACTAAGCTCATTCCGCCCTCGCGGATCATACCTCGGTGGCAAAACACTACCAACCCGGTTCCCCAAGAAATGGAAACACTCCCCGCTCACGGTACAACAAGTGACCCTCTGGCGGTAGCAATCAATAACTGCCCGGTATGATGAGAGCCAGTCCATATCCAAAATAACGTCAAAACCCTTCATGGGCATAACAACAAAGGGAAACGGAAGCCTATGATCGGCGACCTCTATATCACAACCTCTACATCCGTGTTTCAAAATCAATTCACCCCCAATAGGCGATACAACACATATAGGAGATGCTAATAGTGCCAACTCCAACTCCAATATAGATGCAAATGCAGCAGACACAAAAGAATGAGATGCACCCGTATCAATCAATACACTAGCAACCGAGTTGCAAAACAGAAAGGTACCTCTCACAACAGACAGGACGGTACCAGGTCTTGCGCGCTAACAGCATACACGCGCCTGTAGGCCCCTGATCCACCTGCTCACCTCTAGGAGCAAAAGATTGTTGCACTGACTGGGATGACGAAGCTCCCGGATTGGCCCTTGAGGCCTGCACAGACTGAGCTGGCTGATAACTCTGCGTCTGCCTAGAACCAGACGCCCCTGAAGTGGCACTCAACTGTGGGCAAAACCTCTTCAGGTGCCCAGGCTGTCCACACTGATAGCAAGACAAAGGCTGGCCCCTGCCCTGACTCTGGCCCTGAGGTCTAGCTGAAGAAGAAGCAGCTCGCTGACCCCCTCCCTTCTGCGGGCACACCGAAGACTTGTGACCCAACTGGCCACATGTAAAACAAGTCAAGCCTCCCTGACTACCTCTCCCGGAGCCTGCACTCGGCACTGGAAAGGTCGATCTAGCCAAACCACCCTGAGACTGTTGAGGGTTAAAACCCTTCTGTCTCCTGCCATCACTCTGGCCATCTTGGCCCCTCTTGGAGCCTCTATGCTTCTCATCATCCTCCTCCTGCTTCATAAGCTCCATATGAGCTGCAGCATCTACCAAGCGTCTATACTCCCGGATAAACGACCCTCCAACCCTCAACTTGAGCCCACGCCTCAACTTCCGCTCAAACTCAAAGCAACGGCGTTCCTCGGACGCCACTAGTTCAGCTGCAAACCTGGACAGACTGGTAAAAGTAGCCTCAAACTCGGCCACGGACAAACCCTATTGTTTAAGCTGGCAAAACTGCTCCCTCAGCTTCTCCCTAGCAGCTGCAGACAAGAATTTCTCTTGGAAGGCATTCACAAAAGCCTCCCACGCACCACCAACACGGCCCTTCTCGTACTTCCACCATTGACCCGCATCTCCCTTCAGTTGGAAGGATGCCAAGGTCACTTTTAGAGCCCCATCCTCGATGCCAAGCATCTCGAATGTCTTCTCCATCTGTTCCAACCACTCGTCAGCCTTAAGTGGCTCCTTTGGATCTCCAACAAATTCGTCCGGGTTAGACCGGAAAAATTCCCTCTTCAAGAAAGAAGGCCCTGCCTCTGTAACCTGGTGCTCAGCTCTGAGAATACCCAAAGCTCCCGCTATCTCTCGGGCCAAGGCACCCATAGCCTGCTGACCCACTGGTTCGGCCACATTGGCCTGACCAACTCCCTCCTGCATTGCCGAACGTCATCCGGTAAAGGCACCTCCTGCCTCCTAGGCCTACCACGCCTACCACATCGTCCTGACATCCTATTAAAGATAACAAAGACGTTAGCACATTCATAAATGTGCTGAAACTAAACACTCGCGTCCTAATGCATGGACAACTGTAATTCACTCCACGTAAGCACATAAACACATAAGCACTTACGAATTTCATTCCCGGATAATGACAGTCCCAAGACGTTACTAGAGTTCCGGTTAGAAACAGCATTGATCAAGTGCTTTTCCAACAAGACTCACAGAAACCCAAGGATCCAATCAATATCCTAGAAATCAAATCCCATACCCAAATAGCCACATAAGCATGTTATCAATTTAAACACATAACACTACATCTAAGTCTCTAACCAAGCGAGACAAACCCATTGTGATACTAATCACTTCCCACGTACCCAAAGTATTCGAACCCGGTACGCTCTGATACCAAGTTGTAACGCCCTCAAAATAATATATAAAACCCATCACGAAAGACATGAATTGATACAAGAGAAATCCACTGTTTCTATTTATCAAAGTAGTTCTTACAAAAGTATTACATGTTAACAACAAAAGCAAATGCCCTACGGGCTTACAGCTTTCCAAGTTAACACTTGGTTACACACAAGAAGAGTACTAACTCTATACAAAAGAAGCCCTTGGCTTGATATACATGTAATACAAACAAAATAAACAAAAGAGTCTTCAACTCTCATGCTCATCATCCAAGCTATGTCCTTGGAGGTGGCATGCTACCTGTACCTGAAAATGGTGTCCCATATAGGTTGAGCCAACGCCCAGTAGAGATATGCTAAACACAGTATGAGCAATGACTAAGACATTAGCAATTGATAAATGTTCAATTCCCATAAAGCAATTTATAACCCATTTCCACTTCATGACCACTATGTTCATGTTTCGTTTCATTTTCCATTTCTTATCAACTTCACAATTTACATCAACGGCTCAGAACCTGGCCAACAACTTATATGAGACAGTGACTCATATTAAACGTTTCCCATTTTACAATAGATAAACATAATAGCTGTATCAACATCTCAACAGATAAGCATACAAGCTGTATCCTCTTTTCAACAGATAGGCATATTAGCTATATCAACACTTCCAATGATAAACATATGAGTTGTATCAACACTTCCTTAGATAAGCATATTAGCTATATCAACACATTAACTGACAAGCATATGAGCTGTATCAGTGGAGTCCATCTCCTATCTCTTCCCAATCAACAATCGGTTTAGAGGTCCATCCCCTATCTTCCCCTAAACTGTGGAGTGCATCCCCTGTCTCCTCCCACACACACAAGGTATATACATACAAGTCATATACACAATCAATCAATACATAACGTTAATGTATTCTGTCAACCGTCATATTCTATGACATATCCAATTGATTAGTTTTAGTTTGCCTAATCATCATGCATTGTCTACAACAATCAAAACTACCCTCCACGGGTAGCCCAAGCAATTATTTCTAAACAGGCAATAAGAGCTCCAACAGATAAAATATCAACGTTTTCAAAATGAGCGATTCATAAATCCAACTCTACCATTCTAACATATAATGAGTCAATTCCATTATTCCCAACTCAATTCCATATAACAACACTTTTCCCAAATTAATTATACCAATTAATTTATACAACAAAAACTAGGGTTTTCTACCCCATTTCCCAATATTGACCCAATGGTCTATATATCAACAACCAACAACAATCTCATTATTTTGAAACCCAAATTACACATTTTAGAGTCAAAATAACAAAACCCCCTTTTTACATTTTGAAACCCGAAGTTCCAAAATCACCCAACTTCGACACTTTATCAAAACAACCAAAAATCTATGTCAAAGACCATAAGAGTGAGTAGGAATCCTTACCTCAAGAGTTGACACCCAACGAAGAAGGAGATGAAAACGAAAATGCTCCAAATCACAAGTCTCCCGAATCAAAAGATAGCCCTCGACGATCAACAACTTTTTTGTAAAGGCCAAAGGTGAGCAAACAACTCCTATTAGATCAATACTTAGAGAGAAGGCAAGGTTCTAGAGGGAGAGGCTCAACAATGGAGTTTTTGGAAAAGTAAGAGAGAGAAGAGATGTGAAAAAGTGATTTTAAAAAGTCAAAACACGGAGTCTTAAACCAGTCGCCCCGCTCGAGTGTGGAAACCCCCGTTTGAGCGTTACTCACGGACTTCTGCTCGAGCGTCAAAAATCCCGTTCGAGCGGCGGATACACACTTCCAGAACTTTACACTGAACCAGGTCCCCGCTCGAGCGTCCAACTCCCCGCTCGAGCGTCACATACAAACTCACGCTCGAGCGTCCAACACTGCAGAAGAAATACTGGGAGAGTGATTATCCCGCTCGAGTGCCAGAACCCCCGCTCGAGCGGAGAAGCAACAACAAAGGCCCCGCTCGAGCGCCAAAAGCTCCGCTCGAGCAGACAGGCCAAAATCTGGGCAACTAGTTTTGGTTTCTAAGCTCAACCAACCTGTTTCAAACCTGCCCAACACAACCCAAGACTCAAATACAAGGAGTAAAGGATGTAAACAAGATTTAGACAACTGTAACATCTATGGAACCACTGTACAACAAGGGGTAAAACCCGGGATCGCTATAATGCATATGGTACCTTTTGTAATGATTATCAACTGAATTAGTGAAAGAACGAAATATTATTAGTTTCTCCATATTTAGAGTACTTTATGGGATTATCTATTGTTGTTACTTTGGCCCGGTCTGATTATTAATATATATTTGTAGGGTTTGGTTTCTCTTCTCCTGGGGTTGAACTCTTTCCCTCTCTTCGTTCGCTTGCATAAAATAAATGCCCCGTTGTGGAGTTGTGGTGGAGATCGGTTCGAGATTGATTGATTTGATCGCTACGATAGTTGAGTTCCTCGGAATACATATGGCTTTGTAGATATATAGATCTGAGCCATAGATTGATTTTCAAAGATGCCTTGGATCTGATCTTGATTGTTCAAGATCCAATCATATATATATATATATATATTATATTCATAGATTTGGTTTTGGTAGTTCAGAGTAGATCTGGTGGTCTCTGCCTCTTTCATTTTTTTTATTCCTACAAAGAGAGAGAGAGAGAGAGAGAGAGAAGAGAGAGAGAGAGATGTTGTTGTTGATGATGATTGTAATAGATAGTGGCTTAGCGTATTCATTTCCTTAGATGTTGTTGTTTTGATTGGGATTAGGATTTCAACAAATAATATTCAATGTGTTTGGTTTGAGTTTTCTGAATTAAGTTTTTTGAAAACTGAGTTTTTTGGTTTTCGTATTCTTTTGTTTTTAGTGAATATTTTTTAAATTTTAAACATTTTTTTTACTTTTTTAGATGCACCTTAGTTAGATGTATCTAAAAAGTAAAAAATTTGTGAAAAAATATTTTGAAAAATTAATAAATACATAAAAATACAAAAAATGTACTGAATTCTTGTATTTTTTTGTATTTTTGGTATTTAGTGAATTCTTAAAAGATTTTTTTTTACAATTTTTTTACTTTTTAGGTGTATTTATGTTAGGTGTGTCTAAAAAGTAAAAAAATTGCTTAAAATATTAAAAAAATTCAGTAAAAATAAAAAAACACGAAAAATAAGAATGTAGAATTTTCTGAAAAGTGTTTTCTGAAAAATGAAAACAAGCATTTTTTCTTTGGTTTTGTGTTCAACAGATAGGTTAAAAATAAGAATTTTTTTTTTTGGAGAAATTTCAACAAATAATAGAAAGAGGGAAAAGTGGAGATAGGAACAAATAGATAGAAAAAGTTTGAAAATGGCGTGTATTTGAACAAATATAGGAAAAATAGGTTAAAAAAATTCAACATATAGGTTAAAAAATTCGACAGATAACCTAAAAAAATTTGATTAGATAGACAAAAAAATTTAAACAGATAGATATAAAATTGAACAGATAGAAAATAATTTGAACATATAGATATAAATTTGAACAGATAGTAAAAAAAAAGTCAAACAGATAAAAAAAAGTTAATAGATAAATTAATGGGTAAAATTGGAAACAAAACGTCATTCCAAAACAACAAAATGACTTCTCATTAAACTATTTCATAAAGGGTGAACCTCTCACCAACAAACAAATATTTATTGGATCTGATACCTTATACGCTCTTTATTTTAAACTTTTCAACAATTATCTCCACCAAATTTCGTTTTTTTTATTTATTTAATATGTAGTTTTATTGGATAGATTTGGAATTGTAATAGTATAATTTTAGGGTTGAGTTTGAGCATAAATAGTTTTTTTTTTTTCTCGTAAAAACCTTCTATTCTCAGATCCAGTAAATTTGTGTGTAATCAACACATAATTTATGATTAGTTAAGATAGAGAAGTTCTTCACTTTAAATAAATCTATCACACTTTAAATACAATTCATAATATTACTTTATTCAATTACAAAATATATTTTGCATACATATTTTATTTGATACAAGAACAAAATCATTTTCTTAGGCCCCGTTTGGGATGAATATTTGGGCTAAAATAATCACATCGGACAAAATAGATTATTTTAACAAAATAAAATAAAATGTCACATCTAACCTATAATCATTTTATTTTTTCTTAAACAAAATTTAAAAAAGTTAAAAAAATCTATTTCAAATAAGACTTTTTAACCAAAATTAAAAAATTAAAAAATTAACCCACATCCCAAATCATAGGGTTATTTGGGATGATCTAAATAAGTGCACTTTTTGACTTTTTATGAAATATGGGTTGAATTTGGGTTGAGTTTGAAGTAATGTGTTAGAGAGGTGATGTGACTTAAATAAGATAATGTGACTTAAATAAGATAGTGACTTTTTAACTTTTTTAAAACTAAGGCTAAGTTTGGGATATCTAAAATAATCCAAAAAGCCAAAAAGTTACTCAAAAAGTTAAAAAGTTAACACTATTCACCAAAAGTCAACAATTACGGCTGCACAACTCCCAATTCAAATTTTCCTCTACAAACCAATTTTTACAATTTTTTATTACACATTTTTTCATAAAAAGTCAAAAAGTTAGCCCAAATATCCATATTTTCAACCTCAATTTTTTAGTCCAAAAAAATAAAAAGTACACTTATTTAGTCTTCCCAAACTTGACCTTACTTTCATTTTGTTTTCATCACTTTGAAGTGACACTACTGTGTTTTTTATTTTTTTTATTTTTTTGCTTTCGGCTTTGTCCACAGTTATGGCCGTGCCGTGTATGAAATATTGAATTTGAACCACTCAAATATTCGGATTTATTTTATTTATTTTTCAATTAGAGGTCGACATCTTTATATTTACATTATCAGGATATGATTTAGTCTAATCAAGAAGCTTCCATTGTTGTCAAATTCAATGTCACTATCTTCTCGAGTGGTTTGAATTTTTGGTTCGACTGCGACTTTTGTTATAATTTAATTTATTAACTCTTTAATATAAAAAAAGAAAAATGTATTGTGTTTGGGTTTAGACCATCTCCAACGATTAAGTAAAATCATCACCAAATTTAAATTTGGTAAAAAAATAACTTTTTTGATTCCAACAATTTCATCAAACTGATATCAAAATGAGAACCACCCAAAAATTTCACTATACATTATGCGTTTACGTTGGAGGTGAGTCTCACCGGACAACCAACTGAACGTCCCACCGGTTGTCTCACCGGTCGCCCCTTACATACAAAAAATGCCAAGCTCCTGAGAATCAAGATGTAAGTTTCGATTTATCTGATTGTAAGGGCTTCGGTATGAAAAATACTAATTAACCAAAACTTGATCTAGAAGTGAACCAATTTAATTTTAATATTTCCATTGTGGGATCTTTTATTTATTTATTTTTGTTCCTACTTACTGAAGCAACAACACAGCAACAAAGTAATGAAACATGTATTGATTACATACTGTTGGAACAATCTTCTGTGTAAAAAAATAAATTGAAACAAAGTCAAACAAATAAATAAATAACGTACCAAATTTATTTATCGAACTGAATTAAAAATTCAAAGACCAAGTCGAGTGTGTGACACTCTGTCCTTAAGACAGATTTGCCCCGCTACGGTGCTTACGGTTGAGTGGCGTCTATCTCCCAGGATACAATGATCTTCACAAATTTGTAGAAGCACTTCAAACAAATTTGTCCGGCGAACCAAACCTGTGTTCTAACTCTCTGAAATTTATTCTAAAACTAAAATGTAGAATAATGCAAAACAAAACAAAGTTGGACAACAAAAGATGGGATTTTCAGACTGATATTCGGTGCCCAAGACTGCTGGTAATGGTCTGAACTTATAGGCAATCAATTCTGTCCCAACAGGTATGTAAACCGCCAAACAGATATGACACTGTTTTAGGACAGATTGAAAATGAAAACTGGACAGATCTTGAATCTGTCCGAATTTCAACAGACCTCTGGATAGATTTTTGGATGTATTATTATCAACCACAATCTGTAGGAACAAGTCTCCAATATATAGACCCGAACAGGTACACAAAAGAAGTGAACAGGTGCAATTTGAATTGAACATATGTCCAAACTGTAGCAGTTATCTAACTGTCTAGAACTGTTGTATCCCACTATTTGAATCTGCCTGGGCAGATTTAATAGTGAATCTGTCCGAAGAATATAACAGATTGGTAGTTAAAAAACCTGTTTGAAATCTGTAGTGGAATATGGAGGAGGCACAAATTTTGGACAAACAATTTGAATTCAAATTTAAATTAAATTCCCGCAAAAAATTTGGAAAAGATTCAAATGAATTTTGTCCAAAAAATTAATATAAGAACTGACCCGACCCACAACCCACACCTGCGCCCAGCACGGCTCGGTTCGGCCGGACGGCCGGCAGCGGCGGCGCGTGCGCACGTGTGTGGTGGTTTGGGCTAAGGTTCACTTTGTCCATAACTCCTCCCTTCTACAAACTTGGGGTGCCCCTTGGGGTCCAACCCAAGTATTGTAGGCTAGAGCTTATATACACAAATAAACTCTCTTAAAGTTTCAATGTGGGACAACCCTTTCCAAAAAAACCCACATTTACTTCCTTAAATTTCCTATTCTACGAACCCGAAAACGACGTCATGTTCCCATTCACTCATAAATGGTTTTGATGAACCGTCTTCACCGTGTGATTTGCCATGCGGCAAGGAACACTTCATCTCTTCGGACCCACCCCAAAAGATGTTCGGGGCCCACTCAATTTTGGGCTCAAAGTCGGCCCAAAATAAGCCTATGTAAACCAATTTTCCAACAATCCCCCACAAGAATGGAATTTGATGGAGAGAAAATGCAACAACATGATCTAAATACAGAGAGTACAGAAATTGGAAATATTCTGCAAAGGATAGGTAGCTTTTGGCTTTGAACTTTCCCTTGTGAGACACTATCGGATTTACTAGCTAACCAGTGAACATGATGTCTTGAACTGTTCAGCCGTTTGTGTAAACCAAGACAATAGAACTTACACAGTATATCTCCAGACACAGTTTAGTTCTCACTATTGTGTTCATTTTGGTCCTGAACAACTTGGTCTTTCATGAGTGCTCTAGAGAATTGTAGCCCTTCACAAATCTCATAGAACCGGTCCAGTTCACACTCACATAGGTGATTCTTATGAAGAGTATCATGCCATACGCCACTAGGTTTACCTAGATATAAGAATCATTAAAAGTTTTACTTAACCTAAAACGCTGCAAACATCACTATTTCATCATAGAAATGGGTAGGAGTTAGACTCCCCAGTGATCCTTCTGAGTCATTCACAACTCGGTTGTCCCTTTGAACTTAGATCTTGGGATCTCCAGTCAACTAGGTTGGGTTGCCATTGTGGTAACTCTTATTTAATAGGCTTTAGTCCCATTCCCCTCGATGAATTCTCAACTAACTCTCTTGCTAACCCTTTGGTTAGTGGATCCGCTATGTTGTCTTTAGACTTCACATAATCAATGGAAATAATTCCATTAGAGAGTAGTTGTCTTATGGTATTATGTCGACGACGAATATGTCGAGACTTACCGTTATACATATGACTCTGTGCTTTACCTATTGCAGATTGACTATCGCAATGTATGCATATAGCAGGCACCGGTTTTTGCCATATTGGAATATCTTTAAGGAAGTGGCGAAGCCATTCTGCCTCTTCTCCTACTTTGTCTAAAGCTATGAATTCTGATTCCATAGTAGACCTAGCAATGCAAGTCTGTTTGGAAGATTTCCAAGATACAGCCGCCCCACCAAGAGTAAATACATACCCACTGGTGGACTTTAAGTCTCTTGTATCCGATATCCAATTTGCATCACAGTATCCTTCAAGTACTGCTAGATATCTAGTATAATTCAGTCCAATGTTACGAGTGAATCGGAGATATCTTAGAACCCTTATAATTGCTTTCCAGTGTTCTACTCCCGGATTACTCGTATATCTACTTAATTTACTTACTGTATAAGCTATATCTAGGTGAGTGCAGTTCATCAAGTACATTAAGCTTCCAATAATTTGGGCATACTCTAATTGAGAAATATTTTCCTGTACATTCTTGAAAAGATACAAATTAATATCTACAGGTGTTCTAGCAAGATGATCATCATCTTTGCTGAATTTGTCAAGTATTTTCTCAATGTAATGAGATTGTGACAAAGTATATCCTTCTGATGTTTTGGTAATTTTCATACCAAAAATTACATCAGCAATGCCTATGTCCTTCATGTCAAAATGTTTATTCAACATTTTCTTAGTAGTTTTAATCATGTCATTATTACTACTTATGATGAGCATATCATCTACATAAAGACATACAATGACATAACCTTTGTCTGTGTTTTTAATATAAACACATTTGTCACACTCATTAATTTTAAATCCATTTGACATCATTGCCTTGTCAAATTTCTCATGCCATTGCTTTGGCGCTTGTTTTAAACCATATAATGATTTAACCAATTTACATACTTTCTTTTCTTTCCCTGGAACAGAAAACCCTTCTGGTTGTTCCATGTAAATTTCTTCCTCTAACTCACCATTTAAGAAAGCGGTTTTAACATCCATTTGATGAATTTCTAGATTGTATAGAGATGCAATGGCAATTAGCATTCTAATGGATGTTTTTCTAGTAACCGGTGAGTATGTGTCAAAGTAATCAAGACCTTCTTTTTGTCTAAAACATTTGACCACAAGTCTTGCCTTGTATTTGTCAATTGAACCATCTGTTTTCATTTTCCTTTTGAAAATCCATTTGTACCCAAGAGGTTTACAACCTGGTGGCAAGTCCACTAATTCTCAAGTGTGATTTTGCAAGATGGATTCAACTTCACTGTTGACAGCTTCTTTCCATAAAGGAGCTTCAGGACTGGATATAGCCTCTTTAAAAGTTAAAGGCTCATTTTCTAACAAATATGTTAGAAAATCTGGACCAAAAGATTTTGAGGTTCTAGCACGTTTACTACGCCTAAGTTCCTCTTCCTCATTTTGATCTAACTCTTGTTCTTGATCATGTTCTTGATCCTGACTAGTAATGGCATCATGAGATCTTTTATTGTTACTAGTCTCTTGTCCAGTCTTATTTGGAAATACATGTTCAAAGAAAGATGCATTCCGAGATTCAATAATAGTATTTACATGCATTTCGGAATGTTCTAATTTATGAATCAAAAACCGATATGCATTACTATTCTTGGCATAACCAATGAAAATGCAATCAATGGTCTTAGGACCTATCTTAGTCTTTTTAGGACTAGGAATAGCCACTTTAGTCAAACACCCTCACACTTTTAAGTATTTGTAGGATGGTACTTTTCCATGCCACTATTCATAAGGTGTTAGATTCACTTTCTTTCGGGGTACTTTATTAAGTATATAATTAGCAGAAAGTATTGTTTCCCCCCACAAGTTCTGAGGTAATCCAAAATTTATTAACATGGCATTCATTATATCTTTTAAAGTCCTATTTTTCCTTTCAGCAATTCCATTTTGCTGAGGTGAGTAAGGAGCGGTGGTTTGATGAATTATTCCATGTTCTTTACAAAATTCGCCAAAAGGTGATTCATATTCACCACCTCTATCACTTCTAAGTTTCTTGATTTTCTTACCAAGTTGATTTTCAACTTCATTCTTATATTGAATGAAAGTTTCCAAAGCTTCATCCTTGGTACGAATTAAATAAACATAACTATATCTAGTATAGTCGTCTATAAAAGTGATAAAATACTTTTTCCCACCTCTAGTTTGAATTGATTTAAAATCACAAATGTCACTATGAATTAATTCAAGTGGTTCCGTACTTCTTTTAATTGAATGAAAAGGAGTTTTAGATAATTTTGCCTCAACGCAAATTTCACATTTATGATTTGAATCAATATCAAATTTAAGTAAACATTCCATATTAATTAATCTATGCAAAGATCCATAATTAACATGTCCTAGTCTACCATGCCATAAATTTGAAGGCTTAAGCAAGTAAGAAGAAGATGTATTTTTATTAATGACTGAGGGTACAATGATCATTACATTCATCTTGAAAAGGCTATCAGACATGTAACCTTTTCCTACATACATCCCGTTTTTGGTAAGTACAAACTTGTCACTTTCAAAAACTAGCCTAAACCCATTTTTACTCAACAAAGATCCGGAAACAAGATTCTTGCGAATGTCCGGTACATGCAGTACATTGTTGAGAGTGAGTTCCTTTCCAGATGTCATCTTAAGTATAATCTTTCCTTGTCCTTCAACTTTGGAAGTTGAGGAGTTGCCCATAAAAAGTTGTTCACCATTGTCCACTGTAGAATAAGATGTGAACATCTTTTTGTCGGCACAGATATGGCGAGGAGCACCAGTGTCCACCCACCATTCTTTAGGATTTCCGACAAGATTTTCCTCGGAAACAACTGCAGAAAGATTTATGACATCTACACCGTTGGAAATTTCATCCATTTCGGTCATTTTGGCTTTAGCAACCTTCTTACTTGATCTTCCTTTGCCTTTACGTTTGTAACGACGATCTTTGGCCCGATGTCCCTCTTTGTTACAAATGTAACGCATGCCATTAAACTTGTATTTCTTAGTTTCCCCTCATTTAAATAGCATTCTCTTCTACCATCTTTTAAAAACAGTTCCTAAGAACTTCTTTGGTTTTTCACCATGATTCACTGGCACAGTCCCAACATAAGGAGAGGTTGGCGTAATGGCAATCACCATACCAGTACTGGTTTGAACATTAGTTTGACCAGTTTTAGTAGTCATAAATTCTAAATTACAAAATAAAATTATAATTAGAATTTTATACTACACAGAAAATTTAAACCAAAAAATACAGAGTTTTAAATTCTGTAAAAATAAAAGAAACAAGAATTGTAGCTTTTATTTCCAATTAATTTGAAAATAAAATAAAATTTTATTTAAACAAATTAAACCAAAACTACAGAAATAAATTCTGTTAAAATAAAAGAAACAAAACAAAATGTAACTTTTATTTTCAATTAATTTGGAAATAAAATAAAATAAAATAAAATTTTATTTAACCAAAATAATTCCACACAGAAAACTAATCCAAATTCACAGAATTAAATTCTGTAAAAATAAAAGAAACAAGAATGTAACTTTTATTTTCTAATTAATTTGAAAATAAAATAAAATATTATTTATCCAAATTAATTCCACACAGAAAATTAAATTTCTGTAACACTTCAATAATTAAAATACTGAAACAGAATTTTAATTAATGAAAACTCAGAAAATAATTTCTAAAAATCAAAATTAATTTTATTACAAAATTCCACAAAAATATATTCTGAATTGTTAATGTCACCAGTATCGTACTACTAGTTGTCAAAGAAAATAGACAGTATATTACTACTATCTGTCAAATAGCATATAATCACTATTTGTTTTTCCAACTAGAATATTATTTTGTAAATCCACAGAAAATAATTTTCTTAAAAGAAGAAAGAGAAAAGGAAACAAACAAAAAATTCGGTGAACAGAATAATTTGAATCTGTCTTAAGATTGTTGGAACAATCTTCTGTGTAAATAAAATAAATTGAAACAAAGTCAAACAAATAAATAAATAACGTACCAAATTTATTTATTGAACTGAATTAAAAATTCAAAGACCAAGTCGAGTGTGTGACACTCTGTCCTTAAGACAGATTCGCCCCGTTACGGTGCTTACGGTTGAGTGGCGTCTATCTCCCAGGATACAATGATCTTCACAAATTTGTAGAAACACTTCAAACAAATTTGTCCGGTGAACCAAACCTGTGTTTTAACTCTTTGAAATTTATTCTAAAACTAAAATGTAGAATAATGCCAAACAAAACAAAGTTGAACAGCAAAAGGTGGGATTTTTAGACTGATATTTGGTGCCCAAGACTACTGGTAATGGTCTGAACTTATAGGCAATCAATTCTGTCCCAACAGGTATGTAAACCGCCAAACAGATATGACACTGTTTTAGGACAGATTGAAAATGAAAATTGGATAGATCTTAAATCTGTCCGAATTTCAACAGACCTCTGGATAGATTTTTGGATGTATTATTATCAACCACAATCTGTAGGAACAAGTCTCCAATATATAGACTCGAACAGGTACACAAAAGAAGTGAACATGTGCAATTTGAATTGAACAGATGTCCAAACTGTAGATTGCTGTATCCCACTGTTTGAATCTGCCTGGGCAGATTTAATAGTGAATCTGTCTGAAGAATATAACAGATTGGCAGTTAAAAAACCTGTTTGAAATCTGTAGTGGAATATGAAAGAGGCACAAATTTTGGACAAACAATTTGAATTCAAATGAATTTTGTTCAAAAAATTAATACAAGACTCGACCCACAATCGGACGGACGGCGGCGGCGCGCGTGTGTGGTGGTTTGGGCTAAGGTTCACTTTGTCCATAACTCCTCCCTTCTACAAAGTTGGGGTGCCCCTTGGGGCCCAACCCAAGTATTGTAGGCTAGAGCTTATATACACAAATAAACTCTCTTAAAGTTTCAATGTGGGACAACCCTTTCCAAAGAAACCCACATTCACTTCCTTAAATTTCCTATTCCACGAACCCGAAAACGACGTCATGTTCCCATTCACTCATAAATGGTTTTGAGGAATCGTTTTCACCGTGTGACTTGCTACGCGGCAAGGAACACTTCACCTCTTCGGACTCACCCCAAAAGACATTCGGGGCCCACTCAATTTTGGGCTCAAAGTCGGCCCAAAATAAGCCTATGTAAACCAATTTTCCAACACATACTGATTCTAGAAGTTGGTTGGCACTTAATAAATTAGAGGTTTTGATGGCCTCTGAGATTTGCTTGGCTTGATTGTCAAACGAATCTGGAAGAGCATCATCATCTATAGGAAAAGCTGGAGCAGCCTGCATATTAAAGATGAGAATAATCAAATCTAAATGGTCAATTTCAAGTGGCAAATTTTTGGAGGTGATCCATAGTAGTTACCTCCTCCATAGATTTATGGTCATTTGAATTAAATGGATATATTTTTCGTGGAATGTCCATGATCTGGACTTCGAGAGAACAGACATTATCGGGTAAAAATTTGCTGAGCAACTGCTCCCTTGTAGTGGACAACTGAGAATTAAAAAATAAGTAAAAAAAATTCAAGATTAACAGAAATGGAGGTGGAGATTTCATAGAAGTTGCCAATGCAAAGAGCGATCTGCAGCATGATGGTAGCAGTGGCCCTGTAGAAAGAAGAGGGAAAAAAGAAATGTGAAACAAAATCAGAAACAGAAATGGAGGGAAAAAAAAAATCAGTGGCGTAACTGGTCGATCAGCTGATTGTCCGGCAGGTCATTCCATCGGACTTCTCCAGGCATTTGATACAAGCAACAGTGTTTACCGTTAGAATGACTCGTATCAGATTGAAGAAATAGCATTTTTTTTCTCAGATTTGATGAAAAAAATAGTTCAATATTAGAGATGCTCGTAGTAAAAGAAAAATAAATTATCAAATGTTTTTTGAAGAATAAAATAAAAAATAACACCTTGTTTGGTTTAGATTATATTTTTGAAAGTTGAGTTTTTTATTTTTTGTATTTTTAATGATTTTTTAAATATTTTACTTTTGAGATGTATCTAATCTAAGTAAAATATTTGTGAAAAAATATATAATAAGCTCAATAAATATACAAGAACAAAAAAAAAAAAAAATACAAAATTTGTATTCTTATATCTTTATTGATTTTTTTATATTTTATATTTTCGTATTCTTGTATATTTATTGATTTTTTAAATATATTTTTTAACAAATATTTTACTTAGATTAGGTTCATTTAAAAAGTAAAAAAATTTGTTTAAAATATTAAAAAATTCAGTAAAAAATAATATTAAAAACAAAAAAAAGGAAAATTTACCTATCAATCTCATTTTGAGAAATAGTGATCCGATTAGTCCAAAGAATTTTCTTATAGACTAATTAGTCCCATTGATTTTGGAAAGATAGATTTATATTATTTGAAAATTGAATTTATAGTTATACCCTTATTATTATTATTATTACTATTATTATTTTTTTTTCCTGGTGTTAAAAGATAAGATAAACAACCTATGAGAATTAAATTTGAGATGAATTTTTATATGAGAATCTTTTTTATTTGAAATGACTTGAAATGTAAGATTTTTCAAATATTTCAAAAGGAGTTTAAAAATGATTTCAAATATGAGATTTTTCAAACATTCCAAAAAGAAGTGAGATTCTTTGAATATTTCAAAATGAGTACAAACATTTCTTAGTAAGTTTTGAATAAATGTATAATTTTAATCTGTAACACTCCAACGTAACATTCAAACGTAACATTCCAATATAACACTTCAAAAAAAATTCTTAATGTAACACTCCAATGTAACACAAAATTTTTTTTTCTTAGTGTAACACTCCAATGTAACACACAAAAAAAGAAAAAAAGAAAAAAAAGAAAAAAAGAAAAGAAGTGGGATTCTTCAAACCATTCGAAAAGGGTGTAGGATTCTTCAAACCATTCCAAAAGGTGGACAAAAATTCATTAATAAGTTTTGGATAAATGTATAATTTTAAAGTGTAAGTGTTACGTTTGAAAAAAGTACACTAAACAATTTTTTAGTGTTTTTATGTGTGCAACATTGGAGTGTTATATTTGAGATTACATTCATTAGAGTGTTACATTTGGAAAAAGTACACTAAAAAGTTTTTTTTTGTATTACATTGGAGTGTCATGTTTAAAAAAAGTTTAAAGTGTTATTGTAACAGCTGATTTTGGGTGACTGCTTGAGCTGTCATTTGGTCGCTCAAGCGTGAATTCGCAGCTCCTAGTATTTTCACTGTAGCTCTGCAAAAACTTTTGAGACCATGCGTTTACCGCTCGAGCAGTGGAAAGTTTACTTGAGCAGTCTCTTTGTATTTTGACACTTCGCTCGAGAGATGGAAAGTTCGCTCGAGCGGTCTGTTCGGGGCAGTAGAGTTAAATACATACCAAACCTATTTCTAACTCACTTTTTCATATCATCTCTCTCTCTCTCTCTCTCTCTCTCTTAGCCATCCTTTCAAAAACCCTTGATTTCATCAAGTATTAGCAAGAATCAAATTTTGAGTCTTCATTAAAGTTGTTATTCACGGCAAGAGCAACCTTTTGAACCGATTGGATTGTGTTATTTCGGAAGTTCATTGCGTAGATCTTCATGTTTTACTTGCAACAGTTGAGGTATGAATATCTTTACCCTTGTATGTGTATACTTTGGTTTAAGTGTGTGTGAAATCTTAAGGTGTGGGTGTTTATTGAGATGAATGATATATATATATATATATATATATATATATATATATGTATGTATGTGTTATATATATGGATTTGTGATGATGATGTGTTTTGTGTGAAATTGATGATCGGTTAGGTAACCAATTTTGGAAGATTGAGTAAATAGACATGAGTTAGGGGAAATTAATATTTGGAAGGAAAAGCCCCAAATTTAAAGTGCAACCCTAAAGATTGTTCTTTGATTTTGACTAGGTAATTGATGAGTAAAATTGGAGGGTCCAAGTGATTCCTTGTGACGTGTTTAAGATGTTATTGTTTTGGGAATATGTTGAGGTGCCCACGTGCCCAGTCATGTGAGGACGACGAATGTGGGAATGTGTTGAGGTGCCCACATACCCGGTTCGTGTGAGGATGAGGAATATGGGAATGTTATGAGGTGTCCACTTGACGGTTGTGTGAGAACGACGAAAGTGGAAGGTTTGAGGTGTACACTAGCCATCCGTGTGAGGAAGGAAAAATGTGGAGATTGAATGTTGAATTGTGTGTTGTGTTGTAAAATTTGAAACTATGAAATTCATGGGTATTGATAGAGATCAGGCATATTTTAAATCAAATATTCATATACTTGGTTAAATATATTCTTTGCCGGGCAATTGCTCATTCCTATTTACTAACATTTTCAGGACATGAAGATTCACAACCCCGTCAATGAAGAAGAAGATGACTATCTCTTTTAAAAATCTAAATTTTTGTGAACTTTGAAATTGTAAAGTAACTGTTGAACATCTTTCTTACTTTTATTTTGAAATTTTTTATCTTTTGTATTAAGTGGCATAATGTAATCAGTAAACTCAGAGGACAAAATATTTATTTTGAAATTTTCTCTAACTTATTGAACTAGGGCTGTATCTTGTAATTTTCGTAAATTGAATCTATAGTTCAATGAGAAAGAGAAACATTGGAATGGAATTGTGTTGTGTGGATGTATGGAGCGTGTACTTATAATTGATTATTGGGAATTGTCTCTGGGGTGTTACAAATTTGGTATTAGAGCGAACTGAGTTGAATACTTGGAGCTCATGCGAGGTGACTTTCGTCACACTGGGTTGTCACGCTAGGATGAGGGGTTGGTTGTTTTACTTGATTAGATGGGTATTGGGTCAATCCTCTAGGATATAACTTGTGTCCACTACATTCATCGAAGTCTTTTTGGAAAGGCATCTGATCAATGCTTTTTCCACTATGAAATCTTTGAGCATCGTGGAATGAGTTGATATCTTGGAAGAGGGATCCATGTTTGTTCTATTTGTTTCTGTGCTTAGGTGTTGAGAATGAGATTAAAACTTAAGGAAGAAATGATGTGAGAAGTCATGGACTAGTAGCTGAATTTTGAGTTAATCTTGTCCATATTTACTCTTATATAGGATGTCTGGACGTGGTAGACCTCGTCGAGGCAATCGGGATATTCTGGCTCAACCAGAGATCCCTCCTCAAGAAGAAGGTGTGGGTCAAAATAACATGGCCGTTGCACCGACCCAAGATGTTATAGGAGTGCTGACTCGAGAAATGGCTGGGGCTCTTAGGGAGTTAATGGATATTCTTAGAGCCGAGCAAGCAGTTAGGACTATCGAAGGGGAGACTAGGGATTCATTCCTTAAAAAGAAAATTTTTCGCTCAAGTCCTACTGAATTTCTAGGGGCCGTCGAACTGTTAAAGGCGGATGAATGGCTTGATCAAATTACCAAATCTTTCGAGATTTTAGATATTTGTGCTGGTGAACTTCGGGGTGGCACTTGCTAGTTATCAATTAATGGGGGATGCCGGCTAATGGTGGAAATATGCCAAGAGTTGAATTGAAAACACTTGGGAAGCGTTTTCTCATGCCTTTCAAGAGAAATAACTTTATCCTATTGCGAGGAAACGTTTAAGGAGGGAGTTTGAGGAACTTGAACAATTCGACCCCACAATGGCGGAGTTTGAGGCTACCTTCACGAGTCTATCTTGTTTTGTACCTGACTTTGTAGCGACGAAAGAGCGTCGGTGTCTAAAGTTTGAGAAGAGACTGAGGCTGGGAATTTTGAAGAAAGTGATGGGGAACATAATCCGAGATTATGATAGACTAGTGGAGTTTGCGACACATGTTGAGATTATGCTTAAAGGTGAAGAGGAGAGTCGACCACTTAAGAGACAAGGGTGAGCTGGGTCACAAGTCCAATGCATGTCCACGAAGGAGTAATCAATAGTGTTAGACTTCTACTCGTCCTCAGAGTTAAACTTTTGGTGGTGGTCACTTACTTGTTTGTTATCAATGCGGCTAGTCGGGTCATATGAAGAATGTTTTGTCCCTAGATTGTCGGAATGGCTAGTGCTTTAGGGTTTCAAGCAGGACAGAGCTAGAGACAAACTCATCAGCCAGTTCAGTCTGGACAAGCGTCTAGAAATGTACATGGGGCCACCTCCGCACAGTCTGTGCAACATGCCTATCATTAGAAAGGTGATTAGAGTGAAGATAGACCCCAAGGAGAGTCTATGCAGTTATCACATCTGAACAGTCGACTGGGTCATTGGTGATGTGAGGTACATATCTTATATTTAATACTTGGGTCAATGTGTTGATAGATACAGAGGCATCTCATTCATTCATAGCATCTACATTTGCATCCATGTTGGGGTTAGAGGCTAAACCATTAGAATCTTCTCTTGTGGTAGAATCACCGGTTGAGGGTAAGATGGTTTTGAACCATGGGTGCCGTGGGTGTGTGATCAAAGTCACTGATCGCCGACTCCCTTTTAGTTTGGTGTTGTTAGATATAATGGGTTTTGATGTCATCCTTGGCATGGATTGGTTGTACTCTTATCGTGCCGTTATAGATTGTTATCGTAGGAGAGTTATGGTGTGTACTATTAGTGGTGACTGTTTCTATTTTCTAGGGGATAGAGTTGATAGACTTTTACTACCGTTATATGACTCTTATAGTCGAGGCAAATTCACTTATCTTCTTGCAACCTTGATGAATAATGGGAACAGTGAAGTGCGAGGGGTATTTCCTAGGGTGGTTTGTGAGTATTTAGATGTCTTTCAAGAGGACCTCACTGAACTACCACCTTATCGTGAGGTTGAGTTTCTATAGACTTAGTGTCGGGCACAACCCCCATTTCCATGTCACCCTATAAATTTGCTCCAACAGAGTTGCCTGTTTTGAAGGAGCAATTGCAAGAACTGTTAGACAAGGGTTTTATACACTCTAGTAACTTACCTTGGGGAGCACCAACTCTTTTGCCAAGAAGAAGGATGGTTCATTGTGGCTATGCATTGACTACCGCAAACTGAATAGGGTCACGGTCAAGAATATGTATCTGTTGCTTAGAATAGATGATCTTTTCGACAAACTTCAGGTTCTCAATGTTTCTCAAAGATAGACCTAAGATCGGGTTATCATTAGTTATTTGTGAAAGCTGAAGATATTTCGAAGACGACCTTTCATATTCGATATGGCCACTATGAATTCCTTGTGATGCCATTTGGTTTAACCAATACTCCTGCCACTTATATAGACTTGATGAATTGATTTTTCTGAGAATATCTGGACAAGATTGTGGTCTTTTTTGTGGATGACATTCTTATATATTCACCATTTGAGGAGGAACATGAGTCGTACCTTCACATTGTTTACAATTACTTAAGGAGCACAGGTTGTATGCTAAGTATGAGAAATGTGAGCTCTGGCTCTCCGTGGTGAAATTCGTGGGTCACGTCATTTCCAAGAATGGGGTACCAAAGATTCTTCGAAGATCGAAGCGGTACAGAATTGGGAGCTACCTAAGAACGCTTTTGAGATCTGCAGTTTCTTAGGTCTTGCTGTCTCCTATAAGCGATTTGTGAAAGACTTTTCCATGTTAGCTTCTCCATTGACTGGGCTATCTAGAAAAGGACTGAAGTTTGTTTGGAATGAATCATGTGAGAAATCTTTCTTAGAGCTGAAGGCTAGATTGACCACTGCACCAATATTAGTCATTCCAGAAAGAGGTTTGGGTTACAATGTGTACTGTGATGCCTCTAGAGAAGGTTTGGGATGTGTTTTGATACAAGAGGATAAAGTAGTGGCGTATGGTTCACGCCAATTGAAAACCCACGAAAGAAATTATCCAATTCACAACTTGGAGTTACTTGTGGTAATTTTTGCTTTAAAATTGTGAAGACATTATTTGTATGGGGAGAAATTTGAGGTGTTCTCGGATCATAAAAGTCTTAAATACCTATTTTCCCAAAAGGATTTGAATTTACGTCAAAGGAGATGGATGGAATTCTTAGAGGATTACAATTTTCAATTACATTATCATCCTAGAAAAGCCAATGTGGTGGCTGATGCTTTGAGTAGAAAATCTGTGAGTACCATTGCTAATCTTGCAATTAAGGAATGGGAAATGTTGGGTGATTTGGGTGAGTTTGATTTGTATCTTAGTGAATCTCTCGAGCATGCCATCTTGTTTTCCGTCATTGCATAACTAATACTTGTTACTCGAGTTATAAAGGCATAACAGGATAACTTGGAAGTTGAAGCAATCAAGGAGAAAATTGCACAAGGGAAGGAGGAAAAAGGGTTTGAGGGTAGATCCTGATTCTAATGTTTGGCGTCTAAACCGCCTCTTTGTACTTGAGTCGTGTAGAGGTGAAGTACTTTGGGAATTTTATTACTCCCGCATTGCGGTACATCTGGGAGGTACAAAGATGTACCATTACCTTAGCCAACAATTTTGGTGGAGGGGTATTAAGCGAGATGTTGCTTCATTTGTGTCCAAGTGTCTAACTTATCAACAAGTCAACGCAGAGTATCAACGGCTAGCTGGATTATTGCAACCTCTGCCTGTAGCCGAATGGAAGTGGGAACATATCACTATGGACTTTGTTTCGGGCCTCTCTAGAACACAAAGGGGTAACGACGCAGTTTGGGTTGTGGCGGATCGACTTACTGAGTTGGCTCATTTTCTTGCTATGTGTATGGGTGACTCGGTTGATTACTTAGCGGAACTTTACGTTAAAAAAATTGTCTAGCTTCATGGAGTTTTGGTGAGTATTGTCTGGATCTGGACCCTCATTTTACCGCATGGTTATGGCAAAGTCTACAAACTGTTATGGGCACTCAGTTAACTTTTAGCACCCCCTACGACCCTCAAACCGATAGACAATCCGAGCGCACTATCCAAATCTTAGAAAACATGTTTAGAGCTTGTGTACTAGACTTTAAAGGTTCTTGGGAGAGACAACCTTAGGCGGAGTTTGCCTATAATAATAGTTTCCAAGCTAGCATTGGGATGACACCTTTTAAAGCCTTGTATGGGCGCCCGTGTAGATCATCGGTGTGTTGGATCGAGGTGGGGGATTCACCTATGGTTGCGCTGAAATTGGTTTGTGAGACCACCAAGAAAATAACTCTCATTAAAAAAAGGTTAATTACAACTCAAAGTCAACAAAAGGGTTATGACGATCGGAGGAGGAGACCTCTATCATTTGATGTGGGTGATAATGTATTCTAAAGATATCGTCTAGAAAAGGTTTGATAAGATTTGGGCAAAGTGGGAAATTGTCACCTAGATTCATTGATCCTTTTGATACTATAGAATGGGTGGAGGAGGTAGCTTATCGCCTTGTATTGCCACCGCAATTCTCCAGGGTACACGATGTGTTTCATGTCTCCATACTCCGCAAGTACGAGCTCGGTCCTTCTCATGTTTAGACTGGACAAATTTAGAGGTGGATGAGAATGCTTCATATGAAGAGAGACCAATGAAAGTCTTGAACATCCGAGAACAAGTTTTGAGGGTCAAAGTTATTCCCTTAGTTAAAGTGTTATGGCACCACCACGAGGTGGAAGAAGCTACTTGGGAATGAGAAGCTAAAGTTCGTGAGAAATACCCAAATTTATTTAATGATATGTAAACTTGTTTGTTATTTTCGGATCGTATGTATGGGGGGTTGTAGAAGAAAGTAAATGAAAGAAATTTAAATCGTCATTGTCACGACCCAAACCCGTCCCTATAGGTTTAGCATCGTAACCGGCTAGTAATCCTTGGATTACCAAAGGCCTCTGATCTGAATATCATAAAATGTAAGGGGCTGTGGAAGCAAATGTACAAAATATAATGTTTATAGAGCTGTGTAGATATACATGGGGACAGAAAATTTAAAACTTATATAATCATATATGTTGTCAAACTTCCATATGTCAAGCATCACCATACAGATAGCATCATAAGAGACTTAGCCCTATGTACATATATCCCAAAACAAAAACAAATAAAGACCAAAACATCCTTAACATAAGCCACAAAACTGGACGTCTTCCAACGGGAACCTCCTTGGGAGGCACAAAAGGCTGGCTCACAAAACTCAACTCTAGGCCATCAACTCAGGGCCTGGTCATGTACTTGATCACCCACATACATAATATAAATAGTGAGTGAAAGCCCAGTGAATAATAACAGAGTAAAGAGGTTAAACGAATGATGTCCCATCTCAGATTTAGAAAACAAACTTCATAACAGAAACATATTCATAATCATATTCTCATTTAAATTTTATACAGAAATTAGAGTTTATGCTTAATCATACATGGTACATCCATTAGCGCTGACAGATCAAATACAGAGCATAAAGGGTCGTGCTTGCCAGTTCCAATAAGGAACCTCCGGTATCGGGAACTTGTAACATACTTGAGCCATGGTATTGTTACCCCTGGGCGAGGGCCATGAGACCACAGTATTCTTACCCTTGGGCAAGGGCCATGAAACCACGGTATTATTACCCTCGGACAAGGGCTTTGTGCTCATAGACCACGTATTGTTACCCCCGGGCTAGGGTCTTGTGCTATGGATACCACGAATACTTTTCAATATATAGACAATCATCCATTGATACAGAACATAACATAACATTTTAGAAAACAAATAATTTCTTGTCATATTAGATAGAAAAATAGTTAAACGTGACCATAACTTTATAAAGTTATTACTCACAGATAGTTGCACAGATAGCTTGATAGCAACCAACAGATCAACAGCTTACGGCGTGTGACCTACACAAACATAACAGATACACATACTGAAACACCCGCTCGGATCGTACTTAACTTATTTCATTTCATTCTTCTTGTGTTTCTAAGTCTTAGCCTCATTATTATGTCTTAATCTTGGCCTAGGAATGCCTAGGATGCAATGAGGCTACTAAAATGCACTTGGAGACACTTAGTCAAATATACTAAAAACAAGGGCCTCGCTCGAGCGTAACTTCCTTCACTCGAGTTGACGTCCAAACATGTGAGTGGTCGCTTGAGTGCAACTTCCTTCGCTCGAGTGGTCTGTAAACCTCCAGCTTGGAGGAGAGGTGCTGACAGAGGTTATACAGAGGAGCCCCCGATAGAGGCAGAGGCCGAGGCGACAACTCTTCCTCTTCAGAGATGACTCTCACTACTTTTAGGGAGGAGGATCTCGCTACTGATGAGACCTCTGAGGATAATGAGGGGGATACTAGCATTAATATTGAGCACTCAGAGGGCAGTGACGCCGATGGCGATGAAGATGGCAGTAGCTCTGATAAGGATGGCTTCGGAGATGATGCTAGTAGCAGTGAGAGTGACAATGGCTCTAATGGAGATGGCAGAGATGAGATTAGTGGCGAGGTGGTTGCCGAGGCTAAAGGTAGCGGTGTTGATAGGGATAACATTAGGGTCTCGCCGGCGAAGAGGACGAAAAGGGCACGCAAACCTTGATTCTCTTTCTTTGCATTTCTCCTTTTGTACATTTCTTTTTCTTTGTAGTTTAGGAAAATCATGTATAGTTTCAGATAGGGTTTTTGTAAAAACTTTTGTAACCCTTTTGATTGGAAAGAAATGAAATACTTTTTGTTTTTGGACCATCTTGGATGTCTAAACTGGTATGCACTCGAGCAGATAACAGTTTTATTTTGATTTTGAAATTGAGAATAATTGTATTTGGATAAGTTCTGAATTTGATATCGAGCCTATGACTGACCAAAACACAAAATACAAATCGATAAATGCATAACACAACAAAAACAACCTAAATACACCTATTAGAATGAAAAAAAGACTCAAAACAAGACCTAAACCAAAATCTATTTGCTACACTACAAGACCATACTATTTCTGAAATATAGGGGGTTAGCCGACTACAAATTTGTCTGGTCGAGCCAAATATGGCCGGCCGGTTGAAGGTTCCGGCCAATCAATGGGATACTGTTGTTAAGCACGCATGTAACCTTATCTCTTTAAAAGATGGCTCGCGATTGTTTCTTCACCTAGGAGTAGAATAACTGAGGAATTTCTTCTACAAATGGAGGCTCCAACTATAGCTAGGCTCCAAGGTTGGATAACCTCTTTGGACGGGCACCGATAAGCTAAATTTCACAGGATTTGGCCTAAATGTCTTTTTACTCTAAGTCGGTCCTCACTCCATCTTCATTTCCTCCAGGCGACAGTTCATTATTAGGATCTGATCACCCATGTGTTCCACTTTGGTGTGCAAGAGCTCTGCCTAACCATTGAGGAATTTCAGGCATTGATGAAACTTTCCCGTGATGAAGAAGCCATGCCTCAACACAATTTTGGTCACACTCAAGCCTTAGCCCGGATGTGTGGTCTAACTCCAAACGAGGCTCAGTCCTTGGCTCATGGTGAGGATCTTAACGTACTCAAATTAATTCACCGATTTTCCATCATTGGAGATATGAGTGATCCTATTGGCGAGGACATCGTAAACATGAACTTTGTCTATGCTTACTCTCATACTACTTGCTTGCCCCTAGTTGTAACAACCCCGACCTGTGATTAACTGCTAAACTATGATTAAGGATGCCTAATAAGTAATTAAGATGAAATTCTGAATTAATTGTATGTGTGTTGCATTATTTGTGTTTCTGTTTGTTTTGGAAATTGAAGGCCTTATCGGCATGTGATCACAGAATTGACTTGGTTTATGTGTTATTCGGAATTTTAGGGAATTTATGGTAGGTTCAATTGAAATTCGATTTGGAACGAATTAATTGGAATAAAATAGATAGAACCAACTAGGCCTAATCAAGTTTAATTAAGCTTAATTAATCCAAGCCTATATAAGGCTCTTTAGTTACAACACTCACTCTCATTTTCTCATCTTGAGAGAGAGAGAGAGACCAAGCTCAACTAGGGAGATTGCTAGGGAATTGAAAGGAATTGGCTTGAACTTAGCTAGAATTTGAGACATTGGGAAGAATCACTCAAGAACTCAAGAATTATGACTTGTAGGTAAGAAATTCAACTCTTAATTATGTAATTAACACATTTAATTTGTGAATTCAAAGGAAAATGAAAGATTAGTGCATGGAATGAACTGAGGTTGTCATGACCCGAACCCGCCCTTATGGGTTAAGGACATAACCGGCCAGCAATCCTGAGATTACCTACGGCCTCAAACCAAATCAGGCATAACTCATCAGAGTAAAAGGGCCAAACAGAAGCAAAATTTAGAACTTTGTCCATAGAGCTGTGCTTACATGGCATATCAAAGTAAACCATACAAATGTACATTAATAACTCACAACAGAAACACAGTAGCATAAGGTTCTGTACAGACAGGATCATCAAAAGCTAAGTCAACCCATGAAAACTATATACAGACATATTCAAAGACTTCGCCAACAAGATAACATAAAGCAAAATGACAAAAAGGCGAAGACGAGTCTCATGCGTGAGACGCAAGGGCTGACTTTTCAAAACCTTTGTTGTTCCACACAGACTTCACTGGGGCTGGGTTTGGACTTCTCTTGGCTCACCTACAAACACATGAATGAGCGTGAGCGATAGCCCAGTGAATAATATCAAATAAGGAAGTTATACAAACGATATGTAGAACAACATACTTCAAACAGCCTTGGGCCCAATTCATATTTCTTTTTAACATATACGCACACAATTTAAATCAAGTGGCTATAGTTCCAAACATACTGGCCCTTGGCCCATTTATCTTTCATTTGTCAAACTAGCCTTTGGCCTATTCAGACTTTCATGTCAAACTGGCCTCTGGCCCATTCATTCATGTCAAACTGGCCTCTGGCCCATTCATTCATGTCAAACTGGCCTCTGGCCCATTCATTCATTCATTTATTTCAGACTGGTCTTCGGCTTATTCAGTTATTCATATCAAACATTTGTCCACAATTCAAACTAGCAACTTATAAGGCTTATAAGGAACTAAGCAATTGGACAAATGACAAGCTTCAAAATATCGATATTACTCACAGTGATCGGTTGGTTGGTTTGCCTTGGAGCTCGACCCTACACATCACATAGCACATACGAGTCACAAACGATTCAATCCATTTCTTAATTCACATATTCCTCTTTAGGCTTCATTCTTATCTCTTTAACTCATTTACCATGCTCAATGCATGCCTAAGAGTGCTTACAAGTGAAAGAGAATGGAAAACGAAACACAGAGTGCGCAAACAAAATTTCAGAAAAAGGGTCCCCGCTCGAGCGGACCCAATAGGTCTGCAAAAGTGCTGGTTGTATCATTTTTACGCTCGAGCATGAACTCGGACGCTCAAGCGGAAGTTCATCCTACATAGCTCCCCGCTCGAGCGTGAACTTCCCCGCTTGAGCGAGCACCATGCCTGCAAGAAAATACTGGGAGCTCGTATTCCCCGCTCGAGCGGCGGTTCCCCCGCTCGAGCGGACGTCAAAGTTTCTGGGTTTTCCAACAATGTTCTTGAGCTCAATTTCAACATTCCAACCAACATTTCTTGCATGCCATGGCTCAAATTTCAAATATATTTATGCTATCATGATATAAACACCCAATTACATCAATATGGAGCTCAATTTCATGAATCAAACACATGCATGTCCCAAATTGACACCAAACTCATTTCCATCATAACACATTTATGCATTCAAAGCTCCTATTCTCATAAATTGTACATGCATGTGGTGTATTACTCTCATTCTCAACTTAGATGATACAAATGGTGATTACAACATGAGCTTTAACCGAAACTCTACATGAATCATGTATTTCAAGCTCAAACATGCAAATTCAAAACAATTTCTTACATGCATGCACATATTGGCCCTCAATTCAAAAAAACCAATTCAATTTCATCATGCTCAATTAAATTCATGTTCTTGACCATTATCCCAATTTGAATTCACAAAATTACAACTTAATACTCATGAATCCACTTACCTAGAGGCTTTACTCTTCCCAAATTATGGTCAAATCTAGAGTTTAATCCTCCACTCTTCACAAACTTGAGCCAAACACCCAACTCTCCTTCTTCCTCTCTCTAGCCGACCCCTTTCCTTTTCTTAGAGTTTATAATCAGCCAAATGAAGCTAAGGAGAGAAATTGAGTGTATAAAGGCCCCTTATAAGCCCCCACTCAACACATTATTTTATTATAAAACAATTGGGCACTTAATTCATTAATTTAATCAATTTAATCTGATCCGAATCAATTTCCAATTAAATTTCACCGTAGGCTCTAAAAATTACGCTAATCACAATGGCGTAATTAATTTCGGGTTCTGTGGCCAAGAAGGCCTTTAATTTAATTTCCAAAGCAGATAATCAAACAGATATTCCTACGGTGAACAGATAGAAATTCAAAACCACATATTTTCACATAATCATACTCATATTAAGGACCAATTAACATATTACGGAACAGGGATATCACAGAGGTAGTAGGAAAGAAGAAGAGCAGAGCATGCATGTGTATTTCATGGTATGTATGAAGTTGATTCCAATAATTCCTCTATGCATGTCATGTTTTCAACTTAATAATGAGACTTCATCATGTTTTTCATCAATTTCCTTTGTTTGAGCATGATTGAAGGGTTTAAGTTCAAGGAAATTAATTGCATGTTTGTATCATGAGTTTTGAGTTTGATCTTGCACAATTTTGATTGTTTTGGGCTTTGATTTTGCGAAATGGTTTTGAATTCATAATGTTTTACAAGATTACAAGTGTTTTCTCAAGTTTCGGGCCTAAAGGTTGTATTTTAAGGCTTTGAAGTTGAGTTTTGAGTTTGGGAGCAAATCTAAAAATTTCAGAATTCTGCTTCTCAGCTCGAGCGATAGAACCTGCGCTCGAACGACCACTATTTGTTTTGCACTTCCGCTTGAGCGACCAAGAGTTGGATTGAGTGTAAAATGCATGCTCCCAGAAGTTTATAAGTTTTGCAGACCGCTCGAGTGACCAGAGTTGCGCTTGCGCAAAGACCTCAGTCTTACGCTCGAGCGACCGTCGAGCGGGCGTCGAGCGGAAAAATCAAGTAACCAGTACTTTTACAGAGTTTATAGACCTCTTGAGCGATGGAAGTTGCGCTCGAGTGATCACCCTTATGTTTAAACCTCTGATCGAGCGAAGGAAGCTACGTTCGAGCGAAGACCCTATTTTTAGCAAATTTGACTAAGTGTTTTGAATCACATTTTGACATCCTCATTGCATTTTAGGCATTCTTAAGCCCTAATTAAGACATAATAATGAGGATAAAACTTAGAAACACACTAAGAACAAAATGAAATAAGTTAAGTACTATCCGAGTGTGTGTTTCAATATGTGTATCTGTTATGTTTATGTAGGTCACGCGCCGTAAGCTATTTGATTTGTCTGCTTAATCTGTTCTGCAAGTGGAGCCATCTGTGAGTAATAACTTAGTAAAGCTATGTTCAACTTTATTTTTTTTCTGTATGATGAAATAAGATCTGTTTAATGAAATGTTATATTCTGTTCAATGAATGATTGTCCAATTTTTGACAAGTACTCGTGGCATCCTTAGCACAAGGCCTTAGCCTTGGGGTAACAATATCGTGGTCTATGAGCACAAGGTCCTTGCCCGAGGGTAATAATACCGTTGTCTCATGGCCCTGCCTGGGGGTAATAATATTGTGGCTCAAGTAGGTAATATGGTCCCGATACCGGAGGTTCCTTATGGAACTGGTCAAGTATGACCCTTAATGCTCTGTATATGATCTATTAGCATTAATAGGTGTACCACGTATGATCCTTTGTGAAACTGAATAAGTACGTGTTTCTGAACTCTGAATAAGAATATAAATATTCTGCTTTCTGAATCTGATATGGGACATCATTCATTAAACCCTTTACTTTGTTATTATTCATTGGGCTTTCGCTCACTATGTATGTAGGTGAGCAGGTGCGTAACCAGGCCTAAGCTGCTACCTGGAGAATTTTGGGTCAGCCAGCCACCGTGCCTCCCGGGGAGGTTCCTGTTGGAAGAAGTCAAGTTTTGTGAATCATGTTAAGGATGTTACATTTTGTTTTGTTTTTGTTTATCCGTACACTAGGCTAAGTCCCTTTTGTTAATACTTGTACGGTGTTGCATGACTTATGTGGTTATGACGTCATATATGCATATATTTATGTAAAGCTTAAATTATCAGTCTCATGTATGTCTGCACAACTCAATGGATGTTAAATTTTGTATATTTGCTTCCGCTGTTCCTTATGTTATATGATATTCAGGTCAGAGGCCTTTGGTAATCCTAGGATTACTGACTAGTTACGACACTAAACCTATAGGGGCGGGTTTGGGTCGTGAAACTAATGGTAATAGGGCGAGCATTAGGATCGTCGAGATGGCCCAACGACTCCGGGAGTGTTAGAGTTGCATGGGTTTAACGTTAGTTGAAACTTTGATGGGCTTAGATGTATTCTATAGACAAGAGACCTCCCAATTTGTAGGCAATCCACCACACCTTCAGGTACTGTTTCCCACATTTCTTTATTTTATGTTTTTTACGTCACTCTGGCCCTCTTCACTCTGGCCCTTTTCTTGCTCAACATACATCTCTCTATTCTTTAATCTCTATTGTTATTCATTCCTCCCTAGGTATGGTTGATGAATAAGCTAAAAGTAGTGGTTCTCTATGCTCGGTACTCAGTTAGGAACTACTTCTGAGCTCGGATTGTAGACTTTTCTTCTGAGGGCTTATGGTGTGACTGGATGTGTAGCAGGTCTGTAATGGGCATTTCTTGGCATTCCCCCTAGTTAGACTTGCCTCTAATGACATATAGCTTGTTCCATTAGCCAGGTGTGCAATTGATCGGCCTGACACACTGCGTCTTCTACTTCCCTTTCCAATTCAGGTGCCAGTTTGGACATAATCAGACTTGTTTTGTTAATGGGGTTAAGTATCCATCTACATTTCTTCTCCGGGCTAGGCACCTCTCTCGGTATGCAACTACTTGGAGGATGAGGTAGCTCCTGGCTCCTGTTGATGACTTCAGTTACGACCTTTGTAATGCCCTGAAATAATAACAAGAACCCGTCTCATAATATTCCTTACAATTGATCAATAACATCATATTTAATATTCCATTCATAATCCTTGATCATACAAAAGATGACATTTGCATGTATACATTCATAAATCTTAGATCTTGAATCTATAGCATATGACATGTGTACATGAATTGAAATAAAAGGAGAATCAAGTAATTTTATGCCCTAATGGCTACATCTTTCTAAGTCAATGCTTGGGTATAACAAAACGAGTTCAACTCAATAAAGGCTTATACAAAAATAATTATATCAAATAAACAAAATGAAGTCCTTGGCTCCAACTCCTCCCAAGCTATGTCCTTGGTGGAGGCATATCATTAGCACCTGAAAGTTATTTTTTATATAGGGTGATTTAAAGCCTAGTAGAGATACTTTAACACAATATATGAATCTTAACGAAGTCCTGAGGTGAATGCATATGCGTGCCATTTGTCAAATGTTTCATATTTCCATCTCAAAATAATGCAATGCTGGATTATATATCAATTCATGAAAATAACCTTTTATATATTAGAAAACAAGGTAGTGAATACAAAACACTAGGAATCTCTAGGTACTTGTTTGCCAATAGGCTATATAAGCACTACCAAAGCCATTTTACCGGTACTAACCAAAAGGATAAGCACTTAACCGCGCGGGTTTCTAGACTTTCAACAAGGATACCTGCCAACAAAATAACCACAACCACACTCCTTAACCAGATTTACCAAGGTATGCACCAATTTTTCTCAAAATAATACATTTTTAATGTTGAAGTATGAAACAATGCTCAATGCAAGATGTATGAGAAATTAGTTTCAATTTCTACAACAATCAAAGCTATCCTCTATCGATAATCCAAAACAGATATTTCTATTCAACAGATAATTTCTAACAAAAGCTATAATCTCGTCATTTTCAAATGGGAGTGGTATTACATATCCAACTCCACCATTATCATTAACATACACATTCGTTTCATCATTTTAAAAACCAACATCTTTTCCCTTTTCTTTCCGCAAACCAAATATCCATGATATTAGAACAAAAACCTCATTTACTTTCAAAATCAAATTTAAGTATAAAAATCTACCATTTGAATGTATCTCGATCATAAACACATCCCCACAACTTTTTTCAAGAACTTATTTGAAAACCCCTATTTTACATTTCAAAATCAAACCCAAGGTTTAACCCAAAATCTCTAAATCACTAAATTCAATAAACAAATAGCTAAGGTAAAAATCATACCGAAGGTTGAAGAAATCCCTACCTCAAGATTAGAAGAAAAGAGAGAGCAATGGTTGAAGTTTGGCAGAGCTGAAAATGATATCTCCTCCAATTAAACGAAGTTTTAGACGAGCTCTACCTTTTTTTCCCAAAGAGCTATGGTGGAGAAATCAATGGATGATGATGTATTTGAGGTTTTAAGCAAGAACTAGAGAGAGAGAGAGAGAGAGAGAGAGAGTGAAAAACTAGGGTTTTGAAATGTTTTAGAGAGAGAGAAAGCTAATAAAAAGTGATTTTAAAACCCCTTTTTTTGAACTGATATATGTGTAGACCACTCTAGCGACCAAAACACTGCTTGAGCGTCAGACACAATAAGTGACACCGTTCGAGCAACTAAAAACACAGTTTGAGCGTACAATGACTTCCTCCCAGAAGTTCATACCTGTAAAAGACCACTCGAGTGCAAGAAACACCGCTCGAGCGAAGATACTCCGCTCGAGCGAAGATACTCTACTTCCAGAAGTTTTACAGACCAGTAAAATATTGGGAGATCTCAAAGACAGTTTGAGCGACTAAAACACCGCTTGAGCGAACAAGCAGAAAACTAAACAACAACTCTTTTGAAAAAACTAACTGCTAACTTGTTTCAAACACGACCAACAATCAACCCAATCACTAACAATATGAAAAGAGTATAAACAACAATTAAAGACACAGAATCCCAGATCTAAGAGCATGAAATGGGTTGGGTCTAAATCAGAACCGTTGTACCCTTCCTAGTGAGTGTGTGCTTTGGCTTGAGAAGGAGGCATAGGTGGGCGAATCCTTGGTAGTGGAATTTTTTGATGCTGCGAGGAGAAGGCCACGGACTGGACTTGACTTGATTATGCCACTAGTTTATGGCTTTGACCTTAGTTTTATGATGTAAAATGCTTTAATTAATATAGGAGTTGGCTAAGCATGTTTGTTCCACTTCGTATGTAAGAAAGATTGTGGGTATTGAAAAACTTCCTCTCAGGTCTAATGAAAGGTTCATTTTGCAAAAAGATGTTTTGAGAAAATCAGTCAATTTTGTTAAAAACACCAAAACATATTTTCGCAAACGACCACTACCTAACATTCTTGAAATCAACCCTCAAAGATGCACAACCTCGAATCAATTCTTCAAACAAGACTCTCTGCATTCTTGCCATTATTTGTACTGCCAATCGGATCTCCTTTGCAACCATACTCATTATAGCAAAGAAGGCCTAGACAATCAGATCTGGATTTTGAATAAAATGACTCAATCGATCATTTACAAGACAACTGAGTTGAAATGATTGGGGCCAAACTTCAGAATGAAGTTATCTACGTATCCCAAGAACGGGAATCAGGCCTTACGTAGTTCATGGGTAGGGTTCACCCGGGTATTTACTCTCTTACTTTGCGCTCTAATTTTTTCCAAAGCCGCCCTTTTGGGTTTTCAACCTTGCGAGCTCTACTTTATCTATTTTCCTTTTTCTTGTTCTAACTTTTGCTTGGGTCACCCTTCTGGGTTTTTAGCTCAGTGAGCCTCTCAGGGATAGTGTTTCTTCAATTTGTCCATGTTGATTACCTGTGAAAACTCCAGTCCATCCAAATCCATCAGAATAACCGTTCCTCCTGACCAAATTGACTTGGTGATGTAAGGACCAGTCCAAATAGGTTTGAACTTGCCCCTAGGATCGTAAATTGGAGCCAGATTGTCCTTCAAACTAGATCTCCGTCATTCAAATTCCTAGACTCGACCTTCTTGTGAAATGATAGAGTAATCCTGCACTGGTACCCCTGTACATGGTATAGTTCCTTCAACCTCACCTTATCAAACAACATCAACTCGTTGAATCGATTTTATTGCCAATCAGCCTCTGTTATCTGACATTCAGCCATAATCCTTAGCGAAGGTACCTCTATCTCAACTAGTAGCATCGCCTCCATCCCATAAACCAGAGAGTAATGGGTTGCCCCAGTAGATGTTCGGATTGATGTCTTATAGCCCCACAATGCGAAAGGTAGCTTATCTGGCCAATCCTTGTATGTTTCTACCATATTTCGTAGGATGTTCTTGATATTTTTGTTTCCTACTTCAATGGCTCCATTGGTCTGCGACCTATAGGTTGATGACTTGTGAGAGGCCACATTATATTTCTTGAGCAGATCAATCATTTCTCCCTTGAAGTGCGAACCATTGTCCGAAACAATATCGTTTGGAACCCTATACCTACAGATGATGTTATTTTTGATAAACTTGTGACACCTTCAACACTGTATACGACTGTGCTTCCACCTACTTGGCAAAGTAATCAATTACCACTAGGATGAACTTGTGTCCATTTGACCCTTTTGGTGTTATTGCCACAATGACATCGATTCCCTAGACTAAAAAAGGCCACAGTGAAGTTATGTCGTACAACTTTGATGGCGGGATGTTCATGCGATTGGCATGAATTTGACACTTTTGGTATTGCTGAACAAAGCTGAAACAATCACTTTCCATGGTCAACCAGTAATATCCTTGTCTAAGGATTTTTCTTGCTAGCATTATATCATTCATGTGAGCTCGCATTCCCCTCCATGGAAATAGCTTCCATGATACGCCTTGTTTTATCTTCCTCTACACACAACTTATACATTCCCAAATGACCCATTTTGTACAGCTTGTCTCCATATATAATGAATTGAGTGGCCAGACGCCATATCCCCCTTTTGTCCTTAGCATTTGCCCCTTGCAGGTATGTCTCTTTCTCTAAAAAATTTCAAATGTCATAGTAATCATCTTGTACGCCGATGAGTATCTCTGCTCTATGATAATTGAACGCATCCTTACCCTATTTGGTATGTCCACCATCGAAGCTAATGTTGCTAAAGCATTAGCAAACCTATTTTTCTCCCTCACCAAGTGTGTAGATGTCAATTGTTCGAACCTTGGGATTAGCATATCCAAGGTCTGAAGATAGACTTTCATTTTCTCTCCCTTCACTTTCCCATCCTTGTTGGCTTGAGACATAACCAGTTTGAATATCCAATGACATCTAATCTTATTGCCCCTAGCTTTAGGGCAGCTTCCAGTCTGGCTATGTATATCTCATATTGTGCCTGATTGTTGGATACTTTAAATTGAAACTTGAACGCTAGAGGTACGTGGGAGTCGTCAAGTGTTATGAGCAACATTCTTATCTCGTATCCATACTGATCGGCAGCTCGCGAAAATACAATTTTCAGGTGTCCTCTTCTAACTACAGGATCTCTTCATCTGGGAATTCGTACTCCCCGTCTTCTTTTCTATTGATTGGGCAATTTGCTAAAAAGTCCTCTATAGTTCTCCCTTTGATAGATTTACGAGTGACATATCGAAGATCAAACTCGAACAACAAAAGCAACCATCGAGCTAGCTTGCATGTAAATGTTGGTTTCTCAAAGAGATATTTGACGGGATCCAATTTTGAAACCAAGATTACTGAGTGTGCTAACAAGTAGTGCCTCAACTTCCTGTTGGCCCAAACCAAGGCTAGACAAAATTTTTCTAGAGGGGTGTAGCGGGTCTCATATTCCAACATTTTTTTGCTTAGATAGTATATGGCTTTTCCACTTTCTCTTCTGATTCTTGTGCTAGCATGCAGCCTATTGTAGACACCCCATTTTTGACCGCCCTTAAGACTTGGACGCCACTACTGACGGTTTACTTGGTGGTGAAAGTTGTGCAGTGCAAGGGTTCGATTTCTTCGGCAAGGAGAGGGTCAAATCCCAATTTCATACCCCTTTTTGGACCAAAAATATCTTGATCAAAAGATTTTGAGGCCTTAAAACCCTCTCTTTCAAAATATTTTTGAAATAAAGTTCCTACGATGTTCCGACGCTCGCATTTTGTTAAATGTTGCGTTTTTCGGCAAACCGAGCGAGGACAAAGTGGAAATGAATGAAAGAGAGATGAACTCTTTGAAAAATCTATCAAAACACCTTGTTTAGGGGTTTGGAGTTGAAGAAAAGAGGAGAGGAGAGGAGAGAAGAAACCCAGTTGGGGAAGGAGTTGGGCATGAACCGTTAAGAGAGAGACGAGAAGTCCTCGCCAAATCAGGCCTATCCTTTTGAATACTTGGATTTCAGCTATGAGGCCACCACCGTTGGAAAGCTTACTTCCGGGGATTCAATTTTCATTCAAGAATCTCCTCAAGCCGAGTCCGGATGGGAGAGATATGGTTGTTGGAAGTTGGGCATCAATCCGGTTGGACCGAAACTGAGCAGTCTTCACTGAAAGAGGGATATCTCTTAGCACACATGGAATTTTGAGGTGAGGCTGCCAAATTTGGAAAGAAGACTTCCGGGGCTATAGTTTAGGCTCAAGAATGACCTGAAAAGGCATCCAGATGAAGGATTTAGGCTTTCTTCAAAACAGGGACTAGGACAGATTTTTGTTGCCGGCCTCTATGGGAGTGTGCCGGCTATGATTGGCAAATGCCGGCCAAAAGTGACCCCTGCCGGCCATCAATGAGCCACTGCCTGCCATCACTGATGGCCGGCAGCACCCCTCTCTCAGCAGGTTTCACGGCAGATCTTTTGAGCCAGCTGGAATCCTTTAATTTCCCCTCCATACACGTGTATGGAGGGATGAAGCTCTTGCCAAGCTTGTTCAAGAAGCTTTGAATTGATTTTCTTCTATATAAGGAGAGGCCCTCTCTCCTTAACAGGGGTTCTAGTTTTTGAAGGAGCAAAACCTCTCTTTCTCTCTATATTGCTTGAGTTTTGTGCTTAGAAATTGGATTTCCTTGCACTTTTACACTATAACTGTAGACACCCCATTTTGACCAGCCCTAAGACTTGGGGGCTTTCTTTTGATTACCCGATGATGACAATTAGAATGTGTTTCTCACAAAATTCTCAGTAAGAAAGATGGAATTTGAGTTTTAATCCCAACCTTCACCCATTTTTTGGCCAAACTATTTTAGACCTTAAAACCCTCTTTTCAAAATATGTTTTTTTTAAAATGTTTCTACAATGTCCCGTGACTCCCATTTCGATTAAAATATTGCACTTTTCAGTAAACCGAGTAAGGACAAAGTGGAAATAAATGGAAGGGAGGTGAAACTTTTTGAAAAATATTTAAAAAAACATCTTCCTACAGGTTTGGAGTTGAAGGAAATAGGAGGGGATGAAAGAAAACTGGTTTAGGAAAAAGATGAGTATCAAATCATTAAGAAGGAAATGAGCAGCCTTTACTAAATTAGGCATATCTCTTTGTACACTTGGAATTTAAATGTGAGGCCACCACCATTGGAAAGTAGACTTCTGGGGCTTCAATTTAGACCCAAGAACCACCTCAGACCAAGTCCAAATAAGGGAGATATGCCCATTTGAAGTTGGGCTTAAGAGCAGATTTTGTTGACCCAGCCCGAGACAGCCTTTACTAAATTAGGCATATCTCTTTGTACACTTGGAATTTAAATGTGAGGCCACCACCATTGGAAAGTAGACTTCTGGGGCTTCAATTTGGACCCAAGAACCGCCTAAAACCAAGTCCATTTGCGGGAGATATGCCCATTTGAAGTTGGACTTAAAAGTAGATTTTGTTGACTCGGCTCAAAACAACAATAGCCCATTTTTTTTGGTTTTGGTTCGGTTGGGACAACCCATTTACCCATTTTCTGAGCCATTCAAGTGCATCCACTCATCCTCCATTATACCTAATCATCTCCCATTGTCAAAAAGAGGTTTTGTTTGCATTCATAAAGGAGTATCCCATGCAACCACCTTGAAAATTTGCCCTCCTATCACATTCTTGTCTCCCACCTTGTCTCCCACCCTCTTTTTGACCTTTACTCTCTCTCATTGCCTATATAGAATGATCATATTGTAAGAGAGAGGAGCACCACGAAATTGAAGAGAAAGGAGTGAGAAAAGAGTGAAAAAAGAGAGAAAAAATGAGTTTTTGAGCCAAAAATATTTTTATCTTCCATATACACCCCATACCTTCCATAGCTACTGAAATTCCTCATTTCCATACACCAAAACCACTCTAAAAATTCTGATATAGCCAAAGATCAATTGCCTTGATCATAAGGAAGAGTGTTTAGTGATTGAAAGTGAGAAAAACTAGAGAGTTAGCCACTTTTCATACCATAAACTCCATAAACTCCATAATTTCGAATTGAGGATTTGAGAACACACTTCACTTGAGGGTGATCAAGAGGAAGTTTGGAAATCAAGAAGTTCAATCTTTCTTTGGAAGGTGAATTTTTGGTCTTTCATTTTCTTATATTTTATATCTCATATTTATTTTCTTACTTTTATTTCATAGTGTTTTGTTATAATCCAAGTAGTTTGTTTATCTCATATTTATTTTCTTACTTTATATTTCATAGTGTGTTGTTATAATCCTAGTGGTTTGTTTAGCTTATAATTATTTATTTATTTATTTTTATTCGCATGTTTTAATTTCATATTAGTTTTGTTGTAATCTTGCATGTCCTACCTCATATTTATTTTTATTTCTTGTATTAGTCTCAAATTAGTTTTGTTGTAATCTTGCATGTTCTACCTCATATTTATTCTTTTTCTTGTATTAGTCTCACATTAGTTTTGTTGTAATCTTGTATGTTCTATCTTATATTTGTTTTATTGTTTTAGGTTTATGTTGTAAGTTTACACTTTTTATTTTATTTTATATTTGTTTTCGTGTTTTTAATCTAACCGGTAGTGGTTAGTTGAGCCATCTACATATTTTTTGTTTGTGCCTTTTCTTGGTTTCACAACAAGACAGGTTTTGCTTGGCCTAGTTGGCCGGCCGACCTATTTGGCCGGTCGGTTAGCTTCTTCCAGACAAGATGGCGTAATCTCCCAATGTTGACCTATTTCCGGTGGCGGTTCCAAAGAACATGAAGTTTTTATTTTATTTTATTTTATTTTTTTTTAATTTTGAGTGTATTGTGAGGTTTTTATTTTGTTGTAATATTCCCTTCTTCTCTCTTATCTGGTTTGTAATAATTTATTCAAAGCGTTGTAATAATTCCCCGCCCCACTTCTTTCTATCCCATTCTTTTACTTGCTTTCCTTATTTGTACATAAACATCATATTTATTTTTCATCATATTCATGCTTTGCATCCATGTTTCATGCATCTTGATTCGGCGAAGTTTGCATTTGTGGATTTAATCAATTCCTATGTGATTATGTGCGCTACCTCATGTTCTTGAGATGATTCACATGTCATATCTTAGAAGCCGAATCTTTAGTTGCATCTTATGAGTGAATTGCATTAGGATTTTGTATATAAGATCATGCATGTTTTACTAACTTTGTTTTGTAGCTTGTTCGCGGGTCGTCAAACATGTAAGTTTTTATGCTTTAGCATCCCGTTTGTGTGTGTTTTTCTTACTATGTTTAAGCATCCTACCATGTGGCTATTTGCTTATGTGATATAACTGTATGAATGCCAGTGGATGGAGGTTGTGTCGCTTAATTTGGAATGATATTGATTTTCGTATTTGTAAACTCAATTTATTTGGGTTATACATTTTCAAAACTCTTTCAAAACTATATGAAATCAAGTTATTCCAAAATGGGTGACATAGTCTATACTTGTATGTTTCACACAGTAAATTTTAGGATTTATTAAATAATCAGAACATGAACATATAAAGAAAATAAAAGTCATATTATGGTTTAGTAGAGGCCGATCTTTTGATCGGGTGAACGGGGGTGCTCAAATAATGACCTTCCCCCTTCATACCTAAGGTTCCGAGCCAAGCATCCTTGGTTACGACGAACAGTGGCCTTGGCACGAGTCATGGGTTTCCTAATTTTCCCAAAATAAATATTAGGTGGCGACTCTGAGATCTGATGACGCAGTCCATTTTTGGTAAAATTGCAATAAAAATGGATTTTCAATAAAAGTTGCCAAATCTGGACTCTCATCTACGTTTCACATTGCACTCGTGAGACTAGATCAAAGAGATCTCGGGAGTCCGAACTGTTTAATGCGCGCGGGTACCCTCTCGGGCATATTACAATAACCCTTAGCACAACACCTCCACCATCCATTCCAGCACCTTGGAGGCCATTTGCAAAGGTTGAAAGCTCAGCATTTTGGACCAAAAGCTGCTGGAAACCTGCTCTTCAAGGGTGAGTCCCTATTTTCCCTTTTTTTGCTTTATTTTGCATGATATCTTAGCTCCTTTTACTTACATTTTTGGGCTTCGACCTGAACTGAAAATAGTCTTATTTTGAGCTCATCTTCATGTTTGATCAAGAACTTTTCTCTGTTTGAGGTCTTCTACTCACCCTTTGTGCTTTATCTCTCTTTTAGGGCTTATTTTGCATGATATATTAGCCTTGTTTGTGAGCATTTCTGGGCTTCGAGCCAAACTGTAAAGTGTCATATTTTGAGCCCCTCTTCAACTTTTTTTAAGGGCACTTTGCTTTTTGAAGTCATTTACTGCCCGGTTTGTTCAATCTCTCTTTTAGGGCTGTTTTTGCATGATATATTAGCCTTATTTGTGAGCTTTTTTGGACCTCGACCTGAACTGAAAAAAGTCTTGTTTTGACCTCCTCTTTAAGTTTGGTAAAGGTCTCTTTGCTGTTTGGGGTCATCTTCCCCTATGCATGCTTGATCTCTTCATGATTAGGGCCATGCATTAGAGCACTTGTATTGGCCATGGTTTGGCCTCTTAGCCACTGAAATCCAGTGGATTTTCAGTGGCTTAGATGCATTTTTGAGGACTAAAATCAGAGGGGGGTGACCCCCTCTCTCTTTGTCTTGTTTGGTGGTCTTTTTGGCTTTCCAAAGGACCTCTTAGTTGCATGCTTCTAGGCCTTGTTCCAGGCCCTTTTCAGTGGGTTTTAGGACCCCCATAGGCTATTTCTAGAGTTGGTTTTGCCATGCTAAGTGTCTATCTTGTATGTGCTTAACAAGCCCTTGCATGGCCCTCCAAAGAAGCTCATCTTTTTTGCATGCATTGGCTGCATTTCAGTGATTATTTGGGCATACTTTGACATGTTTTATTCACTATTTTTGGCTGGTTTGGTGAGATTTCATATGCTTCATATACATGTCATACAACTCATGCTTACTAGCCAATCTTGCATGTTGCCTTAGCCCTTCATGTGAGCACCTTTTGGCCATGCTTTGAACTAGAAATGTCCATGTTTTGGGACTGCCTTGGCTCTGTCTTTGTTGCTTCATAGTCAAATAATGCATGCTTTGTATAGCTATAAGTCAATACATGTGCCTAGTTTTGAGTTTCGGGGCTCATCTCATGCATCGGGTGCCATATTTCCATGTTTCGGGACCATTTAGCATCATATTTCAGTGCTGGAATTTGCATGTTTGTATGCCATCTTGCACCCTTTTCCATGCTTTGGTAGTGTGGCATTTGATGCCTTAGGATCGATCCCTTGCATCGTGTATATCTGCATGTATTTCGGTTGTCTCATTTCCATCACATGGCCACTGATTTGGGCTTAGTTGAGAGCTGCCCACATTAGTTTAAGTCCATCCCTTTGTATGTTGTCGCATGCCCGTCTTGCATATTGTTGTATGCTTGCTTGATCTTTGCATGTTGTCGCATGCTAGCCTTGCATGTTTGCATGTTCATACTGCATTTTGTCATGTTGTCCAAGGTTGTTGCCTCACATCATGCTTGTATGCTTGTTGCATGCTTGAGCTAGTTGCATGTTCACACACTTAAGTCATATCGCATGTTTGCCATGCTTATGTGTCGCATTGTTTGGATTAAGTGTTAATCTGAGCACGAGGAACGAGGGGCGTTTCATACTCCGAGTGATGGAACGTGTCTCAATTTTCGGTCGCCGAAGCTCTTAATGATTCATGATAGAGTTCTAGGCTTTACTTGTTGTATTTGTGCATTCATTCTCCTATTGATTTGCACAAGTCGGATCCTTGGCCATCATGCATCGGGATGCGTGATTGATGGTCGTGGATCCGACTAGGCCTCTCCCTTGATGTTTTGAGGTGATTTGGAGTGCCATGGTGCGTACATGTCCTTGGGAAACCCTTCATTTTCTCTATTTTGTGCTTGTTGCAGCTTGGTGTCACAGCACACCAGTGGTCGGCAATGGACCATCCTTGGCCGGCAGATCTCCCTCCATGGCCGGCAGGCCACTGGTGAATCCCCCAGCAGTGTTTTGGTAAGTTCCAACAACAAACACTGGAAGACACCCTGCAAACAGAGCCTCTAAAGAGCAACCGGAAGGCGTTTCGAGGCGAAGAACCGAAGCGAGCATGCATACCCTCCTCTTTTTCAAATAGAGTTGGAGCAACTCTCTTTTACTGCTTACTAGTTAGTTAGCATTTGTTATTTGTAATAATTAATTTGTTAATTAATTAAGTTGTGTAATAATTAGTTGTAGCTAGTTATTCATAGGGTTTTGTAATATTAATTAGCTTGTGAGTTAGTTAATTAGGTGGCCTGTATTATTCTTTCGGACCCTCCGAGCGAGGGCACAATTGTAATAAGTGTGCGTGTGTGTGTGCATGTCTTCCAAGCCCCACTTCTTTCTCCCTTTTACTTACCTGCTTTGATGGTTAGTATTAGGACATGTTTACTTTAGCATACCTTATGCTATGCATGCGTGCATCATTCATCAGTATTGCATGCACCGGGCTCGGCGCATCATACTAACTGCATAAGTATTTCAAATCTAACTTGAATACATGCTACTTGTGCATTTTCACATGTCATTCATAGACTAGCCGAGCCTACTCTAGTGACATTCCGTATGCGTTGCATTAGGCATTTAAACATGGACTTGGATCATGCATGATTGCTAACATGTTCTTGTTTTGGCGCAGAGTACTAGGTGAGCTCTTCATACTTTAGAATACCGCATGCGTATGAGTGTTGCCATAATAACATGCTTACCATGAGGCTATATGCTTATGTGATATAACTGCCTGAATGCCTGTGGGTGAAGGTTGGATTGCTTGAGTTGGAACAACTCATTGAAATCTGTATTTTAGCCTACTTGCGAGTAGCAAATTCCAAAGAATTTTCCAAACAAACGGATATGCAATGCTTCGTTCCAAATTAGGCAATCTAGTCTATACTTTTGTGTTGTGCGCATCACATAGTAATTCTAGCTAATTAACTGGAATAAGAACACATAACGTTTTCAAAAACAAGAGATCATGGTTAGTAGAGGCCGATCTTCGGATCGGGCGAGAGGGGGTGCTCATAGCTGACCTTCCCCGATCGTACCCAAGTTCCCGAGCCGAGGCAACTTTGGTGATGACGGACACGTGGCCTTTGGCACCGAGTCAGGGTTTCCTAAATTCCCCCATTAAAAAATATTTAGGTGGCGACTCTGTATCTGGCAAAGCAGTCCATGTTTGGCACTTCTTTCTAAAAAATTTGTTTTCCAAAACGATTTGCCGGATTTGGACTCTTTGACGATTCATCGGTCTTGCATTGCACTCTGCGAGATTAGATACAGGACCGTGACATTGAGTCCTGAACTGTAGTGAGCCCAAAATGAACAAAACGGGATTCATCCTCCCAGGACGTTCGGGGACGTGTACACCTATGGTGGACTTAGTCATTGACAGATATAGGATCAACGGTTTCCCTAGCTCGGGGGGTGGCAACAAAGGCGGATTTTGCAGATATTGCTTGATTTGTTCAAAAGCGTAATTGCATCGGTCATCCCATTGGAACTTCTTCCATTTCTTCAACAAGCCAAACAGTGGTTCACAAGTGGAGGCTAATTTAGAAATAAACCTTCTTATGAATTGCATTTTTCCTAAAAAGCCTCGTAACTCCTTTTCAGTCATCGGTGGGAGCATTTCTAAAATGGCCTTGATTTTGGGTCGGTCGGCCTGTATTCCACATTGCGTAATCAAGAACCCCAGCATCTTTCCTGCAGTTACCCCAAAGGTACTTTTTTTTTTTTTTGTAGATTTAGCCTTAACTTATACTCCTAGATTATTTCAAAGAATCTTCTCAATGCATCATGGTGACCCTCCTGTTCCTTGGACTTGACAATCATATCATCCACATGTACTTCAACCTCCTTGTGAATTATATCATGCCATATGGTGGTTGCTGCTCTCTGGTAGATGGCTCTGGCATTTTTTAACTCGAACAGCATAACTCGATAGTAGTAAGTCCCCCTACTAAGTAGTGAATGTCGTCTTCTCCCAGTCTTCAGGTGACACAAAAATCCAGTTATACCCTAAAAACCCATCCATGAATGAAAGTAGAGCATGAGCTCAGTGAAATCTACCAATTCATCAATGTGTGGCAGTAGGAAGTCATCTTTAGGGCTGGCCTTAATCAAATCTCTGAAATTAACACAAAATCAGATTCTTCTATCCTTCTTCAGAACTGGTACAATATTTGCCAACCACATCGGATATTCTGACACAATCAAAAACCCTACATTGATCTACTTGGTAACCTCCTCTTTGATTTTCAACGCCTAATCGGGTCAAATTCTATGGAGCTTTTGCTTAACAGGTCTAGCCTGGGGATCAAGAGGGATCCTATGTTGGACAATCTTAGGATCGATTCTAGGCATATCTTCGTTGGACCACGAAAAAACATCTTTAAATTGTTTTAACAAAATGACTAGTTGCTTGCATTCCTGCAAAGACAGCGTGGAACCAATCTAGCCCAAGCGAGGATCATTCTCAGTATCCATATTAATTAGAATAATTTCATCCATCAAAGGTATTGCACGTCTCTCCTCCTCCTAATTACTCAAATTTTTCAAAGCCCAAGGAATTTCTTCCTCTTCGTTTTTATCATAATTTTGAAAATCTTGGTCAATGTAATAAATTAAGGGCACAGAAAAGTAAGCACAATCCACATCACTTTCATTCATTAGGTCTGGCTCAGCAGATATAGTGGATTCAAAAGAAAAAAAAAGGACGACCGAGACAAGATAGTTGCATTTAGGTCGTCAACCCTAGAGTCGCCAGAATCAGAATTACCAGAAGAAACCGAGTCTAACTCCAACTCTACAGACTTAGTAGAATCAGACTTGGACTCACTATCAGATTCAGTCTCCACGATACAACCCTTCTCGAGTTGCCAAGTCAAACGAGGTGCCTTAGATGCATCCAAGATATGGTCACTGCAATCCTCAGACGATCTTTCCCCAATCACAAAAATAATGAAATCCTCAAAACCCTGTAACTCAGTGCTAGCTTCACAGTTAGCCAGTATCACCTCCACTTTGTCCCCTTCTGTTTTGCCCATATGGCTGTTTCTGTCTTGATCTATGCCATTTCCAAAGTTCACTTCCTTGTTCTCACTCTCTGACAACTGGCGATCAAAGAAAACCTAAAATCTAGGGAGACATTCCTTTGTCTCGGGGTTCACCCACGGTTAAAAAAAAACCGCAAAAGGGAAAATTATCCCCTCTCTGATAAAACGTCCATTCAAGGTTCCCTGGATCAGTTTGTATTTTAATTCATACTGCTTTCTAGTCCTCTTAGCTTTGGCCATTTCTCTTACCTTATCCTCTTTTTTCTTCCAATCTTCTTTCGTGGGTCTGTACCCTAACCCAAGTGAATGAAGGTTGTGGGTAACTTCATTTGCCATAACAATACCTTTCCTTCCACTATTTCTGAGTTCCATCCTAACTTGCTCTTAAAATAGATTGACTGAGCACTCAGGTATACCCCGTCTTTATCTGCCATGATAGTTTGGACTAGCTGGGCCTCAGCTAAAATGAATCCAGAAAGAAAATCGTATTCTTTCCCATGACCTATCTCTAATACTGAGGTAGTAACCTTATGTGGGGGTGAATAGATGAATTTTCGAAGACAGTGATCATCTCTCCGGCATGCAGGTATTTGACCAATTGATGCATTGTAGAGGAAACAACTTTCATTTGATGCAACCAAGGCTTGCCTAATAATGAATTGAAAGTCACCGACACATCCATAATGTGGAACTTAGTTTCATGCTCAGATGGTCCCACAAAAATTTGTATTTTAACAATGCTTATAACCTCCCGACTAGTTTTATCATAAGCTCGATTAGCTGATTTATCAGTGCAAAATCTACTGGCTTCAACCCTATCGCATAAGTATTACACGAAGGCCATACATTTATAGCTGATCTAGTGTCAATCAAAACCACAAGGACCCACTATTTTCGACATTCCAGAAACACATACAAAGGTTGTTGTGCTTGTAAACGTCCTCGAACGTCCCGGGAGGGAATCCCGTTTTGTTCATTTGGGCTCACTACAGTTCAGGACTCAATGTCACGGTCTTGTATCTAATCTCGCGGAGTGCAATGCAAGACCGATGAATCATCAAAGAGTCCAAATGCGGCAAATCGTTTTGAAAATAGATTTTTTGAAAGAAGTGCCAAACATGGACTGCTTTGCCAGATACAGAGTCGCCACCTAAATATTTATTTTGGGGGAATTTAGGAAACCCTGACTCGTTGCCTAAGGCCACGTGTCCGTCATCACCAAAGTTGCCTCGGCTCGGGAACTTGGGTACGATTGGGGAAGGTCATTTCGTGAGCACCCCCGCTCGCCCGATCAACGATCGGCCTCTACTAACCATAATATCAAGTTTTGAAAACATTATGTGTTCTTATTCTGGTTATTAGCCTAGAATTACTATGTGATGCGCACAGCATACAAGTATAGACTGGATCGCCTGAGTTGGAACAAAACATTTCATGTTTGTTTTTGAAAGCGGTTTGCTACTCGCAAGTAGACTAAAATGCGGATTTTGCCACCCTTAAGTGGGCTTAGAAAACATGGTGATTTGCCACTATCTAGTGGGCTTAAAACTCGCAATCAATGAATTGTTCCAATTCAGATAATCCAACCTTTACCCACAGGCATTCTGGCAGTTATATCACATAAGCAGTTAGCCGCATGGTAAGCATGCTATCATGGCAGTCACTCACACACATGCAAGGATGCTAAAGCATAAACACTTACCGAGTACTCCGAGGCAAAACAAAAACTAGTTAGTAATCAATGCATGATCCTAGTTCATGTTAAGTTGGCTAATGCAACACATGCAAAATGCAACTAAGATAGGCTCGGCTATTCTAAACATGGCATATGAAATGCAACAGATAACATGTATTCAACTTGGAATTGAAATATAATGCAGTTAGTATGATGCGCCGAGCCTGGTGCATGCAATACGAATGAATGAATGCAAACATGCGAGCATAAGTATGCTAATTGAAACATGCCCTAAACTAACCATCATAAGCTGATAAATAAAAGGGAGAAAGACGTGGGGTTGGAAGACATACATTACACGCACGCACACTTATTACAAGATTGTGCCCTCTCTCGGAGGATCCGAATAAATATTACACAACCAAATAAATAACTAACTACTCTAGCTAATTAAATATTACAAAACCCTAATTAATTAACAAATTAACTAAGAAACGAAATAAACTAGTATGCAGATCTATGGATCGCCTCAGCTCTTGTTCCGAATGATGAAAGATGCATGCGTGCTCGGGTCGCTTTGTCGGAAAATTCCTTGCGATGCCCCGATTTGCCTCTGTTTGCTACTGATCCCAGAATACTGTACAAAGCTCCAGAAGGCTTGTTGACCAATTTTGGCTGCTAGTTTCCGGTTTGCTGCAACAGAGAGCAAGAAAGGGGCATAGCAAAGTATTTTCAACGTATGTGTGCACGACCACTCTCCCCGTCATTGCATAAGCTCTAGGGGGTGTAGACCTCGATCCTCGTGCCACCAATCACGCATCTCGATGCATGATGGCCGAGGAGTCGAATTGCACGACTCAATGTAGAATGAATGCACATATGGACACCTAAAGCCAACAACTCTATCATGGATAGTCAAGAGTGTCGGTGACCGGGAATTGAGACACGTTTCGTCACTTTGAGTACGAAACGCCCCTCGTTTCCCATGTTTGGACTAACCCTACTCCAAACACAATGCAATGAGATGGCATACACAATGCGACTAACATGCAACCCTAAACGCAATGCAACCTAATCATGCTGGCATGCGAGGGATGATATGCACACATGCAACCTAGCATACGCAATGCTATGGACTAAAAAGGCATACACAATGCACATGAGCTATATGGCATACACAATGCACACATACAAGGATGGACATACACAAAGGCACAATCAAAGCATACACAATGCGATGGTCAAACATGCAACAACATGAACCAAATGGCATACACAATGCAAGGTGGACTTAAACCAATATGAGTGGACCTCAGCCACACTCAAATCAGTGACCATTCATGGTGAAATTAAAGGCAAGAACACTCATGCAAACATGCCCAATACAAGGGACCGATCCTAAAGCACCAAATGCAACTTTATCAAAGCATGGCAAAGGATGAAATATGGCATACAAACACACATTTTCCAGCTCTGAAACATGATGCACCATGGTCCCGAATCATGCAAATATGTCACCCAATGCATGCTAGATGGCCCAAATACCGAAACTAGTGAAGCGGATTACACTAGAGGTACACAAAGCAATGCACAAATGACAAAACCGACCCCAAACAGACCCTAGGTAGGTCCAAGACAGTAGGGAAATGGCCTAAAATGATGGCTCAACATGCATAGAAATGAGGCTCACGCAATGGTCCGAAAACGAGGCATTTATACACAACTCTCAAACGCATTTAAAGAGTGGAAAATATGAGAATATGGAATTAATATAAGCTCTGAAATATGATATGCAATGGCCCTAAAACATGAAAACACCTCAATATATGCATGCAATAGACCTAAAAACTCAAAGCTAGGCATGGATATTGAACTACAAGCATGCAAAACAGGCATCATTCGACCATGAGACCCAAAAACAGAGCTAAGGTAGTCCAAAACATGCACAAGATTAGTTTAAGGCATGGCCAAAAAAGTGCTAGAATCAAGGACCAACATAGCATGCAACACAAGCTAGTAAAGAGGATTTGCACTACAAGTATATGAGGCAATCAAGTAGCCACCAAACCAGAAAAATTCAGAAGTATGACATGCCAAATAAACCCCAAAAATCTACTGAAACATGGTCTACGCATGCAAGAATGATAGGCTCCTTTAATGGGCTATAAAGAGAGTTGTTCTACACATGCATGATGTACACCCACAATCGCAAAACCACCTCTGGAAAGAGGTTATGAAGGCCCTAAAACTTACTAAAAAGGGTCTGAAATGAGGCTAGGAAGCATACAAGTAAAGGCTTCTTTGAAAGGCCATGAAGAGGGTTACTCTACACATGCAAGAGAGACACTTTATATGGCAAAACTACCTCTAGACAGAGTTCATTTAGGTCATAAAACTCACAAATAATGGCCTGAAATATGGCTTGAAAATATGCAAATAGGGGCTCCCTTGTAAGGCCAAGAAAGCTAGTAAACATGACAAGGGGTGAGAGGGTCACCCCTCTCTGATTTTGATGCTCAAAAATCCAGAATAAACACTGAAAATCTGCTGGATTTCAGTGGTCAAAAGGGCCAACAAATCTCAACACAAAGGCCCTAAGGCATAGCTCAAAACAAGATGGAATGAAGCATGCAAGGGGTAGATGACCCCCAACAGAAGAAAGACCTTAAACAAACATGTTAAGAAGCTCAAAATAAGACTTTTTTCAGTTTATGACAAAGCCCAAATATGCTTACAAATGGAGCTAAGATATGAAGCAAAATAATGTCAAAAAGAGGGAAATAAGTGTTACCCTTGAAGCTTAGCAACTCCAGTAGCTTTGAGACCAAAAACTCAGACCTTAGGACCTCTCAAGACCTTCCAAGAAGCTTAGGTTGGTGTTGGAGGTGTTAGGCTAAGAGGTGTAGTGGAAATGGGCCAAGAACAAAGGTATTTGGAGCTTGAAATAGAGAGATATAGGGAAAGGTGTATGTATGCCTCAAACCAGGTTCTGAACCCTTGCTAATGAGGGAGAGGGTCTCTCTTATAGTCAAAGAGGTCTAAAGCTTCTCTTGGAAGCTTGGAAAGCAAGATTAAACATCCTCCATACACGTATATGGAGGATGCAGCAAATGCCTCCCAGCTGGCACAGCTGGAAGCAACTCATGAAGACAAAACAGGAGGGAGTAGGCCGACCAGTTCAAGTGGTCGGCCGACCAGGCCAGGTGGTCGGCCAGCCAGGTCAAAAGGTCCAACTCAAAAATAGGTGGTCGACAGCCTATATTGGTGGTCTCCCAGGTGAATACAACTCAGTGGTGATATGGGAGACCAGTAATTGTGGCCCAAAAGTGAGGGAGACCAGTTTCCCGACAAGAAAATTGGCTGGAGGAGAGAGAAAAGTGGTCTCCAAGGAGAAAGCTGGTGTCCAAGGGTAATTGGTGGTCTCCACACTGAAACAAAGCCAGTGGTATGGTGGGAGACCAGTAAATGTGGCTCAAAAGTGAAGGAGACCAGCTCTCTAACAAGAAAACCGGGCAGCGAAGAGAAAGGTGGTCTCCAAGAAGAAAAGGTGGTCTCCCACCCTTGTACCACCTTCCTAACAATGAAAATAGGGTCCATGCCAAAAATGAACCCACACTGATGCAAAACGTGGGTTCGGGGGTCAAAACGCGCAGCCGGGTACCTCGAAAACTGACTATCAAGCACCGGAAGTGGCGTACGACCACGAAGGTGGTCTCCCGGGCCACAGTGTCCCTCTAGGGAGAGGAAACAAGGTGTGTGCCAAAAACCGGAGCAAACGGAGAAAGTTAAGCGGTCCCGAACCGAGGCGCACCGCCGACGGCTCCGAAAATCGGAAACTGGTCTCCAAACGGGAACAATGGCTTACGACCATGAAACGTAGCCTATAGCCATTGAGAGATGGTCTACGAGACCTCTCCCTCTCTTCAGGAAGAGAAAACAGAACCTGGTTCGCAGACCGAGGCGAAGCACAAAAGAGTCCCGAAGTCCGGAGGCAAGGCTCTCAGTTGAGACTCTGTAACCTCAGAACGAGCACAATATGCACCATCACTGAGCGCTAAGTCGATGACGTCCGAGTCTTAAGGTCGGTCAAAAATGGGGTGTCTACAGTGCTCTGATCCTTCTGGAGGGAGTAGTTCTTTATCTGAGAAAGTCATAGATGGAATTGGCCCAATTGGTGTGATCAATGACCCCAGTTGATCTGGTGCAGTATCAATGGACAACTTGGCTTTGCTTAATGCTGCGAGCATAGCTTGTCGGTGTTCACGTGATGCCATGAGCAATCCCTAGATCGACATATTAGCTTGGATCTTCTTTAGCTGTTTAAGGACCAGATCTTCTTCTTCTTCTTTCTCATTCTCTGTCCCTTGTTCTGCATCTTTCTTGACGACTTGCCTTAATCTATATATGAGGGCTTGAAGAAATGCCCACTCCTAGTTAGATGATCAATTTCTTTGAAATACCAGGTGTCGTCTGGTGCATTGTTTCCCCAGCCTTTATTAGTGTGGGCAAAGTGTAAATCATTGTCTTCTCACCATTCTCCTTCATTTACAGATAAGCAGTTATCTGACTCAACATGCATCATCCCTACATTACAATCATCTTCTTTTGGCTAGTAAGGTGATGTTGACTTGATTTTTGCAAAGATCTCCCTTCTTCTCAAGTGTACCCATGCTAGATTAGACCTTCGTTTATCTTTTTCTATGATTAGCTCAACTAGTCCAGTTCTTTCTAGCCCTGGTGTTTCCACCTTAGTCTCCTCTTTCTCAATCCTTAGTCCTTTCTCACTTTCTTCTACCTTGGATTCTTCTGGCTCACTACTTTATTCGATTTTACTACTTTCGCCAACCTTTTCCTTTTCTCCCTTTTTTTTTACTAGCTTATGCCTCTTCCTTGCTTCTTTATCATTTCCTTCTGTTTCTGAATCCTCCTCACTGCTTGCCCATCCATGGACATTGGTTAAATTGTTCAAGTTCCACCACTCAATTTGTACATCATCCAGACTCTATTCTTCAAAGAAATGGAGGTTATCCAGGTCCTCAGCCAAGTCGTCCAGTCCTTACTCAAGTACATCCTCCTGATAACATTAATGGAGAATGCATCAGGTAACGCAACCTTCAGTTTTGAATGACCGATTGGCATTATATATCTGTTGGGATCATACCCTGACAACTCCTCAATTTTTATCATTGGCACCTCCGTTGCCACCATAACATTTTTGGGTTCTGATTGAGATTGAGGTGCATCCATCATGCATAGATTAGTGTTCTCAAGAATGTGGACTTCGGGTTTGGGTAAATGGGAAAGGTGATGTATATGCTAGGGTCAAATGCGGGAGACAGTGTACGGATAAGGTTAAGACAGGGAGGTACTGGAACTCGATCATGGGTAGGCAATGGGTTGGTAGTGACATTTAGCCTTTGCGGTGGATCTTATGGTAGAGCTATGATTTTACTGTCTATAAGGACCTGGATCGCATGGCAGAGACGAATGCAACGGTTAATTTTATGGCCTTGTTGCTGGTGGAAGACACAATATTTGGATGCATCATTCTTAGGTAGAAGCGGTTCAAGAAAAGGTCAAGGATCAGAAAGTTTGAGATGGCCTTTTTTCACCAATGTTTTCGAGGCTTGGTTTGGAGTCATATAAAGTGGATGAAAATCACAGTTCGGGAATCGGTTTCGATTGAAAGGCTATGGGGTGGCATCGATAAAGGGATTAGTTGTTTTAACTGAGGTGGTGACAATACAAAGTTCCAATGGCTTCGCAGCTGTGTTACTACTGCTAGTGACATTGGAACCACGAACGAAAGTCTTTCTCACCTACAATGATCCTCTATTTCATAATATCTTCAATCTGACTCCTATCTTGTGTAGATCTTTGAAGGTAAAGAGTGGAAGAACTATCATTTTTTGCAACATCTTGCCATGAAGGTCCTTACCACTATCTAGATCTGATCATTTTCTAAGGGCTTATTAGTCATCATGGCCGCCTTAGCCCTCAATCTTGCTATGAATTCAACAAAGCTTTCCTTTGGCTCTTGGCGTATGGCTTCCAAATCTTGGGTGGTTACCTCAATCTGTGTATTGTAGAAGTACTGAGCAATTAATGTCTCAGCCAATTTTTCCCAATTTTACTTCACTTTGTCCTCCAGTTTGGCATACCAAGTTGCGGCAATTCCTGCTAAAGTCCTCCCAAACAGAGAGAGCTTCTGAGGATGGGTCAGACCCATGGGTTTTAGAACATCTGAGAATAAGCGGATATGTACCATAGGGTCCCCTGCTCTGTCAAACTGGTTAATATGTGGCATTTTGAATCTTTTCGATAATTTGACAGCTGCTTCTGTGTACCCATTCTCTATATCAGGAATGGAGTTGATCTCTTGTGATTTTTTGAATAACTTCTTTAACTCGGCTATCTTTAGCATGACTGGATCAAATTCGGTGCTATCGAGGGGAAAGAGTCCCTTAACCAGATATACTAGGGCTCTAGCAACAGGAGCCTGGGCCAATTCTTCTAGTTGACCAAAACCTGGGAAGTTCTTAATTGGTGGAGGTAGGTCTGAATCTGGATGATTTACTGGCAGTAGATGGGTAGCAGTTGCCTTGGCTGTTTGTTGCATCCCAGTGACGGCATCGCCTTGGGCAACTATTGTATGATTAATAACATCCATGGACCGCTAGAGGTTAGCGATCATTTCTGCAATATTTGGCAGATTCTGAAACATTTTAGAGATCGGAGAATGGTTTGTTGGGGTACTAAACAAAGGAGATTTGAAGGATGACTAATTTAAAATCTACAAAGGAGATTTAAGAGATGAAGGGCTCTGAATCAACTGTGCTTGTCTGGCCCTTTTTCTGTATACTGATGGAAGTGACACTAACACTGGCTAACCTTGAATCAGATCTGTAGTTTTACAGAGTCTAATAGCACCAGTCCACAGGGTTTTAGGGGTGTCAGAACTTTCTGAAGCTATTATGAACCAACTACTTAGCAAAAGAAAAACAAACAAAGAAAACAGAACATACATTAAACGAAAATCTAGCAGCAATTTGGCTTACAACACATATATCAAACATGAACCTAGTACCATTTCAAGTCAATCTGTACCATTGACCACTGTATACTTCACTAAACTATTCTCAATCCCAACCACTGATGTATCTAAACCATCAGTATAAATAACGACCCACTGTATTGGATTTCACACATAGTATATAGCACATAAAGTGAACTAAAACACCCCTACGGGGGCTTGGGATACCTTGTCCTAGTTTGGGAGATGAACTAGGGATTCACTATTCAAACAAGTAGCATCATTTCATTTTAGACTTTCATTTTAGACACGGGAAAGCATCATGTTCTATTTGTGGAAGTTGTTAGAGCTGAATATATAGACTAGGTCACTCTGGTTAGAAGGGTACCTCAGCAAGACACCTGATATACATACCCAACCCAATATCTATAAGTGAAGAGAGGATTAAGCAGTACATTTGGTGATCCAGATCCGAGGCTTGTATTTCCATCATAATAGAGCCCATGTCCAGTGAGCCGTCCGGGATGTTAGATGGAAAATATAGTGACTTAAGTGCACCATGCATGAAATGCAATGAATATACATATGGAAATAAAATCCACATATGAAGTTTGGGTCAAGTTCTCCTAATGTCCCTAGTAGAGTCGCCATAAATTGTGGGATGCCTTTGGGGTTACCAAGCGCACCCGACAGTTCAGACACCTGATTTCTAATTTGATATCACTACTGTAATGTGAAACAGAAAATCAGAGTCCAAATCTGGAAACTTTTATAGAAAATCCATTTTTATTGCAAAATATTGCCAGAAATGGATTACATCACCAAATTTCAGAGTCACTACCTAATCTTTTAGAAAAATTAGGAAACTCGTGAATTGTGCCAAATGTCATTGTTTGTCATAACCAAAGTGTCTCAACTCGGGTACCTAGGAATGAGAGGGAAATGTCATAAATTGAGCACCTCACTCATCCAATCAAAGATTAGCCTCTACTAAGTCATAATGTGGTTTTTGTAATCAATGTAGATCCATATTCTGATTATTAATAGCGCTACCATTACTATCTGAGGCATGCAAATATAGATTGTGCCGTTAATTTTGGTTATGCTTTAATTTCATCCATTTTGAAAAGGGTCTTTCTTGGATAAAATCTACAGCACAAGAATCATCTACATTTCAAAATAAGCAACACAATTTTCATCCAGCAGCATTCAAACAGATATCTGACTTAAGCACTTAGCCTTATGATAGAGCAACATATATGATAAGGAATATACACATACAATACGCCAAAGCTCAAAAACTCTCATGTCTTTCTAATCCCACGTCTTTCTAACCCTTTTATTTACCTGCTTTCGGTACTGCATCACGTTTTCTTTATCATGCCTGTATATTGCATCCATTTTTTATGCATTCGGGTCTGGATCATCCGTATTTGTGGGATGTACTATATTCAAAGATGAATATGTGCATAACTCCATGTCTTGAGATGATGCTCATGTCACGTCTTAGCATCCAGACTCCTAGATGCATGTTATGTATGTATTGCATTAGTAATTTGTATATAGGTTCATGCAAATATGTATATATCTGTATGTGTCTTGGAACTCGCCTTAGAGTACTAGGTGAGAGTTTTTTAGCTTTGGCATATTAAAAAAAGAGGGGTGAAAGAGAGATTATTACAATAATGAATTGATTCAGCTGAACTACTACTGAATCTAACAAATCATACTAAATAAAGAAAAGAAATAATCTAGGAGTTCCAGAACTACTCATGGGAGCATTCCCCAGAAACTATCTGTTCTGTCCTTAAAGGGGAATGGCCGGCCAGACAAAAAGTAGGCCGCCCGCACTAGGAAGTGACTGGCTGAATTCTTCCTCTGGTTAAGGAATAGGTTAGTGCAAAATTCTAGGACAGAAGCTAAAAGGCCACTTTCCAGGGGATGCTCGATCCTTCTGCCTGGCCCTCAACAATGATAAAACAAAAATATACAACAAATATTTTGCAATAAATCAATGATTAAATTAGTCAAAATCAAGAACAAATTCAAGCCCTAGAAATGGATAGGAACCTACATCTTATCTTTGTGAATAAGCGCAAATTAATATCCAAATCCATGCTATTAAGTGGAGAGCATAGATTAATGCAAATCACTTCTTGGCGGAAGCTTTGCTTATTAAAAAAAGAGATTTATCAAACTTAGTGGAAACCCCTCATCTAGTTATAGAGCCGGTAAAGACCACCTTCATTCTTGCCTTGGAGTATAATTTTCTTGGTGAGTTGATCATTGACCAGAAAATGAGAAGGGTAAATTCAAAAATTACATTATTATCTTTAGTAAATTAATAAATAGACAGTAACAATTTTTTAAATATAGGAACATGAAGAACAGAAGTAAGATGAAAAGCGGTAGATGGAGAATGTAGTGTAGAAGATCCAACATGAGTAATAGAATGTCCATACCATTGCCAACGCGAAGATGAAAAGAGCCATGATAATCATCAATTTAGAAGAACGATGTGAGATCGGGTGTGACATGATTGGGTTGCACCGGTATCCAAAAGCAAATCTAGATGAGACGAAGTAGAGGAACTAGGACCATAATAGGTACTGGAAGGGGAACCCGAACCATATGTCGCAAAATGAACACTTGGAGTGACCATCCGATCAAATTGATGATAACGTTGAGAAACAGTATGATTTGCCAAATTGAAAATTTGACACTGAACATGGATGTTGGTAGGAGGAGTTGGAAGAAGTCTAGACCCACCATATGACGAACTAGAGCCATGGAAAGGGGGATATGAGTTGGACCCATGAGAAAATCTGTCACGCTCACGACCCCAACCACGACCGCCACGAGATGAACCACCACGATCGCGAGGAACAGACTGAGTAAAGTGAGCTTGTAGAGCAACCATAGGAGTGGAGGATGGTGAGTCACGGTTAAGAAATTCATGACTTAACAGAAGGCTATGTAGTTGAGAACATGAAAAGCACTACAACAAAAAGCACTTTTGGCGACTAATTTTTTGGTCGCCAGAAGTCATGTTTTAGTCGGCTAAGGTTTTTAGCAGCTAAAAGTTTTGGTTGCCAAGTTGGTCGGTGAACAATTGTCGGGAAAGGTTATTGGTGACTAAAAAAAGTTTAGTCGCCAAAAGTATTAAATTGTTGACCAATTTTTTAGTCGCCAAAAGTATTAAAGTGAAATTAAATATGACATTTTCAATGACTAAAAATTATTGTCGCCAAAACTTGAGAATTATTTTTAACAACTAAAATTGTAGTCGGCAAATAATTTTTTTATTTCATGTTCTTATGTTTTTGTTACTAGATATTTTAGTCACCTAAAGTTTGATTTTTTTTTTTCGCTACTAAACTTTTAGTCTCCAAAAGTCTGATTTGTTTTGCCTACTAAACCTTTAGTCACGAAAAATATTTTGTTGTTCAGGTTATTTTTGTTTAGCTACTAAATAATTTAGTCGCCTAATATTTGATTTTTTTCAACTACTAAATGTTTAGTAGCCTAAAGTCTGACTTGGTTTTGCCTACTAAACCTTTAGTCGCCAAAATATTGTTGTTGTTTGTTTGCAATGTTGTAGCTACTAAACATTTTAGTCGCCTAAAGTGTGATTTGTTTTTTGGCTACTAAACTTTTAGTTGCCAAAAAAAATTTTCCAAACTTTTTTTAGCTACTACCTCGTTAGTAGCTGAATTATATACTTCCTTTTTGTTGTTTAGTCGCCAAAAACATAATTTTATGTTGTTTCTCCAAATTCTAATTTGTTTACGACCTATATGTATTCCGTGCAACCTGTACTACGTATATGAACAAAGCAATACATATATTATCAATCATTACAAAATATATCTGCATCCATTTCATTCTAACCATCCAAATATATATATATATATAACTTTCAATGTAAAATTCCATACAAACCATAGTCCAAGCTGTACTATATAGTGCAGACTAAAATAATACTTCCATACAAAACATAACAATTAAGTTACAAAAATCAAGCCCTCTGTGTACAAAAAAATATATGTACTACCATGCGAAATGACCATTCGTTGTGGTACAAATTACATAATCTGTACCACGACAAAAGAAAATATGTATACCATGGTAGTAATTATCAAGTCATTGCCAAAAAATATATGTACGAGTAATACTAATCCACCCAAAAGCAGAGGATGACAAAATTATTAGGACTATACAAAAGTCAAAACTGTTCGCCATACACAAAAAAGGAATATCCACAAGTCCATGCGAAAAGGCATCTAGAAAAAAAATTGCACGCATTAATATTTAGAAATGCAGGCTTCAATGTCTCTATCTATTCATGTTTTTTAAAACTACAACAAAATTCCTTAATAAACCAACAATTTCATAGGAGTTTTGTGAGCTTCAAATATCATATTCTACGCCTCTCCACCAGCTTTAATAGTAGATGCTGTAGATTTAATGTTCGGGTGCTCCTTAAAATTCTTCCTTAATTTTAAATTGAAAATGAAATGGGGACTGTTCTTTTTTGTACTAAACAACAACAATTTTGTAATTGACTTAGGATACATGGATTGATTGTTGTACAATGGAATTGGATTTTCCAAGATGGAAACATGCTTCGAAGATGCCTAAATTGAGGACAATACTAATGATTAATATCAGTGTGTTAATGCCATATAAGTTGGAAAATAGATTCATGGTAACTATGTTCTTTGGAGGATTAGTCCAACATGATGTCAATGACTAAATGGTATTCTAGCGTTGATAGCATGCATGACTATGACTTTCGATGATTCTCTAGTACATAAAAGAATTGAAACGTCTCTGGCTTATTCTATTGAGCCACAGACGACATGTTATTTGAGACATAACTTACGTTTCTATGAGAACTGTTTCTATGATGAAATGTGTAGCATTATGATCATTCTCCTGGCTTTCTTCCACTAAGATTTTATGCCTTTGTTTCTTCTGCATTAATATGTTTTTTATGCTGACTTGGATTTATTTTTCCTTGAAAATTTATTTTGGTGTCAAGAAAGTAAAAACTCAAGTTGCATTGATTGCAAACAATTAGTATTCTGTCAAGTTGCTTTTTTTTGTTGTTGTTGTTGCAATATCTATGTACCTCGTTCAGTAATACTCTTGTTCATGTATTGGTAATACTCATGTATATATCCAAACATATACACTCGTAAATAGCTTAGAAGAGGTGTTTTTGTTGTTTATAATTTATATTGAAAATAACCCACTATAGTGTGCTCTCATCTCTATATGCTATGAAGCCAGGCACTCCATTTTTGTTGCCGTAGTAGTGTCCAACACATGTCGGACGAGACACCACTTAGATATGTGTCAGACATGCCATGTGGCATTTATATTAATTTTTCTAGTGGACATGTTGGAGGACATGTCGAGGACACATGTCCTATTTCTAGACACACCACAGGACATGTTTTGGGTTTTATTATAATTCTGGAAAGGTGGTAGAGTGTTGTACTAATTTGAAAACAAGGGGGTGGGAATTGAAAAAAAAAAGAAAATGAAAAGAAGAGAATGATCATAAGGCTGGACATTTCATCCTGTTTGGTTCAGGGATGCTGCCCGTAACATCCATAAATTGGTTCGGGATTGTTTTGTATTTTCGCCCCCCCAAAAGTCCTTTTTCAACTAAATTTAAGGCGTTTTCGGTTCTAAATCTCAAACTACGCGTGAAAATTACATGCCGTCTATGGCCGCAGGTCCTATTTGTCATGAGGATGCTGCCCGTGACATCCATACATTGGTTTGGGGGTTGTTTTGCATTTTTGTCCCCCGAAAGCCTATTTTCGACTAAGTTTAAGGAGTTGTTTGCTCTAACTATCAAACTACGCGTGCAAATTACATGCCATTTGTCGCCACAGGTCCTATTTGTCACAAAGATGCTACCTGTAACATCCATATGTTGGTTCGGCGGTTGTTTTGCATTTTCGCCCCCCAAAAGCCCTTTTTCGACTAAGTTTAAGGCTTTTCAACTCTAACTCTCAAATTACGTGTGCAAATTACATGCCATCTGTGGCCATAGGTCTTATTTGTCACGAGGATGCTGCCCATGACATCCATACATTGGTTCGGGGGTTGTTTTGCATTTTCGCCCCCGAAAGCCCCTTTTCGACTAAGTTTAAAGCGTTTTTGGCTCTAACTCTCATACTACGCATGAAAATTACATGCCGTTTGTGGCTACAGGTCCTATTTGTCACGAGGATGCTTTCCGTAACATCCATACATTGGTTCAGGGCTCTTTTGTATTTTCGCCCCCGAAAAGCCCTTTTTTGACTAAGTGTAAGGGGTTTTTGGTTCTGACTCTCAAACTACGCGTGTGAATTACATGCCGTCTGTGGCTGCAGGTCCTAGTTGTCACTACAAAGGTGGCCATGACATCCGTAGAGCGTTCGGGGACTGTTTTGGATTTTTGCCCCACGAAATGACCTGTTTCGCTTACGTTCAATGCATTTTCAAGCTCTAACTCCCAACCAAAGAAAGTTTGAAAGTAGGTTGGATAATGTAATTTGGATTATTTTTATTTTTCTATTTTGAACTTAAATGAATGTATGTTGTTCCTAGTCTGCTAAACAGGTTGGAAGGAAATTGCATTTTCAGTAGTAATCTTTTAGGCTTCAGTCGATGTTAAGGATTGTTAGCTCAATTGATTGCTGCTGATGAGTTTTAATAACGAAGAACTTATGTGGGAAATAAAAACAACATAAGTATTGTAGACTAAAGTATCCTATTTCCTTCAAATCAACCTTCTATCAAATTTTGTGAGAAGTTGTCAAAACAATTCTACGTGCTTCAAAACAATTATGTCTTCATCATCTTTTGTTTTTTTTTGGGTAGACCATTTAGTATCAGATCAATTACATTGTTCTTACCAACTATCTGTGTCTCATCTACAACTGTTTGTGTATCATCCGGCGGCTGTGTCTCATCAGATAAAGTCATCGGGGTGGCAACATTATGTGGAGATGCTGCTGAGGCTGACACTATGTTGCCACTTGATGCTTTCTTATGCCGACTTGTCTTTATCCCAGGAACCATGCTTGCTGCAATAAGTACAAAACAGACATGAACTAAAAACATCACATAAAATCATTGATGTGGAAAAGCAAAAAGAATTATTCACAAAAGCTAATCAACCACGAAATTACCATATAACACAATATGCAAAAAAATTTTAAAAAACTTGGCAAACAGAGGACTTCTACATAAACCAATGTTCAGTATACATTTCAAATTAAGAGGTTCATAAATTTGAAAGGTTCAACATTGTGCAAAAGTGATAAGGGGCTATCCAGGAGTATTGCTATGTTAAGAGCAGGTCCTGCATTATGCTGTGTGTGGCTGCTGCTGGTTTGTACGTTGGGTGTGGCATGTTGCTGTGTGTGCTGTTGTGTGGCTGTGAGTTACTGCTGCTGTTAGTATCTGTTGTGCCCAATATTGAGCTACCTGTTGTGCTGCTCCTGTGTGTGGTTGCTGCTGGTTTCTGTTTTTGGTGTGGCATGGTGCTGGGTGCGCTGCTGTGTGGCTGTGTGTTGCTGTGTGTGCTGTGTTCAATATTGGGCCTTGTTTCCTCTGTTTTGTCTAGCAACTGTTGGTTCCTTGCCAACATTGTGCTTTGTTCCTATAATTCTTTTTTTCTTCGTTCCTCTTTATTGATGTAATCTCATATTAAATGTATATTTTTGTCATCAATAAATATTCTCTTAGATGTATAAAATTATTTTTTTAATTATTATATGTGTGGAAGCATATGCAAATTTTAACTTATACATGCTAATGTAATTATATAAAAATTAAAGAATAAATTATAAAGATTTTTTTTTTTTGGAGGGGGGGGGGGGGGAAGGGGTTTGATCACTTGAATATTCATTCTCTTTGGATAACTTGTAATAAAAATAAAATAAACTAATCAAAAAAATTGACATGTATAAAATATGTATTAATATATAATTATAGTGTTATATTTCTAGATATTATTACAAAAAAATAATCACTAACTATTATATATAAGATAAACAATGAGAAAAGTAAAAGAAAATAAGAGATATTATATATATATATTAATCAAGCCAAATAGATAATGATTACACTTATTATTATTATTATATTATTATTATTATTAATTTCAAACAATATATAGAAAGACACACATAAACAAAATGGGTTGAGTGATAGCAGCCAAATAGAATAGCATATAGGTCTTACAGCTTCAACAAATCAATAACATGTTCTTTATCTTCCCTCTTTATCTTCCCTTTTCTCTCTCTATCCCCTTCCCCCATTTTCATCTCTTTTTTTTTTTTTTTTTTTTTTTCGAAAGAAGCAATTCAGAACCGTGCATAACAGGCCGTTATGGCATCATTACGACCGCTACGGCAGCTGCTATGACCGACACACCTGTGAATCTCAATCACATCATAAAAGCAGGGGTAACGCGTGGTGCCTATCGCCGCAACCATTACGTAACACCGCATTTTGAAACATTGGGTGTAACGGTATCTAACGGACTGTTACGGCCGTTACCGTACCGTTACGGCCATTATTTAACACCAAAATGACCGTTACATTTGTGAATTTCTGTCACATCGCTATAGCGACCACAATAGGTAGCGGTAACCACCACAACCGTTATGTAACGGTTGCGACCGTTTTTTAAAACCTTGCTCAAAACATAATGACAAGAAAATGACAAAGTGCTAAAATAAGAGACAAAGTAAGGTTTTTGCTTATAAGAAATGGTAGCCTAATTTTTTTACATAATAAAATATTAAAATTATAAACCCAGACTCATAATAGACCGGCCATACAAAGGTCTAACATTTTCTTAAATTCATATTTGAATTCCACAGACATAAGTGTACAACTTAAGAGTAAGACAATTGTATTTCCTCATGTTTGAGTATGACTACTACCTTTCTTGTTGTTCAAAAAGGAAATAAATGGAAATAATGCTTCCACTAATGATTAAGAAATTAAAAAGGAGACGTTAACTTCCCGGGAACTATACATAGTAAGAAATTTGGCTTTATGTTGAAAAGGAGCATACATGGTTATTGGACTAAAGTAACTGACCCAAAATCATTTCCAGTAACAAATGACGACAAACTTTACACCCTTTTAATTCCAGAAACACCTTCAATCTCTCAACCCTCTGTTTCAGTCTCTCATTGCATTCCGTTACGAATGTCATCACTCCTCTCTCTTCCATGTACACATCAAGATTCAAGTAAGTTCTATTTTTTTATTTTTTTTTAAGTTTAAGGCCTTAATTTGTTTTTCGTGTGATTGTTGTTGATGTTAATTGAAAATGCATTTTTTTGGAAGTAGAATTATGATCCAATTAACTAGAAAAAGCAAATATAAATTGGTACACCTCTATATATGAATGTTTTTTCATGGTTTGTGTTCCATTTTTTTTTTTTTTTTTTGAACATGTATGTTTTATCTAACTCACTTCAAAATGTGAGTCAATGTTTTTTTTTACTATTGCAATTATAGCATCATAGCATCAAAATCCAATTCCCATGTTCACCCATGGCCAATAAATACACAATCGCATTTTACCAGCCATATGTGCAAATAAATACACAATCAGGATTAGGGCTTTCACACTAATGAGAGAGAAAGGAAAAATTGGGAGAAAGGTATCAAACCACTTAAATCAAACCCATTTTGGACATCAAGCCCATAAAACTGTACAAATCAAACCACTTGAACCAAACTATTTTAACAAATCAACACAAATTAAAGAAAAAAAAATCATATAAAACCCTAGAGTTTTGTATGAGAAATGGGGAAATAGAGGAACGCAGAGAGAGAGAGAGAGAGAGAGAGAAAACCTGCAATTCGCGGCAATGGCGGTAGTGATTTGTGGCGGTGGCAGTGGCGACATGCGACGGTGGCGACGTGCGACGGTGGCGAGTGGCGGTGGTGTGCGATGGTGGTAGCCGTCGGTGGTGAGCGGGGCTGAGATTTGGTGGTGACTTTGTTCTCTATGTGTGTCACAGATAACAAAGAGCAAAAAGTGTACAGCTAACAGGGGCAGGCGCAAATATTAATTCCTTTCCCTCTAAAAGAAATTTCTACCTTTAGTGACTAAACAACTTTTTGTCGGAAAAGGTAATGTAAATAGCAAATCAACTTTTCTACCCAAACATATTTTAATAGCGACTAATACTTTTGTAGCCAAAAGTATCATTTCGCTACTAATTCTTTTTTTGGTCGGGAAACAGTTATTATTCGGTGACTACATTTTTTTAGTCACCAAAAACTCACATTTGGCGACGATATTATTTGGTCGGCAAAGAGTAACCCAAAAAAATTGCGTAGTATTTAGCGATTGAACTGCTTTTTGTCGGCAAAATATTGTATACGCCGACCAAATTAAATTTTTCGTAGCCTAAAATATAGACTATTTCTAAATAATAGGTTTTTTTGTTGCCAATTACTTCATATTTACCGACTAAATTTTTTTAGTCACCAATACATAACATATCATTACTAAAATAATATAGTTGCTAATTCTTGAACCAACGCGGACTACAAAATTTTTTAGTCACCAAAAATGGCACTTTTGGCGACTAATTTTATTTTGGTCGTCAAATTTAGCAGCCAAATGTGTAATTTCTTGTAGTGGAGGTTCGATTGGGCCGTAAGTGTTGTAATTAGATCTTTGAAGTCAGAGTGAAGACCTTGAAAGACATAGATTAAACTCAGAAGAGGAGAGCGGTGTGCCAGCAGCAGCAAATTCATTAGCAATAACTTTGGCCTCATGAAGAAAGACAGTAGCTGTGCGATCATTTTGTCGCAGTTGTTGAAGACCCAAGCGGAGTTGAAGAAGTCGAGTGTCAGACGGAAATGCAAGGGACTGCTTAAGAGTGAGCCAGAAATCACGAGAAGAGGAACACCCAACGGCAAGAGGTAGGATGTCTGACAAATGGCATGGGCTGGATTAGGAGTTGGAACTCCGTCGACATCGGTAGTCGAGGATGGGCAGGGGAAGGACCCATCAATATATTGATATAGTTGCTGGCCACGTAGGTAAGGAAGAAGTTGGGTTTTCCAATACAGGAAATTTTTGAGGTGAGTTTGAGAGAGAGAAAGTGATGGGCATGGTTGAGAGAAACAGGTGATGAAGATGATGCAGCGACAGAAGTAGTACTCAAAGAGGAAATTTCAGATGCCATTGATTTGCTCTGATACCAGCTTGGAGTAAATATTTGTATTATAAAATATTCAAAAGTGTTTCTATGTGTTGCAATATGAAGTGGGTGTGCTATATATACAACCCAATTTATATGATAAGGATGGATACAACCAAAGTGATAAAACAGAGTGATAAGATAGACTACAAGATGGGCCACAATCTCGATGATCACAACTTAATATGGATATCGATGAATCTGATCTCAACAAATGAAAATGTAGAAGTTAGAAATTATTGACAAGGCTTTAAAATCATGGAAACAAGATAAATGACATATTGTACTCTACATCTTTCAATGAAAATGTAGAAGTTTAAAATTTGCATCCACAAGCATAAACAAACACTTGGTATTTGAGAATGAAAGTTGTGAAGGAATTTCATCCTTGAATGCGATGAAGAAATTATTCATCTATGTGTTTTTGAGTGTTCATAGGACTGAACTTTAAGGTAGTGTCTGTTTAGAAGGATTGGAGAGAGAGGATTGGACTCCATATCCAATCTATCATAGAGTCTATTGTTTAATTAATAATTTGTAGGCCACATTAGGAGTCTCGTCGGATTAAGAGTATCGCCGGACTATGAATTACATATATGTTGGACTATTGTGTCTTAGGGGGATGTGTGATAGAAATTGTGGAGCTGGAATCGTATGAGATTAGGTTGTAAAATGAAACATTTGCCCTCAAAGTATTAGATTTTATTATGGATTGTAAAATATAAAAATCTCAATTAAAAAATCAAATAAAATAAATTTATTTAATTTTTATTAATGTTTATTTATTTAATTTAATTTTAAATTTTTTATAGAAGTTTTATTTTAAATTTTTGTTGATATTTTATTTAATTGATATTATATTTAATTTTTATTATTTTTTTATTTAATATTTATCATTTTTTAGAATAAATTTATTTAAAATTTTATTTTAAAAATAACATAAATTTTATTGATGTTTTATTTATTTAATTTGTTTAATTTAAAAAATAAATTTATTTAATTTTAAAAAATAAATAAAATAATTTTTATTTAATCTAGCCAAAAATAAAGTAAAATATTAAAGACAGATATAGTATTGCTATTACCTAGTAAAGAATTAAAAATAATAAAATAATCTATTTTTCATAATATTTCAATCAAACATGGATTCAATAACATAGTCCTATTTGCACATTTAATCGCATGAGAAAACAAATATGGGATATACATCATTTCTAATCAAATAATCGTAGAATTATATATCCCATGATTAATAATTTGATGGATTACAATCATTTCTTATTCAGTCCGTCCAAACAAACATGGTCTAATAGAATAAGTGATTCACCATAAATCAAAAGGTAGAACTTTCTCTCCTTTCTCATTATTTTTGGTAAATCGCTCACAGAGTAGAGTTCATCTCCTAATTATTTGTTTAATCTCTAGGTAAAATACCAAGTATTTATAGCGTTTCAAATAACAAATCTTGAAATCTCAACTATGGGATTGTAATTCTAGGGCAATTAGTGTGTAAGTGCATACCATATGTACTTGCGTAAGTTCTCACAAATATACATAAACTAGCTTATAAAATCGCATAAGTTTTCACAAACATACGTAAGTTAATTCATAAAAATTTGATAAATCACAACTTATGTATATTTATGAGAACTTATGCGATTTTGTGAAATAATTTATATATATTTATAAGAACTTATACAATTTCGTATAGTATGCACCTTGCACCCAAACACTTCCTGTAATTCTAATGTATTAATTGTTATAATGCAATTAGGACAATGCAATAAATGACTTTTTATAGTAAGATTTCCAAATCATTTCTTTTATGGTTAGTTAATTAATTTCATTAGTTGGTTGGTATTGTGTTGATTACCAAATTTTGTTTTCTTTATCTTGTTAAGGTAGCCTAAGAAATGCTTATTATATTTGTATATTGATTTGGTGTTATCCCTTCACAAATAAGTATACTATTGCATAAAAATAGTTGGCAGCATTGAAAACTTAGCCAAACCATATTTATGTTGTGTTTGGTTGGGGGATTTGGAAATGAAAAGGGAAAATGTGTATGAAATTAGGTGAAATATAAGTATATTTTGCATTCGCATTTCACCTATCTTTTTCCTTCCACTTTTCAAATTCCTTCCTAAATCCCCAAACAAAGTGTTTCAAAAATTGTTAAATATCAATACCACAGGAAAATAATGGCTCCGGTTGGATGCATCTGTACAAAATGACCACATTCATAGCACATTATGGATGCATCTTTCTTAACAATTTAATATCCAATTTGGATTTGTGCTCCACAGCTTCAAACTGTAGCATGCTTGCAAAATTATAGAGGGATTCACAATTTTGGGCTTGTTCATTGCTGTTTGTTATTATGATTTGGGCATTATGGGATTCATTCCATCTTCAACCATTATTTATTGAAAAAAGTTAAACAATCCAAAAAAGTATCTTAAAAGTTACATGAAAATAAAATGTGTAATATAGATTTATGCTTAGTGTAATGTGGGTTACACATAGAAAAAACTTGGTCTACACACCTTATTTTTTCACAACTTTTCAAGTAAACCCTTCTGAATCTCGTAGCATTTTTTTTGGGTGATGGGGCTGGAGTAGCAGAAGTGGGGAAGGAGAGGGGTGGTTGCAAGTGGTTGTGAGGTGGTAGGTGGATGAGGGATGGTGTGTGGGTGATTTTCTGATCACACTGCCTATCTTAATGATTCAGCGGTAAAAACACAGGTAGAATAGATAGCTCAGATAATAACACAAAGACACAAAGGATTTAACATGGTTCGGCAATAATTGCCTACGTCCACGGGAGGCGAGGTAATTCACTTATTGAATAAATGGTAAAAATTACAATTAACTCTCTGTAATTCTCACTCTCTAAGTATGTAATTGTAAGTGTTACAATCAGCTTGTAGTTGTGTACACTCCGCTCAGAATGGATTCGATGATCTCCCTATCATCTGCTCAATCATCCCATAAATATACCTCAAAAGTTAATGGAGTGGCCACTAACTTTCGAGCTGTCTTGCCAGCCCATTGATGCACTTTCGGCAGCTTTCCAGGAAAAAGCTCTTTATTCCTTCACATGGCCTCTAGTGGCCTCATGATCAACTCTTATGGCCTCGAGGCCACTTAGTTGGTGAAATGATGGCTTTCTCCGCATAGTTGGACATCCACCTACCAAGATAATATTTTATATTGGCTGGTATGGTCGGTCTGACAGTTACCTCGGCTTTAATCTTCTGCGGGTAGCTCGGCCATTGCAGGTTAAGCCGAGGTTGTAGGCCTTCATCCGGATTAAGATATCTTCGGGAATAACCTCGGCACCCTTAGATGACTTCAACAAATACTTACCGTGACACGGGGAACCTCGGCTGACAAGTCGGTGTCACCTTGCCACGTGTTGATACACAAAAATATAGCCCCACAACTGCCCCCTAAGTTCTATTACCTCGGCATACTGAGGTGATGGAACTTACATTGAACTCTCTTTCTCGTACATCGGCTTAAAACTCTATAGCCGAGGTCATTCATTTCAGGCCGACATGTCTTCTTAAAAGAACAAGAATTTAGATCATCACTCCTTCGCGCATGAGCTGTCATGCACCATTTTTCGACCGTTCCACCGACGCGTTTTCTTCTTATTGGTCCGTGCTGATGACGCGCCTGCAAGTCGTCTGTTCTCTACTTGCGCCGTCTGACGCGTGCGTTAACCAAGGCGCAATAATTGCTGTTTTGCCGCCGTTTCAATTTTTGGCAAAAACGTTTGCCCCTCTCTCTCTCCTTCACTTTTGCATTCAAATTTCTTTTGCATTCTCTCTCTCTAAAGCTTTCTCTTCTCCAAGTCTGCCATTGCTCCAAGCTCGAAGCTCTGCATCTGTCTCCGTTCGTCTTCCTGGTGAAGTCTTCGTCACTGTTGCATCCATTGTCTAACCTCGGCGAAGCTCATTCCGACTCCATTTCTCTGGTAAGCCACCGTTCCCTTCTTTCCCAGTTCTTGCTTGTTTCTGAAATTTCTTGTTACTTGATTGTTCTGCATCTGATTTGTAAATCATGTATCTCATCTCATTATTTTGTTTATACTGCGAATACTTGTACCGTTTCATCTCTGTTTTTGGCCTTCCACTCTTTCGTGTTCTTGAATCTGAGACTTCTTTTTGCTTTTCTGTTTTCCAGATTTTCTGCCCTTCATACTCATTCTTCGTAGATTTAGGCTTGGGATTTGCTGTAGAACCATCAGTCCTTAGGAAAAATTGAAACAATTTGTACCTAGGTTTAAGCCGAGGTCCGTAGAACCCTTTTAGGAACATTCTGTTTCTGTAGTCAAGTACCTGTATACCAAAAACCATGGGTGTTTGGAGAGATAGGGTTGATACCCCAACCAAGCTACAAAACTTTAGGCAAGAGTTCTCCATCCCAGACGATGTCTATCTCAGACTAGCTGGGAAGGAAGACTCTATAATGCCTGATGGTGATAAGATGCCTTTCCCTATAGTAGCCTTCGTCCAATGTGGACTTCGGTTTCCTCTTGATCCTCTCTTCCGCGAAGTCCTCCATTACTACACCCTCAACCCCATGCAGCTTACCATTAACGCTTACAGAACCCTTAATGGTATATTAGCTTTAGCTCGGCAGGAGAGTGTTAGGATCACTCTTGCCGACATCCAGTACTGCTACACCATGTGTGCCCTTGACCTCAAAGAAAAGGGTTTTGTCTATTACCTTAAGCCGAGGTCCACTGCCTTTAAAATAGTAGCTGACCTTCCAGACTCCAACAAAGGGGCTGGGGACGATTACCTGATCGCTTCTGGAAACTGGGAATTTGGCCCAGATGAAGAAGTTCACCTCTTCCCTCTACCTCGAACGGTCAGGGAGGGCAAGGGTAAGAGCCCATCATTAACTGCTTAGCTGTTGTTTTCTTCAATTTTTTCCAAAAATTTTATCTGTTTCTGATGTCGTGTTTCCTCTTGCAGACGTTCGCAAACCTCCCAAGGACTTTCGCCAGTCCTATTATCCTGGGAAAGGTCTGAAAAAACTCCTGGACCTTCCACTTCATCAACGCAAAGCTCCACTGCTGTTGAACTTCATCCCAACATACACATCCAAATTGGCCGACGTTCCGAAGAAGAAAAAGAAGAGCTCCTCTCCATCAACTGCTTCTACAGAACAGGCTGCCTCCACATCTGAGCCAGCCGATCAGCCTTCAACCTCGGCTCCGAATTTAATACCAGTGACAGAAAAGAAACGCCGACGAAGACTTGTTAAAACAGCCGAGATGGAACGACCGAAGAAAGTGGTGCTTGATCTTTTGGCCAATCTTCCAGATGACATGGACGCTGAACCAGCTCAACCTCTGCCACCTCAGAAACCAAAAAGAGTGAAGAAGGCTCAACCAAAGGCCAAGGCTACTGAAGCTGACGCCGAGGCTGAAGATGCCCTGCCAATCTCCCAGCTAGCGGAGAGCAGGAAGACCACTTCTGCTCCTGCTAAAAGACCAGCAGAAGCCCAGCCGTCAGGGTCTGGTCAACAAAAGAAGCCGAGGTCTTCGTCTGCCACGACTTCGGGATCCAGGATTCCCAAAGTTCCCTGGGAGCCCAAAGTTACACTTGAAAACAGGCCAGTCTACATCAACGAAAGTGCAGCCGATGTCAACATTGGCGTGGCACTCAGCACTGCTGTCCTTCTAGAGGGCGATCTGGAGCATAACGCAAAAATGAGCGGGTATGAGAACTACGCCCTCATGCTGCAGCGTTCCGTCCAAGTAAGTTTTTGAATTTGAGAACCTGTCTTTCATATTTGTAAAATTTTTGAAAAAATTTTTTGTAATAACTTTTGCCTTGTATTTTTTTTTTAGGCCATCCAACACGCCCACTCCTTTGGCATGAAGGCGTTTGAATGTGAGGCCGAGATGAAGAAGGAGTTTGCCGCCCTTCAGAAGCAAAACAAGAGCCTCCAAAATAAGATGAAAAAACTGGAGGATCAGGCCGAGGAGGCAACTAAGGCTAAACAGATAGCCGATGAAAAGGCTGAGGCTGCTGAAGCTGTCAAAACTGTTGCTATAGCTCAGCAGAAGGAAGCCGAAGAAAAAGCGGCCCAGGCCGAGAAAGAGCTGCAAGAAGCCCTGGCTACCAAGAATGCCGAGATCAATGCTGCAGATGCGAAGGCTACAGTCAGGGTATGGCCGACGTCGCGGAAGATTACAAGCTTCAGGTCAAACAGGCATGCAACAGGGGTTTTACCCTAGGTTGGAATGCTTTGGCCAAACAGCTTGATCTTCCTGCCGACTCGCCCTGGCGCAAAACCAAAGCCATTCGTCTTCCCTGTCCCCTTCCTCCATCTCCAAGCCAAGTCGAAGAAGAAGCTGATTCTGAGGTTGAGGCTGAAGATGAAGGTGAAGATGAAGACGCAGCCTTGGTGAGGAAACCCAAGGATGCCACTGAAACCAAGTCACCTCCTCAGGGCGATGAAGTGATGGATTTAACCCAAGAGGAGGATGAGGAGGTTGAGGAGGTGCCCAAGGTAGCTGACCCCATCCACTCATCATCTGATCTTCTGTTGGCTGATAGAAGTGTGGAAAAAACTCTGGCTGAAATTGACGCCGAGGTCGCGGCGGATAAGGAAGCCGAGGTTTCAGCAGCTAAGGAGGCCGAAGTTGCAGTTGAGAAGGTTGCAGATGCTGTGGTGGAGAAAGATACCGAGGTTGTTTTCCAAGAGGCACCCGAGGTCCCAGCCCAACCAGCTCCTGAAATTGAAGAAACTTGAACGTCTTTTGTTTTTCTTTTTTGTACTTTGTTTCTTTTTTGATGTTTCTTGAACAATGTAAGCTTCTTCTTTTGTGGCCGATGTACTCCTTTGCTGCTTGTGAACAATTTATTTTTGCTAGGCCATAGTGCCTTCTTCATATATAACTGCAACTTGTTTCTTTCTGAATGTGGTAGTCTTTTAATTTCTTCTTATTGCTTTCTGAATGGTTCCATACTTAGAATATTCTGCATGATATTCATACTCTTCCTTCTTTGTGCAATCTTCTCGGGGTTACATACTTCGGGTATAACACCTGCAAATTTTACTTCGGCAAGGAACTGTCCTGCAATCTTTTCATAATTCTCAACAAGTATAAAACATATACTATTTAAGCTTAACTTTTGCAAACCTTTCTTAAGTTTAAACAACAATTTCAGTCTAACTTACTTGTAAATTGCTACAAATTTCAACAAGAATTATAAACAGTAAACTTTACTCAAGTTTTATCAAGTGTTAAACAATAATCTTAACCTTTACCTCAACCTGTAAATTGCTGCAAATTTCAGCAGATGGTAACATGTCGGCTTAACTTCAACCTTTTACTTCAGCCTGTAAACCGCTACAAATTTCAACAAGCGGAGCTCAGCTTTGTAATCGGCCTGACCAACTTGTAAACATATGATCTCATGTCGGCTTGTAAATTGCTGTAAATTGGCGCGAATTTCCACAGATGACAACATGTCGGCTTGACTCCAACTTGTAAATTGCGACAAATTTCAACAAGTGAAACCAAGGAATCTTCTCGTCTTGACTCCAACTTGTAAATTGCGACAAATTTCAACAAGTGAAACCAAGGAATCTTCTCGGCTTGACTCCAACTTGTAAATTGCGACAAATTTCAACAAGTGAAGCCAAGCTTTGTTTTCGGTCAAACCAACTTGTAAATTGCGACAAATTTCAACAAGTGGTAGACTTTGTTATTCGGCCAGACCAACTTGTAAATCGCTACAAATTTCAACAAGTGGTAGGCTTTGTTATTCGGCCAGACCAACTTGTAAATCGCTACAAATTTCAACAAGTGGTAGGCTTTGTTATTCGGCCAGACCAACTTGTAAATCGCTACAAATTTCAACAAGTGGTAGGCTTTGTTATTCGGCCAGACCATCTATTATGTGGTAGGCTTTGTTATTCGGCCAGACCAGCTTGTAAATTGCGACAAATTTCAACAAGTGGTAGGCTTTGTATCTTCTCTGCCCCCAATGTGAACCTGAGTTCCACTTGGGTTCTCATTTTTCATGTCTTCCAGCATCTTTATCAATCATATGACATCGGCCAAGAATGAAGATCTCTCAATGATAGAAAAATTTTAGATTACAAGTGTTCCAGGGTCTTGGCAGTGCTTTGCCCTCATTGTCCTCCAGACGATATGCTCCATTACCTAACACCGAGGTAATTCTGTAAGGCCCTTCCCAGTTCGGGCCAAGTTTGCCCTCCCTGGGATCTTTCTTGTTGCCGACCACTTTTCTCAAGACTAGGTCGCCGACTTGAAAATCTCTTGGGTTGACCTTCTTGTTGTAAGCTCTGGCAAGCTGTTGCTGGTACACTGCAAGCTGAATTGCAGCCTTCTCTCTTCGTTCTTCCAAAAGATCCAGATCTCGGGCTAAGAGTATGTCATTAGTCCCATCTTCAACTCCCTGGGTTCGGATCCCTGGGATGCCGACTTCCAGTGGAATGACTGCTTCTGTGCCATAGGCCATGGCAAAGGGAGATTCCCCCGTTGATCTTCTCGGCGTAGTCCGATATGCCCAAAGCACATTGGGTAATTCATCTACCCACTTCCCTTTTGCTGCCTGCAACCTCTTCTTTATTCCATCCAGAATTACTTTGTTGGATGCTTCCGCTTGTCCGTTGCTTTGAGGGAAGCTTGGTGTTGAAAAGTAATTCTTGATCTTGAATTTCGCACAGAAGTTCTTGATCAGCTTGCTGTCGAACTGCGTTCCGTTGTCGGCTACAATGGCTCTGGGAATGCCAAATCTGGTGATGATGTTCTTCCATATGAAATTCTTGACGTCCACATCTCGGATCTTAGCTAGAGGTTCTGCCTCTATCCACTTTGTAAAGTAATCCGTTGCCACCAACAAGTATTTCCTCTGCCCAGTTGCTTGGGGAAGTTGTCCGACCAGATCCATGCCCCACTGGGCAAACGGCCAAGGGCTGGATACTGGATTCAGGTCGGCGGCTGGCTGATGAATCAAGGGTGCAAACCGTTGACAGGGTTCGCACTTCTTCACATATGCTTCGGCATCTTTTTGCATGTATGGCCACCAATATCCCTGGGTAATGGCCCTATGGGCTAACGATCTGCCCCCAGTGTGGCTTCCACAAATCCCTTCATGAATTTCATACAAAAAATCTTCAACTTGGAAAGGGTGTACGCACCTTAAAGGGGTCCAGTGAAGGACCTTCTGTAGAGATGTCCCTCCGCAGTTAGGCAAAATCTTGCCGACTTCGATCTGACTTTGTGTGCCTCCTTGCGATCTTCTGGCAATTTTCCCTCTTTCAGGAATGCAACAATTGCATCCATCCAGCTCGGCCCCATGTCCACACACATTGCCTCTTGCGTCGCGTGCCGTGGTTCTATGCTCGGGCCCGACATGTAGTCGATCATAATTGTTCTCGTCTTCCCAGTCTGCATTGAACTCGCCAGATTGGCCAACGCGTCGGCGTGGCTGTTATCATCTCGGCTAACTTGAAGAAGTCGGCAGTTCTGAAATAGCTCGGTTAATCTGATCACCTCTTTTGCATATGCCGACATTCTCTCGTCCCTGGCTGCAAATTCTCCTGTTGACTGGTTAACAATTAATTGTGAATCACAAAAAACTATTACCTCATCGGCTTCAGCTGCTGCTGCCAGTTTTAGTCCTGCAATCAATGCCTCGTATTCAGCTTCATTGTTTGAGGCCTTGAACCCCAAACGGATGGATTGTTCTATTATTTCTCCATCTGGGGATATCAGCAGTACTCCTGCCCCCGCTCCTCGTCGGTTTGAACTTCCATCGACAAAGAGTCTGAATGAGTCGCCGATGTAAATGCTGCAGGTCTGAGCTTCTCCTTCCTTTGCTCTTTCGCTGTCGGCTGGGATTCTTCTTGCCTGCTAGAGCTTTGTTCATCTCGGCACATCGGAGGCCGACGTTCGATGGACTCCGGCGTGAATTCTGCCACAAAGTCGGCCAAAACTTGGCCCTTGATTGCTGTTCTGGGCCTGAATTCAGGTCATACTGTCCCAGGGCTACTGCCCACCTTGCGATTCTTCCTGTCAAGTCTCCTTGTTGTAACAGGGATTTCAATGGGTGTTCTGTTAGCACCAGAATCTTGTGTGCTTGGAAGTAGTGGTTCAACTTCTTTGAGGCCATGACTAGAGCCAGCATTAATTTCTCTAGTGGCAAGTACCTTGTTTCAGCACTGGCTAAGGTTTTACTTACGTAGTAGACAGCCTTCTGTTCTCCCTGCTCTTCTCGGATTAGTACTGCACTCACAGCATGCTCGGACACAGCCAAGTACAAAAACAACTCCTCCTCGGGCTCCGGCGTTGAGAGGATTGGAGCCGTGGTCAGATACTTCTTTAGATCGGCCAAAGCTTCCTCACATTCCTCGGTCCACAGGAAGTCTGCAGTCTTCTTTACCAGGTTGAAGAAGGGTTTACACTTGTCTGAACTCCGGCTTATGAACCTGTTTAGGGCTGCGGCCCTGCCAGTGAGCATTTGAACCTGTTTTGCCGAGGTGGGGCTCTGTAGATCTAGGATGGCCTTGATCTGATCTGGGCTGGCTTTCATTCCCCTTCTGGTTACCAGGTACCCTAGGAATTTCCCAGATCCAACCCCAAATGCGCACTTTGATGCATTTAGTCGGAGCCGATATGTTTTGAGTATGTCAAATACCTCGGCTAGGTCCGCAAGATGATCTTTTGGCTCCTTGGTCTTTACAACCATGTCGTCGTTGTAGACCTCCACTATTTGGCCTATCTGGTGCTTGAACATCTTGGTTACCAGCCTTTGATAGGTTGCTCCTGCATTTTTTAGTCCAAAAGGCATCACCCTGTAACAGTACAGGCCTTTTGGGGTGATGAATGTTGTCTTCTCCTCGTCTGGGGGGTACATGGCTATCTGGTGGTACCCCCTGTAAGCGTCCAGGAAGCTCATCCTTCCATGTCCCGATGTAGCATCCACCAGCTGGTCAATTTTTGGTAGAGGGAAGCTGTCTTTGGGGCAGGCTTTATTTAAGCTTGTAAAGTCTACACAAACCCTCCATTTGCCATTTTTCTTCTTCACCACCACAGTGTTTGATAACCATGTCGGGTAATTGACTTCTCTGATGGCCCTGGCCTCTAGAAGTTTGTCAACCTCTTCTTCCACTGCGTCGACGTGTACCAACGTCGGCCTTCTGGCTCGCTGCACCACTGGTTTAGCCGACCTGTCGACATTCAGTCTGTGACATGTGACCTCGGGGTCAATGCCAGGCATTTCATAAGGTGTCCAGGCGAACACTTCTATGTTTGCTCTCAAAAATGCCTCTAGTTCTGTTTCCTCTTCCTCGGCTAAGCCTGAGCCGAGAAGAAAGAAGCGCTCTTCATCACCCTTTTGAACGAAGATTTTCTTCAGTGATTCCTCACTCTTCTCGGCCGGCTCCTTGCCGACATCCTCTAGGACTTCCATGTCCTCATCTTCAATCTCGGCCTTGGCTGGTTCTCGAATATTGCAGGTAGTCTTCATTGCTGCCATGGAGCAATTCTTTGCCTGCAGTTGATCTCCTCGGATTTCTTCAATCCCATGTTCTGTGGGGAAGCGCAGTAGTTGGTGCAATGTTGAGGGGACTGCCCCCATTGCATGCAACCACGGCCTGCCAATGATGATGTTGTACGGTGATGGAGTATCAATCACAATGAACTCAGTCTTGATCATCTTTGTGCCTGCTTGTACGTCCAAGGTTGTGGCACCAAGGGGCCACGTCGGCGTTCCGTTGAAGCCGACCATCGGGCCGTCCGACTGCTCCAGGTCATCAGAGTGAAGGCCCAGCTCCTTGTAACATCTAACGTACATGATGTTGCATGAGCTGCCTTGATCTATTAGGATGCGTTTTACTTGGCACTCCCCAACCTGGAGGGATACTACCAAGGCATCATTATGTGGATGCTGGACCATCTCTAGGTCGGCCTCGGTGAAGGTTATCATCGGACCTTGGCAATCTTCTGGCCGAGGTCTTTTCAGTCCGACCTGGTTCACATACTGCAGATGTTTTACTCGTTGGGTTTCTCCTCGAACGTCATTTTCATTCACCTTGGAATGAATCACATTTACCACCCGAGGTCTTTCTGCCCGGGGTTGCGGTGGTGGTGGGGCCGCTTCAGCCTGAGGCAGTCTGGTCTGTTCTTCTCTTGTTCTGGCTTCATCAACAAGGTCTCTTAAGTGGCCCTGCCTCACCAAATCTTCCAAGTGTGCTTTGAGGGCTCTGCAACCTTGTGTTGTATGTCCGTTTTCATCGTGGTATGAGCAATGTCTATCCGCGTTTCGTCCCATAAACTCCCCGGGTTGCCTCGCCGGTGTTCTGAAATAGGGTTCGCCCCCAATTTTTCCTAGGACCTTCTGAATCGGAATTCGGAACACGGTTGTTACTGCTTGTTTAGCCCTCAGCTCTACCTCTGCCTTGCTGAATCCGTTGTTACTTCGGCTTCGCTTCGGCGAGCTATTCCCCTGCTCCTGTTTGACCTGCTTTGGTGCCGATGTATCTTCCTCGGCTCTGGCATATTTTTCAATCCTCGCCATGAGTTCCTCCATGTTCTTTGGCAGTGTCTTTGCCAAAGATTTCCGGAGTGAACAATCTTCTTTCAGGCCGTTCTTGAAAGACACGACCGCCACCTCCTGGTTGCATTCGGGTATGCGGTTGAACACCTCATAGTACCTTTTTGCATAGGCCCTAAGGCCTTCATCCTTGCTGATCTTCCAAGCCATTAGTGCGTCCACCCTTAATGGCTGTAGTTTGTTCGTCACGAATCTGGCCACAAACATCTCGGCCAGTCCTTCCCACGTCTTTACGCTTCCCTTCGGTAATCGGTGGAACCAGTCCGATGCAATTTCCCCAAAGGACGAAGGAAATACTTTGCATAGCAAGGGCTCGTTTCCACTGTATAAAGCCATTGAATTTAAGAATAATCCAACATGGAAGTTAGGGTCTGACTTACCGTCATAGATCTGAAACCTCGGCATGCTGAATCTTTTCGGCGCTTCAAACTTGTCCAGTTCTACCGAGAATGGTGTCCTCGGCTTGACGAGTGAGGTTACCTCGGCTTCAGCATTCTGTTCCCTTCTCTTGAGGTAGTTTCTCAAATCTTCCTTGCTCCTCCCCGGAGCTCGGCTATCTGTCGATTTGAGTCCCTTTGGCATACTGCTCTCGGCCTCGTCTTGTGCCCGTTTTGATCTTCCTCCATTGGTTGTGTCGAAGCAGAGAGCCCGCTTTTGTACATGCCGATGTTCTCTGGTTTCATGATCCTTTGTATGGCACGTTCTCTAGGACTTTTCTTGTCTGGATTCCCCTCGTCCGACCTCCTCGGAGGGCGGTTGAGAATGCCTCTTGCTCCTGGAATGTTGGGATGCTTCAGGAATTATCTTTCTTCCTCCATTCTGATTTTTAACTGCTGGGATCGGCGTATCCTGCAATGGGTATGGTGGTTGCATGACATTATTTTGCATCATGAAGTTGACGACCGACTGCAGGTCGGCCAACTTGTTTGCTAGGTCCTTGACTTCTTCATCCCTTCGTATGCATCGTTCCTTCCATACTTGGAGGTTATCCTCCTTGTAGTATCTGTCCTCCTGGATGGCGTCTTTCCCTTCGTGCCCCTGGCCACGGGCTTTGTTGTTGTGGTTGTCTCTTTCAACATCAAGGTCAATAGACCTGTCACTCCCAGCGGGAGTGTTGCCCCCGACCTTCTCGTTTTGTGCGTTACTGGCCATCTATTCGTCTTTCTTTCCCACAGACGGCGCCAAATTGTGTGGGTGATTTTCTGATCACACTGCCTATCTTAATGATTCAGCGGTAAAAACACAGGCAGAATAGATGGCTCAGATAATAACACAAAGACACAAAGGATTTAACGTGGTTCGGCAATAATTGCCTACGTCCACGGGAGGCCGAGGTAATTCACTTATTGAATAAATGGTAAAAATTACAATTAACTCTCTGTAATTCTCACTCTCTAAGTATGTAATTGTAAGTGTTACAATCAGCTTGTAGTTGTGTACACTCCGCTCAGAATGGATTCGATGATCTCCCTATCATCTGCTCAATCATCCCATAAATATACCTCAAAAGTTAATGGAGTGGCCACTAACTTTCGAGCTGTCTTGCCAGCCCATTGATGCACTTTCGGCAGCTTTCCAGGAAAAAGCTCTTTATTCCTTCACATGGCCTCTAGTGGCCTCATGATCAACTCTTATGGCCTCGAGGCCACTTAGTTGGTGAAATGATGGCTTTCTCCGCATAGTTGGACATCCACCTACCAAGATAATATTTTATATTGGCTGGTATGGTCGGTCTGACAGTTACCTCGGCTTTAATCTTCTGCGGGTAGCTCGGCCATTGCAGGTTAAGCCGAGGTTGTAGGCCTTCATCCGGATTAAGATATCTTCGGGAATAACCTCGGCACCCTTAGATGACTTCAGCAAATACTTACCGTGACACGGGGAACCTCGGCTGACAAGTCGGTGTCACCTTGCCACGTGTTGATACACAAAAATATAGCCCCACAGATGGTTATTAGGGTTTTCAAGATAAAAACCTTTTTGCATAGTATTTTAATTCCGACTTAAATTTCTGTCAATTTTGATATAATTAGTAACATTAGGTGAAGTAAAAAATGGTCAAAATTTTGAAGGTTAGACATGAGGGGTGAAGTGTTCAAGGAGAACACCACAGGGACAAAATAGATTTTACCCAAAACTATTTCTGAGAGGCCACTCAAGTTGGTAAGTGGATATGTTCTTCACGTTACTGATGAGGAGGGTTCAAATGTCCTCCCGTTTACCCAATTTATTGGTTTAAAGAAGTGACCTTTGAACTTCAAGTTTAGCTTCTTGAGGTGTGTCGAATGGACTTTGCTGAGGACAGATTATCAACTATATAAATATATATATGTATATATAAATTTTTCTAAAACTTGGTAACAAAATTATACACAACAACATTATCAAAACCACAAAACATTGATAAACATAGACATATAAGAAAGCCATGTAATTCCAAGTGCAAGTTGGGGGTGTATGATCTAGGTTGAGTGAATAAGATCCTCCATGATTGCTTCATATTATGCATCTGTACAAAAAAATAAAAAATAAACTTTAGCTTTTAAAGATCAAAGGATTTAAAAACTCATAGGTATTAAATTGTCCCAGGAAGAAGCAGCATAACTATAAATTTACTGTATAAATGATAATTTTAAATGTAGTTTTGGCGTCAAAAAAAGAAAGTTGATAAGCCACATGGGTTTATCTAAACAATAATGTTATGTAGTCATAAAATAATAATTAGAATAGTATCTACAAATTGAAATGTGTTGATCAAATCACTCCAAATTTAATTCTTCAGTATTGATTCATTCTCTTAGCATTTTTCTGAGTACAAGGAAATTCCGTTATTTACAAGAATAAAAATTAAAAGAAATTAGTTTTGCCTTCTTTATTGTTAACTAAATAGAAACAAAAGTCGTTAAAAAATAAAAGTAACAACAAATTTTGAAAAATTTTGACAGAAGAAAATATTGACATGGTTTCAAAATTAAGGAAACACCAAAACACTAGAGGTTTGCCCGGTCGTTAACTTCAGGGCCCTCAGGATTAGTCCTGGCTTCCCTTAAAATCAGCGGGTTGGGAATACCTGAGTTATCAAAAAAAAAAAAAAAAAAAAAAAAGGAAACACCAAAACATTTATATATCAGTATAGATAAATAACTGATTCTACTCTACATTTAAAATTCACACACACACACACTTGGTATTTCAGAATGAAAGAATTGAAGTATTTTCATCCTTACATGGGCTAGAGAAAACATTCATCGATGTGTTTTTTAATGTTCATAGGATAGGACCGAACTCTAAGCAGATAAGCGATTTACCAGAAATTGAAAGGAAGAACTTCTCTCATTCCCTATTATTTTTGGTAAATCACTCACCGAATAGAGTATAGCTCCTAATTGTTTGTTTAGTCTATAAGTTTACTACCAAGTATTTATAGTATTTGAAATAACACATCCTGCAATCCCAACCACTGGATTGTAATTTTAATGCATTAATTGTTATATTCCAATTTAGGACAATGCAATAAATGACTTGTAGTGGTAAGATTTCAAAATTATTTCTTTTATGATTAGTTAATTAATTTCTTTTGTTGGATGAATTTAACCATGATATTGTGTAGGTTAACAAATAGAATAATGCTATATGTATCAATTAGTGTACTAACTAATGTATCAATTGATGATGTGACATAATTTAAGAGATTTTGGTATTTGTAATTTGTATAATGAGTGGGGTCATTAATAATGTCATAACTAGTGTAGTACATTAATTGGTGCATGTAGTACCACCATAACAAATATGTTACGTCTATGCGTAGTACATTTGTATATCAAAATGTTGTTATCCTTTCACAAATTAGTATACCACCACGTAAAAATAGTTGGCGATGTTGAATAATCAACCAAATGATCTACCTAGTGCTTAAAAAATTGTTAAATATCAACACCGTAACAAAATAGCCGTAACGTAAGAAAACAGTTTCTAACAATGGAGAAATAATGGCTTTGATTTGAGCACTAACTGTTAACGATCTCTCTTTTGTTTTGGGTAGCATCTAAGACTTTCTAAGAGTAATATAATTTGGACTTGATATGGAAAAAATGACTTGTGACGACCTGGTCTAGAAGTTTTTTGTTTTTTTTTTTTTTTGATAAGAAAAATGAAAGCTTTATTGATGAAAAAGCACGATACATGCAAGCAAGATTACAACAAACAAAAGAGGGAAATGCAAAAGCATCAAACTAACCTCAACGATCCCAACTAGGTTGGCACCGCAGAGGAAGCACGATCATATGCCAGCATTTGACCCAAGATTGGTGAGAAACCAATCAGAACACAAGAAGAAAAAGACATAAACGCTACCAATCGGACAAGACACAGCATCTGTTGATGGACACCAAGCTTAGGCCATAGCATTCAAGCCCAAACTGATAGAGCATTCAAAAAGCATTTGTTGCTGGACATAGACTTTGTCCATAGCAATTATCCTCCATTACTGGTGCAATACTTCACCTTGTATATACCTTCTTCCCCTCATAGCTTCATACATTATCAAGCCACACAGTAGCATAAAGCAGCAGGACAAATTTATGTTATCAAAACCAACCCAGCAGCAGAGCCAATATCAAGGTAACAACAATAGTATCACACCAAGCCACACAACCCCATGGAATAGCATATAGCAGTAGCACAATAGTTATGTTATCAAAGCTAACCCAACAGCAGAGCCAATACCAAGATATAGCACCAACACACACCACTGCCTTGGGGTCCATCGATATCAAGACAAAACAGCCCCATGTTGCCTTTAGGACCACTCAACAACCATCAATCACAGCACCAGATCTCAGTAACAGCAATACAGTTGAGCAGAGACTTAACTCCCAGATCAAGACAACTCAACCCAGCAGCGACCTCAACTGATAGGCATATTTTGAATTTGCTGTAGGTTATAGATAAATTCCTGAATTGAGTAAGAGCACCCCTTGAAGTGATCCTTGACCCAAAATGCCACTCTTGCCTTGATCAAATCACAGAAATCATCGAGCCCAACTTGTCTTCCACTAAATATTACTTCATTCCTGAGTTTCCAAATAGACCACATGATTGCCAACGGAGTGGCCTTCCAGACTCTAGCTTCAAATTTTCTCCATTTAAACCCTAACCACCAGTGAAGCAAGCCCTCAACACTACCAGGTAGTACCCACTGCACACCCCACCAATTCAACAACCTGGACCAAACTTGCCAAACAAATGGACACCAGAGTAATACATGGGAAACTGATTCCTCCTCTTTCTTACAAAAAACACAGCTAACTGAAGCGTTTTGATTTAGTACTCCAATCTTTTGAAGGAAGACAGTTGTTTTTAATCTTCCTCTCCAAGCCAACCAACAAAGAAATTGAACTTTCGGTGGAGCCAACTTGTTCCATATCAGGCCAGTGCACACCAATGGACTACTAGGCACATACACTCTCAAGAGGGAGGCTATATTGAACTATTGTGAAGAACATGCCAACCATTTCAAACAATCCTCACCCCCTGCTAGCCCCAACTCAACTTGATTCATGAGTGATACCAACCTAGTTAATTCCTCAGTCTCCCATGCAAATAATGATCTCTGAAAATTCAGATTCCAGTCCTCAGATAGTCTTCTTCTTTCAATCAACACACTCAAGGTTACCTCCTTTTCTGTTGACAAGCTATACAGCCTCGGAAACTCCAACTAAAGACACTGTTGCCCAAACCAATGATCACTCCAAAAATGAATCCTACTCCCATTTCCCACAGCCAACTTGGAGTTATTAAGAAAAATGCTCAGCAAGTGAGAGTTGGATTGACCAACACTTAATATCCCACTCCATAGTTTAGAATAGGAAACTACAGAACAAGAAAATGGTGACCATCTTCCTCCACTAACCTGATACTTACTGCACATAACTTTCTTCCACAACGAGGTATCTTCAATCCCAAATCTCCACCACCATTTAGCTAGTAAACAATCATTTACATCCTTTAGCTTTATAATCCCAAAACCACCTTATTCTTTGCTGGTAGTGATCTCTTCCCATTTTACCATATGGATCTTTTTCCTTAATTCAGTCCCACCCCAGAGGAAAGCTGCCTGCAGGCGATCAATGATCGTAATCACAGATTTAGGCATCTTGAAAATGGACAAGTAGTACACAAGGAGGCTAGATAACACAGACTTTATGAGAGTCAGCCGACCCCCAAAGGATAGTAGTTTCCTTTTCCAAGATGCTAACTTGGCTCTCACTTTGTCTATAACTGGTTTCCAAGTTTTTTTGAGACTGGGGTTAGCACCAAGGGGCAAGCCAAGGTAAGAAAAAGGAATGTTTTGATTTTTGCAGTGAAGCCTAGCAACGCACTCCATCACCATCTGCTCAGGTACCCCAACTCCACAAACAAAGCTCTTGTGGAAGTTAATTTTCAGCCCTGAAACTAACTTGAAGCATCTTAGAATTCTCTTGATTACTAGAACCTCCACCACATCAGCCTTACAAAAAATTATCGTGTCGTCTGCGAACTGTAGGTGTGATACAGTTATAGATGACACATTCTGACCTAAAACTGCTCCTGTTATGAGCCCTGCTGAACATGCCCTTTGTAATAGCATATTCAAGCCCTCGGCTACCAGGTTAAAGAGGAAAGGTGACAGAGGATCCCCTTGGTGGAGACCTTTTTCGGGAGTAAATTCGGACGTTGGAGATCCATTAACAAGAACTGAAATTCTGGAAGAACATAAACACTCTTGTATCCATTTTCTCCATTTTATTCCAAAACCAAACCTACTCATCATAGCCAGTAGGCAATCCCAGTTGATAGAGTCATAAGCCTTCTCGAAGTCTAACTTTAATATCAATCCCATCCGTCCACTTCTCTTCCACCAGTCAACCACTTCGTTGGCTATCAAAACCCCATCCACGATGTTCCTCCCCCCAAGGAAAGCGGATTGTGCCTCCCCAATCACTCGAGGCATCACTTTCCTCAGTCTATTAGTGAGCACTTTAGCTAGGATTTTGTAGAGTGACCCAATGAGGCTTATTGGCCTATAATCCGAAATAGTGGCTGGACCATCAATCTTGGGAATCAGGGTGATAAAAGAGCTATTTACACCACGTACCAATTTCCCATTCTCATAAAATTCATTAAAAAACTGAATAACGTCAGCCTTGAAAATCTTCCAGCACTTTTGGAAACACATCAAGTTGAACCCATCAGGGCCAGGCGCTTTGTTTCCATCGCAGCTCTTAACAGCAGCCCATATCTCATCTTCAGTAAACCGAGCTTCAAGACTCTCAGCTATGCAATCAGTACCAATAGATTGAAATTGACCAAGAATCTTTGGCCTAATCCTCCACTGCTCAGAGAATACTTTCTGAAAGTGTGCAAAGACCTCTTGTTTCACCCCTTGTGGATACTCAACCATCGCGTCCCCCACCGATATCGAATTTAACAAATTCCTATTTTGCCTGTTAGACGCCACAATGTGGAAGAATCTCGTATTTTTGTCTCCCTTCATACTCCATTCCAATCTGGATTTCTAAAGCCATAACCACTCATATTTTTTATACAGAGACCGTACTTGCTTCCTGAGTTCACACCTTCTTCCAACTTCAGCTTCAGTCAACTCCCTAGATTCAGATAGCAAATCAAGATTGTGCATTTCAGCTTCGACTAGCTTGACAGAGTGTGTGACATTCCCAAAGACCTCAATGTTCCATTTCTTTAGAGTCCATCTAAGAGTTTTCAGCTTCTCTAGAATGACATAACCAGCCCAACCTGTGATTGTTGTTCCAACCCAAGCATCCTTTATGACTGAGATAAATTGAGGGTGTAGAATCCACGCATTGATGAATCGAAATGGTTTTGGGCCCCAATTTCTACCATCCTCCATTAGAAGGAGAGGGCAGTGATCAGAGACCCCCCTTGGAAGGCCCCATAGCTTGAAATTATACTTCTCTAGCCATTCTGTTGAGAGTAACACTCTATTGATTCTACTCCAACTACCCCTCACACTTGAACTACTCCATGTATATTGCCTACCTTGCATAGGTAAGTCAGATAGTTCCAAGCCTTCAATAAGAGCATTGAAATCCTTCATCTCTCTATCCCTTCTTATACAACCCTTCATTTCTCCCAGATTTCTAATCTCGTTGAAATCCCCCCCTCCCAAACACCATGGATATATGAACTGTGACTTTAGACTCCTCAAAGTAGACCATACAGCCCCTCTTCTAGCAACATCATTTGGAGCATAAACGTTGATAAATACACAATTGAAATCAAGAAGGAGCGTACCTGCAAGAACAATAAAGCTCCTAGTACTGCAACAGTTAAAAAGTGAAAACACACTGGTCTTCCAGATGCACAAAATTCCACCGGATAGTCCGTCTGCATCAATTGCCATGAATTCCATATCATTGCAAGGCCAAAGAGATTTTACTATCTTCGAGGGCATTGTTGCTTTCTTCGTTTCTTGCAAAAACAGGACATCAACTTTCCTCTCCTGAACAAGATTCCTAATCTTCCTTCGTTTAACCGAATTTCTGATACCCCTAACATTCCATGACATGAACTTCATTAAAATGGCAATAAAACTCCCGAATCTCCAATGATGAATATTCATGTTCGAACATCATCAGTCCCCTGTGCAGCTTTCCTTGCATCTTTCACTTCAAGCTCGATAATTCTTCGTAGTGCTTTCTCTTCACTGCCCAGAAAATCAATTCCCAAAACTTTACCCAGTTTAACAATTTCCTTTGCCTCATCTATGAGGTCCTTTTCTTTGGCTAGACCTTGGCCAATTGATCTTGAACTTGAACGTGATAATACTGATGCTACCACTCTGAACGTCGGACCTTTGTGCCAGGTAGCCATGGATGATGGCCAACCATTCTTTGAATTAATCCTTCTTCGAACGTCTGTCCCTCCCCTGCTCCCCCTTATTGATCCGATAGCTTCATGAGCCCTAGATCCCATGATGGTCTGAACCTGGGCTTTAGCTAGCATTCCACGCCTAGTTCCTTTGTGCACTACAAGCTGAGACCTCGGCCTGGTTGAAGTAGGCCCAGCTTGATCATGGTCCGCCAAGTTATTAGTGTGTACCTGGGCCAGTGTTAAGGACTTAGAGTTGGGCCTACTAACCTCATTGATTAATTGGGCCTTATCCAACACAACCTGTAAATTAATCCTAGGCCTAACAGCTCCATTTCCACTCAAACTTTTCATAAACCCAGGTGTGATAACCCTTTCCACCTCTTCGGCTTCAATATTATCATTGCTTTTTTGAATTACCAACAGTCTAACCTCCACTACACTATTTTCAACAACCGCAGCCGCCATTGCAGTTCCCACGCATGAATTTGCAGTTTCCATTACAATAGAGGGATAGGAACCGTCATCCAATCTGTCACTTATACTGACCCCACCATTAAGCACCTCATTCCTTTGAACATCCGCCACCTCATCCACCCCAGCCACACCATCAATCTCATTAGCATCCACCTCAGCATCATCATCCTCTACACTGACACCATTCCTGCTACCCATCTGCACTAGAGTATTCGACCTACAGCAGTCATGCATGGTGCACTTACATGACTCCGTTACGACTTTGGACACAATGACTTGTTCCTCACTAACTCTTACAGAGTACCTCCACTCCCCACATAACATCTGGATGCATATGTTTATGGAGTCCATGAACTTTGTGGCAATCTTAATCTTACCACACAAAAATGAGGATTGGTGTAGTGTATCATCGTCAATCATGATTACCTCTCCCCAAATCCTACCAATTCTACTGAATTGGTCTAGAAGTTATAATGGCTCCAATCTTTTGTTTTGAGTGGCCAATCTTGATATGAGTAATTAATCGGGACTTAATATAGAAATGACTTCTAATGGCATGATAAAGATGTTATTCGGAATTAATACGTGAAATGTTCTTTTAAATTATTCGGTGCCCGTTACTGTATTGGTCTAAACACATTTGTACCATTCATCTGTGCGAAGTCCACGTACTGATTTGGTTAAAGTTTTATCGTATTTAATGCAACCAAACATAAAAAATTATAACACTTTTTAACGAAAATATTTTAGATGTTTACAATAGGAAATTATTGAAATATGGACCCAAACCATTTGGTGTTCGGTTATGAAATTGTCAAAGACTAAAACCATCATAAAAAATAGAATCTAAGTCTATCCATTACTGTAATGGTCTGGGTCTGGACATGACCGTTTTGACCTTTTTGATACATGTACATACCAACCATTGCGATAATTTAATCTTATCCTTATTGTCATTTGTATTCTTTCCCCACACTTAGAATTCTTCACCTGGGGATTCTATAAGAGTAACAAGGAAATTTTTTAGGGAATTTTCTAGGTTAGTGATTGATCGTAGCTCAAGGAAATCGATTGCTTCATTTGAGTTTTTGTTGAGTTTTTAATAGAACATAGCAATCGCTGACTGATGGATCGTTAAGTGATCGTTGCATTCTAAAATTTTGTGAGGTATTCCAACAGTGAATAGCGATCACTGCGTGATCGATCTCTTTGTGTTGTGATTGATCGCCTGGTAAAAAATCACTTAAGTCCGCATTTTATTTTCTTTTTCTCACTTCTCTCTTCTTTCTCTACTTTCTCTCTCTATATTTTACATTTAACACACAAAAGCTTAAATCTTAGCCACTCGGAGCTAGAGTTTGATAAAAGCTTGAGTAGTATAGTCATACGGCACGTCGAGGGCTTCGACTTCATCGAAGCCAATTCTTGTTTGGAATACTTTCAAATTTTGGGGCTTTTCTTTCTCTTTTTATAGTTTGAGGTAGGGATTTTCTTCCTCTTGTAGATATGAATTGAAATGTATATGTTCTATCTTCCTTTGTTATGAATTTTATGAGATATGTAGATATTTTATGTATTTATTATATCCAAAATTAGGGCTTTGGGAAATGTTACTATTCTTTCAAAATTTATTTTCAAAAATAAAGATGTGTGAGTGACTTTCAAAATCTTAAACAAAAATAAAGAAAGCCCTAAATTTTCAAAACCCTAGGATAAGGGATTGATAAAATTGTTAGGTATGTTTGTCCATTGTAAATTGGAAAGACTTTTATGATTTTACTCTGATTAGATACAAGCAGAGATAATTGTTGGTAGCAATCGGTGGAGGATTGTAATATTGTAGAAATTGATTGACAACTTAGAAAAAATTGAAACTTTTGAAAATCATGCACTGAGCATTTACATATCATCATGGAAACTATATATTTTGGGTAAATTGTGATTTTGCTAATCATTGTAAAATGTTGAAATCGTTAGAAATTTTAGGGTTAACTATTGGTGAATCCGGATAGTGTATAAAATGTTTTAAATGTGAAAGTTTGGCTTGAGGTCATAGGTGAAAGATCCAAAATCTACGTGCAATAGGTTCCAATTTCCTTTCGAAATGGGGGTGGCTTTTGGTAGTTGTTTGATAGACTATTGGCAAATATATTCTTGCCTAGGATTCATCACATTTTGGGTTGGATAATGTAAATTTGGAAAATATGAAAGTGGAGGATTTGAAAACTTGGCATCGGAATTCTGTCACATAAAATTTATTTTTGCCATGTAACGGCACATGAATTGCATCCATGATCATATCAATTGTCAACGCATATTTCTAGAGTAAAGAATTTCTCTCCTGAACCTAGTGTTTACCCCTTCATGGAATAACTTTTTAGGTGTTGATGGCTTGCCACTAGGGGTGTAAATTTGGCCTGGTCCACCCGGGCTCGGGCTACGGCTAGTCCACGTTGGGCCTCGCGGGCTCTCGCAAAAATTCGGGTCAGTCCGGCTCGTCTCACGGGCTAGAAAATTCGGCCCAGGCCTAGTGAATATTCGGGCCTTGGGTGGGCCGGGCTGGTGGGCTTGGGTCTGGGCTTGGGATTGAACATTTAATTTAAAAAAAATTTCCATATTTTTCCCCAAAATTTTATTTTTTTCCACCAAAAATGACACTAGGTCTCGGGCTGGCCGGGTGGGCCAGGCTTTGAGCGGACCAATGGGTGGGCTTTAAAATGATGACCCAGGCCCAGGGTCCCGAGTCGGGCTCACACCTGGCTATGGGCGGGCTTTGGACCGCCCATGGGTCGTGAGCTAATTTTTACACTACTACCTGCCACCGCCAAGGTGATGGCCATGAGGATATGGAAGTGAGAAGCTCGTTGTTTTTTTATTCTTCTTTTTATTTTTCTTGGGCTGAGGCCCCTTCCTTGTAAATATGACCATGCCCTTTGTTATATGTAAGTCCATAAGTCATTTTACTTGAAATTAGACGTTGATATCTTATGTAAATGTTTTACATGCTTGACATTCATATTATGTAATGATTCAATGTAGAATGCATGTGAAATCTTGTAACCTCATGAAATGAATGAATGCAATTGGTGGAGGACAATTTATTATCATGTATTGTTCTCATTACATTTTCTTAATTATGAACATATCCCATTTATCTTTCTAAATGAATTATATTTTCATATCTTAATTAAAGAAAACAACTTATTATATTCAATCGGATCCCTTATAAATTGGTATGTGACAATTACAAGGAGTAACATAATCATAACATATATATATATATATATATATATTTTGGATAAGAAAGCTAACTGCTTGATGATTGGGAGCTGTCTGAGCGGTCACGTCCATATATAGCTCCATGAGAAGGGTGGCAAACAAAAATGGCCTTGTCGTACTTTACTTCCATCTCATAGGAGTAGCATTATTGGGACTTGACATGGAAAATAAGTTTTAACGATTTAATCTAACAGTTATTTTCCATTAAGACGTGAAATATTCTCTGAAGTCTGAACAAGTATTCAGTGCCCCTTACTATATGTCCCAAACACAAATATATGTACCATTCATTTGTATGGGTCTATGTCCCGAATATTTTTTGCTAAAGCTTTATCTTTTAATAATGCAACCAAACATTAAAAAAATTATAAAAAGAAAAAAAAAAAAAGAAAACTGATTTTGGTATTATGGAATTTGTTCCCTCTTCAACCATTATTTATTGGAAAAAATTAAATAGTTCAAAAAAGGCACTTAAAATGTCATATGAAAATGAAATGTGTAATATAGGTTCATTTTTTTTTTTTTTTTTTGGGTCTAATATAGGTTCATGTTTATTGTAATGTGGATCACACCTAGAAAAAAAAAAAAATGCTTCATTTCATTTTATCACAACTTTTCAAGTACCCTTTTTGAATTTTGTAGCATTTCTGTGGGTGATTAGTAGGTGGCTGGAGTAGCAAAAGTGAAGAAGGGCAGGGGTGGTTGCAGGTGGTAGGAGGATGAAGGATGGTTAGGGTTATAGTTTTTAGGATTAGGGTTTTCATATTGGTCTTGAAAGAAGATAAAAAATATTAACACATCTGTCTTTTTACGTCGTTTTATAACTTCGACTTAAAATTTTGTTAATTTGGATGTAATTAGTAACATTAGGTGATAAAAAAAAAATGAAATTTTTTTTTTGGGTTAATTCGAAACATGAAGGGTTGAAGTGTTCAAGGAATACACAACGAAAAAATAAATTTTGCACAAAATTTTATTAATGCATCCATAACATCATTAGTAATATTTATAGTGATCAAATTTAGATTTCACATATTGGATGGGATTTGGGGTGGCTACTATGCACCACCGCACAACAGCCATGTGCAGCCAAATGGGCCCATTTCGGGGCCTATTTCAATAATCCGAACCGTTCTTGATTTTTTGCAAGTATGTTCTACTTTTTTTTTTTTTTTTTGATCAGCAAACAGCAAAAGAAACTTTATTGATGAAAAAAGTAAGAAACAAGCGAACTTTATATCAATAAAGAAGGGAAGTGCAAAGAGCATCATAACTAACCATATCAATCCCAACTAGGTTGGCACCGATAAGGTAGCACAATCCTTTGCTAGCACTTAACCCAAGATTGGTGAGGAACCAATCAAAAGAGACAAAAAGAGAAGAAAGGAAAAACAACAAATAACCGGAGCACACCCAAAGCCAGGCTAGTAGCAACATCACAACATCTGCAGCCACACAGCATCCAAACTGTAGCCACCAGCAACCAGCTGCAATAGAGAAACATACCACCAGCATCAGCACTGAACAGATCAGCCTCAGCACTGAAGCAGCAAACCAATAGAACAAAAGTAGCGGAAAAATCATAGAATTCATCTTAAATGTCTTTTCCAACTCTGATCCAGAGCATGCCATTGTCTCTAAGCACACTTCAATTGATCCTTCTGGTACCAAAACCCAGGCTAGTAGCAACATCACAACATCTGCAGCCACACAGCATCCAAACTGCAGCCACCAGCAACCAGCTGCAACAGAGAAACATACCACCAGCATCAGCACTGAATAGATCAGCCTCAACACTGAAGCAGCAAACCAATAAAACAAAAGCAGTAGAAAAATCATGGAATTCATCTTAAATGTCTTTTCCAACTCTGTTCCAGAGCATGCCATTATCTCTAAGCACACTTTAATTAATCCTTCTGGTATTCCATATTGATATAGCAAATGAAACATGTAGTCATATACACTCTTCATTTTTAGCTCCTCTTGAATGAACTGGCTCCAAGCCTTTCCAATCTCTTGAACAGCAGCAGCCAAGCTCAGAACATCCTCATAGTAGGTGCAAGCTCAACAAGCATAATAACATAACAGAATTCACTAACTGCAACCTGCAACTGCACATCAAAATTTACCAAATGCAAAGGAAGTTTGATGACAACATCCACACATCAAAAGAGTTTGATGACAAATACCCACACAACAAAATTCACCAACTGCAACCTGCAACCTTGAACAACCTACACCTGCAGCAGTAGAGCATGCTCAACAGCAAAGAACCTGCAGCCAATACTCCCCATACTAGAATGAATTCATGAAAATCCTAGACAACACCTGACTTGTGGAAAATTAAACACGACATCATTGACTGAAAATTAAGCATCCCTGAACTGAGATCTCATCCAAATTGCTAACCTCACCTTGATACATTCACACAGAACCTGAAAATTGGGCTGGGCTGCCTTAAACACACACTTATTTCTATAACTCCACACAGACCACAACATTGCTGCTGGAAGGGCCTTCCACACCAAATTAACTTCTTCCTAAACTTCTAACCCATCCACCAGAGTAAAAGACCATCTATGGATCTGGGAATAACGCACTGAATACCCCACCAATCAACAATAGCAGACCAAATTTTCCAAACAAAAAGACGATGAAGCATAACATGGTCAATTGATTCTCTAGCCTCATGACAGAATACACAATTTAGGACATCTTTCCCCTCTAAAATTCCAAACCTTTGTAACAACTCTTTAGTTTTCAGTCTTCCTCTCCAAGCTAACCAAGAGAAAAATTTTGCTTTCGGTGGTGAAAAATTATTCCAAATAAGATCAACTGATCTATGAATGGGACCATCATTGAGCATACCCCAAGCATAAATAGCATTAACCTTAAAAATACCTGACTGAGCAGCCTTCCAGCCCAATCTGTCAGTTACATCACTTCTTAAAAGAGGGCCTGACCCCAGAGCAGTGGTTAATCTGACCAACTCATCTTCTTCCCAAGCCCAAAGTGATCTTTTGAAATTGAAAAACCACCCAAATTGACTAGCTCTTCTAGCTACTTGTACATTCAAGGAAATCTCTTTATTATTAACCAACTGGAATAATCTAGGAAATTGGCATAAAAGATTTGTTGAACCCAGCCAATTATCTCTCCAGAAACTGATTCTTTGTCCATTACCTATTAAGATTTCCACATTATCCTTATAAAATTGGCGAATACTGCCATTCCTTTGGGCCACTGATAAGATGTCTTTCCAAGTCTGAGATATAGGACCATGAACATCCTTATCGGGGAACCATCTACCCCCAACTGAACCATACTTTTCGCAAATAACTATCTTCCACAATGCCTCATCCTCTTGCCCATATCTCCACCACCATTTTAAAAGCAAACTATCATTGGCTAACCTGATGTTTTTGATCCCCAACCCTCCTTGTTTCAAACTCATGCACACTTCATTCCACCTAACTAGATGCAACTTCCTACTATGCTCAGAATCACCCCATAAAAATGATGCTTGAATCCTATCCATCTCTTTTGCAACACACTCAGGTATTTTAAAAAGAGACATGTAATACACAGGTAAAGCAGACAACACAGACTTAATGAGAGGCAAAATTTTGGACAAAAATTTGAATTCAAATTTGGTATAAAATTTGAATTAATTCATTTAGAAAAATTACTTTCCCACAAGAATTTTCAAAAAAAATTCAAATAAATTGTCCAAAAAATTAATGTTAGAACTGACCCGACCCACAACCTACACCTATGCCCAGCACGGTTCGGCTTGGCCAGTCGGCCAGACGAACGGCGGCGGCGGCACACACCCATATGTGGTGGTTTGATCCAAGGTTTACATTGTCCACAACTCCTCCCTTCTATAAACTTCGGGTGCCCCTTGGGGCCCAACCAAAGTTTGTCCACCTAGAGCTTATAAACATACACAAGCTCTATTCAAGTTTCAATGCGGGACAATCCATTTCAAGAAAACCCACATTTATTCTTTAATTTGTCCGTTCCACGACCCCGAAAACAACGTCAACTTCTCATTCACTCATAAATGGTTTTCACGAACCATCTTCACCATGTGACTTGCCATGCGGCAAGGAATACGTCACCTTTTGGACCCACCCCAAAAGACATATGGGACCCACTCAATTTTGGGCTTAAAGTTGGCCCAAAATAAGCCTATAAAACCATAATTCTAACAATCCCCCACATGAATAGAATTTGATGGACAGAAAATGCAACAATGTGATCTAATTATAGAGAGTACAAAATTGGAAATATTCTACAAAGGATAGGTAGCTTTTGGCTTTGAACCTTCCCTTGTAAGACACTATCGGATTTACTAGCTAACCAGTGAACATGATGTCTTGAACTGTTCAGCCATTTGTGTAAACCAAGACAATAGAACTCACATAGTAAATCACCAAACACAGTTTAGTTCTCACTATTGTGTTAATTTTGGCCCTAAACAACCTGGTCGTTCATGAGTGCTCTATAGAATTGTAGTCCTTCACAAATCTCATAAAGCCGGCCCAATTCACATTCATATATGTGATTCTTATGAAGAGTATCCTGCTATACTCTACTAGGTATACCTAGATATAAGAATCATTAAAAGTATTACTTAATCTAAAATGCTACAAACATCACTATTTCATCATAGAAATGGGTAGGAGTTTGATTCCCTAGTGATCCTTATGAGTCATACACAACTCGGTTGTCCCTTTGAACCTAGATCTTGAGATCTCCAGCCAACTAGGTCGGGTTGCCGTTGTGGTAACTCTTATTTAATAAACTTAAGATCCATTCCCCTCGATGAATTCTCAATTAACTCTCTTGCTAACCCTTTGGTTAGTGAATCCACTATTTTGTCTTTAGACTTCACATATTCAATGGAAATAATTCCATTAGATAGTAGTTGTCTCACGGTGTTATGTCGACGACAAATGTGTCGCGACTTACCGTTATACATATGATTCTGTGCTCTACCTATTACTGATTGACTATCGTAATGTATGTATATAGCAGGCACCGGTTTTGGCCATATTGGAATGTCTTCAAGGAAGTGATGAAGACATTCTGTTTCTTCCCTAGCTTTACTAGGCTAGTTTTTGAAAATGAACAAGTTTGTACTTACCAAAAACGAGATGTATGTAGGAAAAGGTTACATGTCTGATGGCCTTTCAAGATGAATATAATGACCGTTGTACCCTCAGTTATTAATAAAAATACATCTTCTTCTTACTTGCTTCAGTCTTCAAATTTGTGGCATGGTAGACTACGACATGTTAATTATGGATCCTTGTGTAGATTAATTAATATGGAATGTTTGCCTAAATTTGAAATTAATCCAAATCATAAATGTGAAATTTGTGTTGAGGCAAAATTATCCAAAACTCATTTTCATACAATTAAAAGAAGTACGGAGCCACTTTAATTAATTCATAGTGACATTTCTGATTTTAAATCAATTCAAACTAGAGGTAGGAAAAAATATTTTATCACTTTTATAGATGACTATACTAGATATAGTTATATTTATTTAATTCGAACCAAGGATGAAGTTTTGAAAACTTATTTTCAATATAAGAATGAAGTTGAAAATCAACTTGGTAAGAATATTAAGAAACTTAGAAGTGATAGAGGTGGTAAATATGAATCACCTTTTGGTGAGTTTTGTAAAGAACATGGAATAATTCATCAAACCACCACTCCTTACTTACTTCAGCAAAATGGAATTGCTGAAAGGAAAAGTAGGACTTTCAAAGAAATGATGAATGCCAGGTTAATAAGTTTTGGATTACCTCAGAACTTGTGGGGGGAAACAATACTTCTACTAATTATATACTTCATAAAGTACCCTGAAAGAAAGTGAATCAATCACCTTATAAAATGTGGCATGGGAGAGTACTATCCTACAAATACTTAAAAGTGTGCAGATGTTTGGCTAAAGTGGTTATTCCTAATCCTAAAAAGACTAAGATAAGTCCTAAAACAGTTGAGTGCATTTTCAATGGTTATGCCATGAATAGTAGTGCATATCAATTTTTGATTCATAAATCAGAACATTCCAAAATGCATGTAAATACTATTATTGAATCTCGAAATACGTCTTTCTTTGAACATATGTTTCTAAATAAAACTAGATAAGAGACTAGTACTAACAAAAGATTTTATGATACTATTAATAGTCATGATCAAGAACAAGAACAAGAGCAAGAGATAGATCAAGAAGATGAACCTAGGCGTAGTAAACATGCTAGAACCTCAAAATCTTTTAGTCCAGATTTTCTAACTCTTTTGTTAGAAAATGAGCCTTTAACTTTCCAAGAAGTTATGTCTAGTCCTGAAGCTCCTTTATGGAAAGAAGCTGTAAACAACAAAGTTGAATCCATCCTGCAAAATCACACTTGGAAATTGGTGGATTTGCCACCAGGTTGTAAACCTCTTGGGTGCAAGTGGATTTTCAAAAGAAAAATGACAGCGGATGGATCAATTAAAAAATGCAAGGCAAGACTTGTGGTCAAAGGATATAGACAAAAAGAAGGTCTTGACTACTTTGACATATACTCACCAGTTACTAGAATAATATCCATTAGAATGCTAATTGCCATTGCATCTTTGTACAATCTAGAAATTCACCAAAGGGTTAGCAAGAGAGTTAGTTGAGAATTCATCAAGGGAAATGGGACTTAAGCCTATTAAATAAGAGTTACCATAACGGCAACCCAACCTAGTTGACTGGAGATCCCAAGATCTAGGTTGAAAGGGACAATCGAGTTGTGTATGACTCATAAGGATCACTGGGGACTCAAACTCCTACCCATTTATATGATGAAATAGTGATGTCTGCAGCGTTTTAGGTTAACTAATACTTTTAATGATTCTTATATCTAGGTATACCTAGTGGAGTATGGCAGGATACTCTTCATAAGAATCACATATAAGAATGTGAACTAGGCCGGTTCTATGAGATTTGTGAAGCGCTACAATTCTTTAGAGCACTCATGAACGACCAGGTTGTTCAGGGCCAAAATTAACACAATAGTAAGAACTAAATTGTGTCTAGGAATGTACTGTGTAAGTTCTATTTCTTGGTTTACACAAATGGCTGAATAGTTTAAGACATCATGTTCACTGGTTAGCTAGTAAATCTGATAGTGTCTCACAAGGGAAGATTCAAAGCCAAAAGCTACCTATCCTTTGCAGAATATTTCCAATTTTGTACTCTCTGTAATTAGATCATGTTGTTGCATTTTCTCTCCATCAAATTCCATTCATGTAGGGGATTGTTGGAAATAATGGTTTTATAGGCTTATTTTGGGCCAACTTTAAGCCAAAATTTGAGTGGGTCCCACATGTCTTTTGGGGTGGGTCCAAAGAGGTAACGTGTTCCTTGCCGCATGGCAAGTCACATGATGAAGACGGTTCGTCAAAACCATTTATGAGTGAATGGGAAGTTGACGTCGTTTTCGATTTTGTGGAATGGACAAATAAAGAATAAAATGTGGGTTTCCTTGTAAGGCTTGTGCCACATTGAAAACTTAATAGAACTTATGTGTGTATATAAGTTCTAGGTGGGGTTGGACCCCAAGGGACATCCCAAGTTTGTAGAAGGGAAGAGTTACGGACAAATTGAACCTTGGCTCAAACCACCACACACACACGCGCGTGTCGCCGCTGCCTTCGTCCGACCGGGCCGAGCCGTGCCGGGCGCAGGTATGGGTCGGGTCGGTTCTAACATTAATTTTTTGGACAAAATTTATTTGAATTGTTCCAAAAATTCTTGCAGGAAAATTATTTTTTCTGAACGAAATTAATTCAAATTTTTCTGCCAAATTTGAATTCAAATTTCTGGTCCATAACAGGTCCAGTAGGTTCAAACAGTCCGGTCCAAATTCTAGAAGACAAATTCAAACAGTTCGCACCTGTTCTGGTTTTTATCAGACCTGTTCGGTTCAAACTGTATTTGTTCAGAACAGATTACACCTGTTCAATTCAAAATCATATCTGTCCGAAAAGGTACCACTTGCCTATAAATTCATATTCATTTCCAACAGATTTTCATATCCTGAAAAATCTAGAAATTTGTTTCTCTTCCCGATTTTGCTCTTGTGTATTGTTATTCTTCATTTTAGTTTTAGGAAAAATTCAGAGAGTGTAGAACACAGGTTTTGTTCACTGTACAAATTGTTTGGAGTGCTACTACAATTTGTATAAAGATCATTGTATTCTGGGAGATAGATGCCATTTATCTGTAAGCACCGAAGGGAAGGCGAATCTGTCTTAAGGACAGAGTGTCACACACTCGACTTGATCAATTTTTGTACTTATTTATTTCGGTAAAATAAATTCTATAAGTAATTTATTTTTATTTGTTTGATTTGTTTCAAGTTATTTATTTTATATAAAAGATTGTTCCAACATGTTTCGTATTTTCGCTCTCTTAACACCATTTTTCGGTTAAGTTTAAGGCATTTCCGACTCTAAAACCAAACTATGTGTGCTAATGACATTCTGTCTGTTGTCACAAGTCCTATATGTCATGGAGAAGGTGGCCGTGACATCCCTACGGTGGTTTCGGGACTGTTTCGCTTTTTCGCTCTTTTAACGCCCTTTTTCGGTTAAGTTTAAGGCGTTTTCGGCTCTGACTCCCAACCTACACATGCTAATTACATTCTGTCTATTGTCACAATTCCTATTTTTCACGGGGAAGGTGTCCGTGACATCCGTATGGTGGTTTGGGGGCTGTTTCGCATTTTCACCCCCCTTAACGCCTTTTTCGGTAAGTTTAAGGCGTTTCATGTATATTTTTAAAAATTTTTTGCATGTGATGGGTTCATAAGTGTTGATATTTTTTTTGTATATTCTTGTATATATGATTTACATATTTGTAATTTACATCAACCATATCATTGCTTTTTATCCTTTCTTTTACAACAAGATAAGCTTTATACATAGTCAAAAAGCTATGCAATAAAAAAGAACTGATTTAAAAAAATGTATAGAAAATGAAATATAAGATATAGATGTAAAGATTAAAATAGCTTGGATATACTCAGAATAAATTTAGTCTACATATTTTCTTTTCTAATAACTTTTTCTAAACAAAATTATGATTGCATAGCATTTTTGTTTTCATAAATATTTATGATGTTACCCATTTGATGTTACCTATTTGATTTTTGTTTTCATAAATCTTACTTTGGCGAGGGATGGTCATAGCTCAACTGTGGGAACACTTCTTTCAAAATTTAAACCATTCCTCCTCAAAACAAATAATATTATATATTTTCAAAAATTAATAAAAAAAAATAATTCTTTACGGAGTCACAAGCAATTTGAGTTTGATTTACATGTTACTAATTTTAAATTCATATTAAACACATGATTTGTAAATAAATCCACGCCTCAAATATTCATGATTGATATCATTTTTTTTTTCTCATACAAACACAAACACAAAGGATCAAGAATTGAGACAGGTTGTGACCCACCAACATGGGGAAACCAACATAGATATCTCTCCTCCACACCAAAATTAGAGAAGAGCATGAGTTTCAGTCTTTCAACCTTGTACAAAACTTTATTTGTTTATTTGACTTCTGTGAGGGATTTATAATTTATTTTATTTATTTTTTAAATATATGTGTGAGAGTATTTAGTGTACGTATATCATTCTTCAAATGAATCTACCAGATCAGAGAGAGGTTGAGAAACAGAGAGTGAGAGACAGAATGTGTAGTCACAACATCAAACCCACAAAAACACAATAAACCCATAAAACTAAAATCCATAATTTCAATTCAAACACAATAAACCCATAATTTCATAACACCAAAATCAAACCCACAAAACTAAAATCAAACCCATTTTGGACATCAAGATTTAATTAATTTTGTACAAATCAAACACTTCAACCAAACCCATTTACAAAATAAATACAAAAATAAACCCTAGATAAAGTGTGAGAGATGGAGAAATACAGAAAGGATGGGAGAGAGAGAAATAGAGAGATGGCTCGAGACGGAGAAGACCCAGATTGACAGAGAGGGAGAAGATCGAGAGCGACAGAGAGAGAAAGACAAAAACCTGTGATTTGTAGCAATGGCGATGGTGATCTCCAGCGGTGGCAGTTGTGACCTGCGACGGTGGGGAGTGATGGTAGCCAACAACGTGTGATGGTGGAGTTGAAGTCAGGTTTGGTGGTGAGTGGTCTATGTGTTTGTGAGTGGTCTGTGTGTGAAATAAAGGGAGGGCACCAATAATTACGCTTCCCTCCAAAACAAATTTCCTACCTTTAGCGACTAAATATTTCTTTTGTCGGCAAAAACTAATTAATCAACGACTAAATTATTTAGTCGGCATAGAGTTCCCAAATAAATAACCTTATTTTTTAGCGACAAAATTTTTTTGGTCGGCAAAAGGTAGTGTACATCGACTAAAAGCGAAAATAGTAGCCTAAAATTTTGACAAACGGTGACCAAACACCTTTTAGTCACCTATTTTGTATTTTTTAGCGACTAAATTTTGTTTCAGTCCCCAATAACTATTATATGGCTACTAAAAAAATTTTAGTAGCTAAAATTCACAACATTGTTGACCAATAGGAAAATTAGTTGCTAAAGGTCTGACTTTTGGCTACCAAAAATGTTTTAGTTGCCAAATTTGGTTGCCAAATGTGCATTTTCTTGTAGTGTATCTCTCTTCCAACAGCATCATCATCATTATCTATGAGCATGTCCAGTACTGTTAGGGAGCATTTTGAAAAAGTAACTAATCCTGATGGTACAATTGTATTTAAAGCAAAATATAAATATTGTGCACATTTACTTAGTATTGCATCTGTGGGGGATACTAGCCATCTAAAAAGACATGCTCAAAGACATTTACAAATTCAACAACCTTATATTAGAACTCAAATGTAATTAGGGCCTTCATCAATTAGTAATTTGCAAATATTTTATATGATCATATATGTGCACAAAATTTTTTAGTTGATTATATTATTAAAAAAAAACTTTTTACTACTAGTGAATCTCCCAATTTTTTAAAAATCATTCACGGAGGTTTTGCACTGCAATATCAAGGTTTTTCAAGAAATACTACTACAAACAGGATTTTAAAGAAATTTAAGGATATTAAAAGTGAATTATTTGACATTTTAAAATTTTGAATAGAAGAGTTTATTTAACATCTGATCTGTGATCAAATAATGGTTTAGAATATCAATGTATAACTGCACATTTTATTGATAATGATTGGAAATTAAATAAAAGAATTATTTCATTTAGATTAATTGAACTTCCATACACTGGTCATTCACTTGTGATAAAAATAAGAAATGTATTATATGAGTGTGCTTTGCAAAATAAAATATTTTTCATTAGTTTAGATAATGCAACATATTACAATCAGACTGTAACTCATTTGAAATCAACTATACAATTACTTATTGATAGTGATTTATTTCATGTTCGTTGCTGTACTCATATTTTAAAATTGATTGTTAAAAAAGTTATGCATATATACGAGACTTCTGTAATAAAAATTATGGTTCTTACTATTATGTCTTCTGCTAATCGAATTTCAAAATACAAGAAAATTTGTCACAGGAAAGTGTGCCATTTAAAAAATTAATCTTAGGTATAGACAGCATGTGGAATTCAATATATAATATATTAAAGAGAGCTTGTAAACAAAGAAAAGCAACATATATATATATATATATATATATTGCAACAATATCAATAGGAGTACTGACTCTCACAGAACTTAATTGGCACCAATAGCCTTATATAAAGATTTTCTAAAAATTTTTGATATTGCAATAAAATTATTTTTGTTAAATTTTTGTTATTGGGAATCCCGTTTGACAAAATTCCTTTGAGTTGTAATTTTATTCGCTCTTATGTTTCAGTGAAGATGTGAGTGTTTAGATGCTAATCTAACCTGAATTGTGTCTATGCAAAGGAGTTTGTGATCTTGAGGCTTTCATGTTTGCCACTTCGTTGACTATGTATAGGTGTTTGACCGCTCCAGCAATTATTTGTGCGCTCGAGCGGTCGGCCTATATGTTTTGCACCGCTTTTACTCACACCCCTTGAGCACTGAAGTGTGCGCTCAAACGGTCTTCGTGATTATGTTTTCTGTAAAGTGCGTCATTCGCTGTTTTTAGGATTTAACCTATCCAGCCTTTTGGAGAAAAATAAAAACCAAAGTGTGGTATATTGAAGGGTGTTTTATAAGTGTTTCCTTGATGATTTGAGAGTGATCAATAAATCTACAAGCTTTTTCTATTACATTCACAAAAGATAAAGGTGTTTTTTGGTGGATTTCGGAGAACTTGGGCCTGAAACTTTGGTAGATTCTGGAGTGGCTCTCGTCATGGGTTCGACATCAGTATTTTGGATTCAACGTTGGGCAAGACAATTATGTGGTAAAGACTGTGGTGGAAGAGGTACATCGGATTTGGTTCAATTCAAGTATGGATTCGCTAGGTAATTGAGAGTAATCTTGCGTAATTCTTGTTTTTTGGATTGTTTTGTGGCTTTGACTCGTGGTTTTACATATTGATTTATGATTATGTTTCAATTTTAAACAATAAATAATAATCCCAATCAAACAATCAAAGACAAATCGAAACAACGATTTAGCGTAGAAAAACCACAATTAGAGCACCTCCAATTGTGGGGGAAAAAAAAAACTACGGGTCAAAACCACAAAATAATCCACTAAGAAGACAAAAAAAGAATTACACAATTATACCCTCAATTACCTACAAAATCCACCCCCGAATTAAACCGACCCTATGTGTCTCTTCCACCATCATCTTCACCTCGGAATTGTTTTGCCCAACATTAAATCCACAACGCCGATATCAAATCTATGATGATGAGCCACTCTGGAATCCACCAAAATTTTAGGCCCAAGTTCCACGGAATCCACCGAAGAACAACTCTCTCTTTTGTGAATAAACGAAAACAAACAAACTTTTGATGATGTTGATATGAAGTTCACAAATCCATTGATCACTCTTAAAACATCAAGGAAACACTTAGAAAGCACCCTCCCATATAAAACACTGTGTATCTTGTTCCTCTTGGAAAATCTGGACGGCTCAAACCCTAAAAATAGCGAACAATGCACTTTATAAAAAACAAGATCGCGCAGGCCGCTCAAGCGCACAGTTCACCACTCAAGCAGTATGACTAAAGGCGGTGTGAAACATATAGGCTGACCGCTTGATCACAACTTTCACCACTCAATCACAACTTTCACCGTTCGAGTGGTAAAGCTTTCTTTCCAGAAGTTCAGACATTCTGCAAAAGTACTGGATGATCATTTTCTTCGTTCGAGTGCACAAATAACTGCTCGAGTGGTCAAACAATTTCGACTGCATTTGTAACAACCCTCACTTTGACTTACTCATGCTTGCATACATTCATGTATGGTCTTGTCTTGTTATGTAGTAATTGCAAATCTTGTCTTGTCTCGTTTTGCTTAAGTGTTGCTTGCATGGTTTTGTTCCTTGTTTGGTGTGTAGCCGAGGTCATCTTAGCCTAGTTCACCTTTGAGCCTTACGCCTATAACTAACTTGGAACCACTTTGGTTGACCTCCATCTCCACCCTGGCATATTGGCCGAGATGTCATTATCTAGGCCGAGGTGTGCATCACCATGGCCGAGATGTGTATCATCTAGGCCGAGATGTTTACCCTTGCACTAAGTGATTTTGTTCCTGGGTTGGTATGACCTAGACCGAGGTGTGGCACATCTAGGCCAAGGTGTGGCACAGCTTAGTCAAGAGTTGTCCTTCCAAGCCGATGTCTTTGTCACCACACTTGCCGAAGCTTTGTCCTTAGCCGAGATCACCACTGCCGGAGTGCTCTCGCCGTCTAGCTTGTTGAACACACTTTGTCATAGTCTTGTCTTGTCTATCAGTCACCTTTTTGAGGTCACCCAATCTGGTAGCGCCACGTGTCCGAGCTGAGGGTTAAGTCAGCCGACAGACCTAGAAACATATCATTTTGTATCAAATCTTGCCTTGAAGAGAGAGAAGCTCTAGGAGGAAGTTCTTGAGAGAGGAGTAGACTCCCAAGCTTGATCTTTGGTGTTTGAGCCGTTAGATTCGTGATTTGAGGTTAGAATCTTAACCTACTCTTGTTGCTCTTATTGATCATCTAGCTGCATTGCACGATTGAATCTGTTCTGCATGCCATGCATTGATTTAAAGTTGGTTTTAGAAAGAGAAAGTAGTGTTCATGTGTTCTTGATACAAAGTCTTGTTCTGATCTGAAAGTTGGTAGCAAGAACCATGTTTTTGTGTTTGTTTTCATATGATCTTCTTGTATGGGTACCCAGGTCCATGTTTTCGAACTCATAGCATGAAATCTCAGGTTTTGGAATAACAAGTTGTGATTTAAGTGTGCATATTCTTGATGTTCTTCATGTTCATGTTCTTCATGTTCTTCGAAGGGAAACCCAGATTTTCTCCCGACTTCGCTTTTGAATGTGGCCATCGGAACCACACCTCGGCGAAAAGGTGTGGGACCTCAGCCAAGACTTGGTAGGTACCCAGTGTGTTTTCCCGAGATGAAAAACAGTGTCTTAACCCCAGCATGTTCTGCTTTGCCTTGACTTAGTTTTGGAATAGAATGCCGGGATCATTACATTCATGTACAGTTTGTTTTGTAGATGCATTTCATATCCATCCTTGAGCATCTCTTCTTGTCTACTTGAAGCACCTTCAGTAGTATTTGCAATGTGATTGTAGGTCTTGATCTTTGCCTCGAGCCTACACCCGAAGAGCTATGTGAGTGGTATTTTTAATAAAGCTATGTTATAATGTTTTGATAAATCTTGCTTTGCTTCGTTTTGATAAAAGTATTTGTCAAGCATGAATGATTATCCCTATTTCGATATATCAAGTATAAGCTTTGTTTTGATGACATCTTTGAGAAGTCCCTTGTGCTGGAGGACTCTAAACTTTCGCAGTACAAGTCCCTTGTGCTAGAGGACTCTAAACTTTTGTAGCACTCTTGTTTGAGATATCTCCCTTGCCACCGACAGCCTTGTGCGGGTGGGTTGACTAATCGATTACGGATCGTTCAGTCCCTTATTTTGCCACTGACGGTTTACCGCGTGGGTTTATTTGGCTGAGATGCCATCGTTTTGTAATATGTTGATACTAGTAAGCATCTTTTGGAGTGCTGGAAATTTGCTAGATGAATACAGTTCATCCCTTGATTTGTAGAGCTTTGACATGTTTTGTTTTGAAAAGACTTCGGCTATTATTCATGCAAAATCTTTATTACTTGTACCATTCACTGAGTATCCAAGCTCACCCCCTCTATATATATATATGTAGGTGATGAGCAGGACGGCGGCGACGCCTAGATGTATTTTTGCAAGCTTGTTTTGGAGTCATGTGATGTCGGCTTGACTTGTTCTATGACGGCCATATTGTATTTACGTCGGCATCTTGCAGATTATGCTTCTTGGCTTGTATTCATTGTGTTTGTACATGTCGGCTTGAGAAACCTTTTGATCAAGATATAACATGTATTTTGTTTATCAACGGTTGATTATAAAACCATATCATGTATGCCATTTCATTTGATCTATGCACAGCTCTTATGGACCACTTGTACTTTAAGTTTTACTTCCGCGCTTGTAAGCCCCCTATGTATACTCTGTCTGTGTGTGAATCTTGGAAAGAGGCCTTTGGTAATCTCGGATTACTGGCCATCATGGCACCATCCTACTAGGGGCGGGTTGGGGTCGTGACAGAATGGTATCAGAGCCCAAGTTCCTTATAATACGTTATTCACACACTTTGAGTCCTAAAGAGCATAGGATTTCCCTTAGAATTGATGTTAGGATTTCATCATATTGCTTGCTACTTGACAATATGTACATCATCTCAGCATGCCTATTTGTTACTTGCCTACGTGTTTATTTGCTCGTTTTGTTTTAAAGTCATACTTCGCATGCTCATAGCATCATGAGGAGAGGTAGACCCCCAGTTGGCCGAGATCAGCCCGAGGACAGATTGGACAGACTGGAAAGATTAGTTGAAGGTTTGGCCCGTGAGTTGAGGCAAACAAGACAGCAGTACGCTAGTGCTACTTCGACTCAGGCCGAGCAGACGAACGGCTGAAATGCAGATCCGCCTCTACCTCCACCTCCCCCGGTACCACTAGTGCTCCCACAGCCAGCTTTATATGGGGACGGCACGATAGCTTTGATCAGAGAATTCAAGAAAATGAAGCCACCGAGGTTCCAAGGGGGTATAGAGCCGATGAAAGCCGAAGCGTGGGTTCTGGAAATGGAAAAGCTGTTCGAAATCTTCCCAGCACTGACGCTCAGAAAGTGTCGTTGGCAGCATTCACATTAGATGACGACGCTCGCAGATGGTGGATGATGGTTCGAGAAGGCAATCCAGACTTGACCTGGACCCGATTTTTGGAGTTGTTTTACAACAAGCATTTTTCCCTAAGTGTTCGAGATCGCAAGACTACCGAATTTCAGACTTTGACGCAAGGCAACAGAACAGTGGCTGAATACAACCGTGCTTTTACCGAGTTGGCGAGGTATGCACCTCACATGGTGAACGACGAATATATGAAGGCTAGAAAGTTTGAGAGTGGGCTGCGTGCACCGATACAAGACCGAGTTAACATGCTCAACATGCCGACTTACGCCGGAGTATTGGACAAAGCCATTCTAGCCAAAGCTAACTTGAACAGATACCAGAGCTCAGGAGAGAGCCAGAGGAAGAGGCCGAATTATGACAATCGCCGAGCACAATTTGGTACCAAGAAGAAAGCGAATGTTGGCAGTTCAAGCAACCCAAGGCAGGAAAATGGGACTAAGCCGACATGTACAAGTTGCGGGAAGTCACATTTCGGGGTCTGTCGTCGGGCGTCTGGAGCTTGTTATGAATGTAGTGAAATGGGTCATTATGTGAGAGACTGTCCTAAGACAAAGGCTGATGATAGCAAGAAAGATGAGAACACCTCGGGTTCCGTACAGAAAGGTAACGTCGGGAAAGGACAGATGAGGCAGGGCAGAGTTTTTGCACTAGTACCAGGAGACACTCAGAATGCTGAGACAGTGGTGTCAGGTATACTCCCAATTTGCTCTCAAGATGCATATGTATTGATTGATTCGGGTTCTACGCATTCATTCGTATCTGCTAAGTTTGCCGAGAAGATTAATAGGAGACTAGAACCCCTTGATTATATGTTATCTGTGTCTACTCCATCTGGGAGATCTATGATTGTTGCATCCATTTATAGAGCATGTGTTGTTGTGATTGAGAATGTTGAATTGTTAGTTGATTTAATGCCATTGGACATAACTCATTTTGATGTTATATTGGGAATGGATTGGTTAGTAGCAAACCATGCATCCATTGATTGTGTCTAAGAGTGTTACCTTGAAATCCCCAAACCAAGCCGAGGTTACGTTTCAGGGTAAAGGAGTAGTACCCCCACCTTACTTAATCTCATCCATGAAAGCCTTTAAGTTGATCCAAAAAGGGTGTCGAGGTTATCTGTGCAGTGTACTAAGTAATCTGAATGGAAGTGTCGAGTTAGCCGACATCCCGGTTGTTAATGAATTCCCTGACGTCTTTCCAAACGATTTGCCTGGTCACTTAGTCGATAGGGAAGTGGAATTTACTGTTGACGTCATGTCGGGAACCCAGCCTATCTCTAAAACACCCTACAGGATGGCCCCCGCTGAGCTTAAGGAACTGAAATTGCAACTGCAAGAGCTGTTAGATAAGGGTTTTGTTAGGCCGAGCACTTCACCTTGGGGAGCACCCGTCTTGTTTGTTAAGAAGAAGGATGGTACGCTTCGTCTTTGTATTGATTACCGAGAACTAAATAAGGTCACCATTAAGAATAAGTACCCATTGCCGAGGATAGATGATTTGTTTGATCAGTTGCAAGGAGCACGAGTCTTTTCAAAAATTGATCTTAGGTCGGGTTACCATCAGCTTAAGGTTAAAGCCGAAGATGTTGAGAAGACCGCCTTCCGGACGAGGTATGGCCACTACGAATTTTTAGTGATGCCTTTTGGGGTAACCAATGCCCCTGCAGCATTTATGGATTTGATGAACAGAGTCTTTAAGCCATATTTAGATGAGTTTGTAGTTGTCTTCATTGACGATATATTGATCTACTCTAAGAGTAAAGCTGAGCATGAGGACCATTTGAGACTTACCTTACAGATTTTGAGAGACCGGAAATTGTATGCTAAGTTTAATAAGTGTGAGTTTTGGCTTTCTGCTATTTCGTTCTTGGGTCATGTGATTAATGAAGAGGGTATCTCGGTTGATCCTAGTAAAATTGAAGCCGTAGTGAATTGGCCGAGGCCGACTAATGTGTCCGAGGTTCGTAGTTTTCTGGGTTTGGCAGGTTATTATCGGAAGTTTGTGAAGGATTTCTCAAGGACTGCAATTCCATTGACGCAATTGACTAAGAAGGGAGCGGCATATGAATGGACCGACGATCGGGAATCAGCCTTCCAGAAGTTGAAGACGAGGTTAGTCACAACACCAGTTCTTGTACTTCCATCAGGTAATGAAGAGTTCCATATCTATAGTGATGCATCGCATAAGGGTTTGGGTTGTGTATTAATGCAAGAGGGTAAAGTCATAGCATATGCATCTCGTCAGTTGAAGCCACATGAAAAGAACTATCCTACCCATGATCTAGAACTAGCAGCCGTAGTATTTGCTTTGAAGATTTGGCGTCACTACTTGTATGGAGCTTCTTGTCAGGTTTTTACAGAGAATAAGAGCTTAAAGTACTTGTTCACTCAGAAAGAATTGAATATGAGGCAGAAAAGGTGGCTCGAGTTGTTGAAGGACTACGATATGCAAATTCAATACCACCCAGGTAAAGCTAACACCGTAGCCGATGCTTTGAGCAGAAAGATAATTGGAAGTTTGGCATGTCTAACCATGATTTCAGTGGAACCAACTATTGTTGAGGAAGTAAAGACAAGACAGATGGAGGATGAATTCTTCAGGAAGGTAGCCGATGAGATTATTACAAAGCCGAAATTAGGGTACACCATTGAAAATCAAGTGCTCAAGTTTGAAGGAAGATTGTGTGTGGCCGACGTTCCAGAGTTGAAAAGGAAAATTTTGTAGGAAGCTCATGGTTCCAAGTTTGCTGTTCATCCAGGGAACACCAAGATGTATCAGGATGTGAGACAGATGTTTTGGTGGCCGAATATGAAAAGGGAAATAGCTGAGTTCGTATCCTAGTGTTTATATTGTCAACAAGTGAAAGCAGAACATCAGAGGCCAGCAGGGCTTCTTCAACCTTTGCCGATTCCTGAGTGGAAATAGGAACACATCTCCATGGATTTTGTGATTGGGTTGCCGAAGACACAGAAAGGTATGGATTCGATTTGGGTTGTTGTTGATAGATTGACTAAGTCAGCACACTTTTTGCCTGTTAAGAATACCTTCAACGCCGATCAACTTGCCTTGCTGTATGTGAACGAGATTGTTAGACTTCATGGAGTGCCAATGTCAATTGTGTCAGACCGAGATCCGAAGTTTGTTTCCAGATTTTGGCAGAGTCTACAAAGAGCTTTCGAAGCCGAGTTGAGGTTTAGCACAGCTTTTCATCCCCAGACCGATGGGCAAACAGAGAGAACGATTCAGACACTTGAAGATATGCTTAGACTATGTGTATTGGACTTCCAAGGAAGTTGGGGAGTACATTTGCCAGTGGTGGAATTTACCTACAACAACAGTTATCAAGCTAGCATCGGCATGGCGCCGTATGAAGCATTGTATGGAAGAAAGTGCAGGTCGCCGATATGTTGGACCGAGGTAGGAGACAAAGCTCTGCTTGGACCCGAGTTAATTCAAGTAACAACAGAGAAGATTAAACTTATTCAACAGAGGATTAAAACTGCTCAGAGCCGACAAAAGAGCTACGCCGATCAGAGAAGAAATGAGTTAGAATTCGAAGTTGGAGATCATGTATTCCTGAAGGTTTCGCCGATGAAGGGAGTTTCCAGATTTGGGAAGAAGGGTAAGTTAGCACCCCGTTATATTGGGCCATTTGAAATCCTTGACAAGGTTAACTCCGTTGCCTACAGACTTGCTTTGCCACCAAAATTGAGCCAAGTCCATAATGTGTTTCACATCTCGATGTTGAGAAGGTATATTCGGGATCCACTGCATGTGATCGACTATTTCGGGATTGTAGTTAACAAGGATTTAGGCTACGAGGAGAAGCCGATATGTATTATCGATAGACAGGTAAGGCAGTTGAGAAACAAGTCGATACCAATGGTAAAGATTGAATGGAAAGAGCATTACGGCAAGGATGCTACATGGGAAATGGAAGAAGAAATGAAAATTCGACATCCAGAGTTATTCCTGGAACAAGGTAACTTAAGTTTGGCGACCAAACTTCTTTAAGGGGGGTAGGATGTAACAACCCTCACTTTGACTTACTCATGCTTGCATACATTCATGTATGGTCTTGTCTTGTTATGTAGTAATTGCAAATCTTGTCTTGTCTCGTTTTGCTTAAGTGTTGCTAGCATGGTTTTATTCCTTGTTTGGTGTGTAGCCGAGGTCATCTTAGCCTAGTTCACCTTTGAGCTTTGCGCCTAGAACTAACTTGGAACCACTTTGGTTGACCTCCATCTCCACCCTGGCATATTGGCCGAGATGTCATTATCTAGGCCGAGGTGTGCATTACCATGGCCGAGATGTGTATCATCTAGGCCGAGATGTTTACCCTTGCACTAAGTGATTTTGTTCCTGGGTTGGTATGACCTAGACCGAGGTGTGGCACATCTAGGCCAAGGTGTGGCACAGCTTAGTCAAGAGTTGTCCTTCCAAGTCGATGTCTTTGTCACCCCACTTGCCGAAGCTTTGTCCTTAGCCGAGATCACCACTGCCGGAGTGCTCTCGCCGTCTAGCTTGTTGAACACACTTTGTCATAGTCTTGTCTTGTCTATCAGTCACCTTTTTGAGGTCACCCAATCTGGTAGCGCCACGTGTCCGAGCTGAGGGTTAAGTCAGCCGACAGACCTAGAAACATATCATTTTGTATCAAATCTTGCCTTGAAGAGAGAGAAGCTCTAGGAGGATGTTCTTGAGAGAGGAGTAGACTCCCAAGCTTGATCTTTGGTGTTTGAGCCGTTAGATTCGTGATTTGAGGTTATAATCTTAACCTACTCTTGGTGCTCTTATTGATCATCTAGCTGCATTGCACGATTGAATCTGTTCTGCATGCCATGCATTGATTTAAAGTTGGTTTTAGAAAGAGAAAGTAGTGTTCATGTGTTCTTGATACAAAGTCTTGTTCTGATCTGAAAGTTGGTAGCAAGAACCATGTTTTTGTGTTTGTTTTCATATGATCTTCTTGTATGGGTACCCAGGTCCATGTTTTCGAACTCATAGCATGAAATCTCAGGTTTTGGAATAACAAGTTGTGATTTAAGTGTGCATATTCTTGATGTTCTTCATGTTCATGTTCTTCATGTTCTTCGAAGGGAAACCCAGATTTTCTCCCGACTTCGCTTTTGAATGTGGCCATCGGAACCACACCTCGGCGAAAAGGTGTGGGACCTCGGCCAAGACTTGATAGGTACCCAGTGTGTTTTCCCGAGATGAAAAATAGTGTCTTAACCCCAGCATGTTCTGCTTTGCCTTGACTTAGTTTTGGAATAGAATGCCGGGATCATTACATTCATGTACAGTTTGTTTTGTAGATGCATTTCATATCCATCCTGAAGCATCTCTTCTTGTCTACTTGAAGCACCTTCAGTAGTATTTGCAATGTGATTGTAGGTCTTGATCTTTGCCTCGAGCCTACACCCGAAGAGCTATGTGAGTGGTATTTTTAATAAAGCTATGTTATAATGTTTTGATAAATCTTGCTTTGCTTCGTTTTGATAAAAGTATTTGTCAAGCATGAATGATTATCCCTATTTCGATATATCAAGTATAAGCTTTGTTTTGATGACATCTTTGAGAAGTCCCTTGTGTTGGAGGACTCTAAACTTTCGCAGTACAAGTCCCTTGTGCTAGAGGACTCTAAACTTTTGTAGCACTCTTGTTCGAGATATCTCCCTTGCCACCGACAGCCTTGTGCGGGTGGGTTGACTAATCGATTATGGATCGTTCAGTCCCTTGTTTTGCCACTGACGGTTTACCGCGTGGGTTTATTTGGCCGAGATGCTATCATTTTGTAATATGTTGATACTAGTAAGCATCTTTTGGAGTGCTGGAAATTTGCTAGATGAATACCGTTCATCCCTTGATTTGTAGAGCTTTGACATGTTTTGTTTTGAAAAGACTTCGGCTATCATTCATGCAAAATCTTTATTACTTGTACCATTCACTGAGTATCCAAGCTCACCCCCTCTATATATATATATATATATATATGTAGGTAATGAGCAGGACGGCGGCGACGCCTAGATGTATTTTTGCAAGCTTGTTTTGGAGTCATGTTATGTCGGCTTGACTTGTTCTATGACGGCCATATTGTATTTACGTCGGCATCTTGAAGATTATGCTTCTTGGCTTGTATTCATTGTGTTTGTACATATCGGCTTGAGAAGCCTTTTGATCAAGATGTAACATGTATTTTGTTTATCAACGGTTGATTATAAAACCATATCATGTATGCCATTTCATTTGATCTATGCACAGCTCTTATGGACCACTTGTACTTTAAGTTTTGCTTCCGCACTTGTAAGCCCCCTATGTATACTCTGTCTGTGTGTGAATCTTGGAAAGAGGCCTTTGGTAATCTCAGATTACTGGCCATCATGGCACCATCCTACTAGGGGCGGGTTGGAGTCGTGACAGCATTTTTACTTTTTGCTTTGGGAGCACTGCCGCTTGACCTCACGTTGGCACTACCCTAGACCTGTGAGAACCCGAATATACAAATAAAATAAATAATTAAATAATAATAATTTTGCAAACCTCAAATATTTTACTTGTGAATCTTAAGGTGCAAGTTAAATATTATTGAACGATCTTTTAATTAATTTTAAATCTAAAATAAATTTATGGTGAAAGTCTTTAATTTAGATGTAAGATTTATTATTAAAAAAAATTAGGGGGCAAGTTAGTAAGTATATTTTGATCTAATAATAGTTGTATTTTATTTAAATTAATGGTGAGAGAAAATATAATAAAATAAAACAAAGGATAATAATATAGAGTTTTTTAGGTTTAGATATATAAAGCTACCCTAGTTTTCCTAACAAAAACCCTAACTCTTATTATAATTGTTTTCCACAACACCTTCAACACATAGCAACCGTGAGAGAAAGAAAGAAGAGCGGGAAAGAGACAGAAAGGTGGTTGGGTGAAGGGTGCCAAAGATTGTTTCAGTTTTGTGGTGTCATTTAGCAAAGTAATTTTCCTCACCATCTTTTCTTTTTGTTCTTATTTTCTTTATTTATTTCCTTGTTGCCGTTGTGAGTGTTGCGTGGTTGGTGGGTTTTGGAATTATTTATATAGATGTATCTACATACATACTTATACTAATGTAAACAATGAAGTTAATTGGGTAGTTATATATATTACATGTGTATCTCGGTTGGTGTGTGTGTGAGAGCAGGGATAGACCGAGAGGAGGGCTGGTAGGGGTGACCGCCCCCCTCCCCCCCAAAGTTTTGAAAAAACCCCTTAGATATAGTATTAAAATTACAAATATTTTTAAATTATATAGGTTCGCCACCCCAAAGTTTGTGCAAAAAATTTAAGAACCGCCACCCCCTAAAATTTCTACTTTAAAATTTAAAATTTAATTATTTTTTTGATAAATACTGAAAATAATAATAATAATAATTTATTTTTTAAGTATGATTACTTTTTATTTTAAATTTAATAATGTTAAAATAATTGAGAATTTATTTGTTAATATGTTAAAAGTCTTTTTTGTGTTATTAGGGCCAAAATTTTTTAATTGTTTGGTTATCACTAAATAAAAAAAAAAATACTACTCAAGCCACGTGTAACCTGTCCCACACTTGAAAATATCCCCAAATTCTTATTAACCTAATTGTTTAAGCCCCTTCTCCACTTTACTCTCTCTCTCTCTCTCTCTCTCTCTCTCTCTGTGTAAATGATACGGAACTTGGAAGCTTGGAAAAGAACTCGGCCCTGAAGTCTGAAACAACAAATGGAGGAATACTAATCTCTTTGCATCCTTGCATCCTCCTCTGATTCGTTTAAGCCCCTAGCATCCTCTAATTCGTTTTTCACTTTTTCACTTCTAGGTAATACTAATCTCTACCTTCTTCTTTTTTTCAAAATTATTCGCTCATTTTGTTGTTTGATTTTTTTTTTTAATGATTAATCTCATTTTTGGAAATAACAAAAATCTGAATATACTCTGTTTGGTTGCTGAGAAACTGGTGGAAAACTAATGAAAATGAAATAGAAATCTTCTCTTGCTTTGGTTGCAAAACAAAGCATTTACTGTAGGCTTAAATAATAATAATAATAATAATCTTTAATTTCTCAGAGATGAATAGGCTTAAATATCTTTAATTTCATTGCAATTCACTTCAATTTGGATGCTATTCACCTTATTAGGGTTAGAAATTCTATTGCTCTGAAAATTTTTATTGTTTACCCATTGAAAATGGCATGTCCTTTGTTAGATTAGATTATATTGTTAGTGTGCTTCTCACCTAGTGAGTAACAAAAATTGTTTAATAATTTTCAGGTTCTTAAATAAAATTGAGTTGAATGTTCGGTGAATTATGGTGAACAAAAAACTTGATTCTTTCTTTAAGAAAAGAGGCTCTCAAGATATAGAAGTTAATGCAACTACGAAACCTTCCACTGATAATGTTGAAGCTTCAATTCCTGAACAACGTCCTTGTAAAGTGCCTAGAATAGAATTCACAGAAGTTGATACATCTTCTTTGGTAAGGGATCCAGGACTACGACCACAAATTTGGGATTATTTGATATCTCAACGTGATGAGATTCGACGAGCTTACATCAAATTTGGACCATACCAACTTGACAACCAACCTTTTGAAGAGAAGAATGGGTGTTGTTTTCTAGCTTCTTGGTACAAGTTATTTCCAGATTGGCTAGAATATTCTCCAACCAAACATTGTGCCTTTTGTCCTCCTTGCTATCTTTTTACAAAAACGAATGGACCCACTACTTCTAGTACTTTCATTTCTGATGGATTTTCTTCATGGAAGAAAGTCAACAGTGGGAAGAATTGTGCTTTCTTAACTCATATAGGAAATGGTCCTAATTCATCGCACAGAATTGCTGTTAAATCTTGCCATGATTTAACAAATCAAGCGCAACACATTGAGAAGATAGTTGAGAAACAAACTTCTCATCAAGTTGCAAAAAACCGTTTGCGGTTGAAGACTACAATAGATGCTGTCAAATGACTTACATTTCAAGCTTGTGCATTTAGAGGTCGTGATGAAAGTCATGATTCTATTAATCTTTCCATACTCCCTTTAGTTTCGACTGACCACTTCATGTCTTCCTTTTTTTCTTTTTCTTTTTTCTTTTTTTTTTCTTTGTGGAGATTGGGCCAATTCAATGTTTGGTTGACACTAAAGTAATTTTTTTTGATTTGACCTAGACACCATAGACTTTTTTTAATTTTTAATATTTTCCATATAGGCCTCTGTTTTTTGCCATATACTAATTACCCCATTATATGTTTTGTAAACTTCAATCATTTTTTCCTATTTGTAAAATCAAAAATCATATTAGATAATAAAATAGAAAAGACAAAAAAAAAGGACAAAAAAAGGAATAATAACTCCAATATCTGAGCCATCCCCTAAATAAACCTCTAAATCTTCTCACACTCCCTTTAGTATCGACTGACCACATTAAGCCTTTCTTTTTCTTTTCTTTTTTTCTAAAAGCTTAGCCAATTTTATATTTGATTGATTCTAAAGTCATCCTCTTAATTTGACATTGACACTATAGACTATTTTCTATTTTTAAATGTTCCAAAATTTAGAAATGTTTAAGAAACTAATACACTAATATATTAAATAAATAAAATTAACTAAATTTGTATATAAAACAACTTAACTGGGACAATCCATGGGCTTACATTTTTTTATCGTGTGCTTTATGTTGGACAATTTTCACTGTATTTCGAAAAAATTAAGTTTGTGTACTTAACAACAAACAAAAGAAATAAAGGAAAGGAGGGAAAATGTTTGATTACAAAAATCAAACTAGAAAATAAAGTAAATAAATAAAAACATATTTTTATTTTGTTACAAAAACAAAATCAAAATCTGATATAAATAAATAATAAACCAAAAAATAAATTAACAACTTACTTGATAAATTTCTTGAACAAATTTTTGATCAAGTCCAGTGTTTAACACTGTGTCCTTAAGACAGATTCATCCTCTCCACGGTACTTTCAAATTGTAGACGTCTATCTCCTAGGATAAAATGATCAATCAACGAAAAATTGCAGCACTACAAATTTTTCGTACAATGAACACACTTACTGTATATACTCTTTCTCATAGAAAATTAACAGAATTAATACAGCAAAATGCAGAAATGAATTGCAGTGGAGAAGAACGAAAATTGGTAAAAAAAATCAAGTGAGGGACTGCCTATTTATATGGGAAAATGGTGGCTGATTGGTTTGAATCCAACAGGTATGGTACCTGTTCAATTTGAGTTAAACAGATGTGAATCTGTTCGATTTACAGTTTAAACAGATATGAACCTGTTTGAATTTAAACTCAAACAGGTAAGGGTTTTTCTTGAACTAAACTATTCGGATAGATTACAGAAGGTTCGGGCAAATTTGAAAAAATTTCCAACGACCAAAATTTGAATTTAAACGGTCAGATTTTATTTTACCAAAAAATAAAATTAAATTCAAATGTTTTTATCCCAAAAAGATAAGTATTGGGCTGGACAAGCCTAACGCAACCTCACACCACACACCCACGCCCAAGCCCAAGCCCAGTCCAGCTCGCCCTACCGGACAACGGCATCGGTACGCGCGTATGTGTTTATTTTTGGGTCCAATGGATCTAGCCCACTTTGCCCATAGCCTCCCTCTCTACAAAACTGGGGTGCCTCCTGGGGCCTACCCAAGTTCCAATTCCGTGCCTTATAAACCCATAAAATATTTCCACCAAACCAATATGGGACAAGTCATTATTCAAACCTTAAGGAATTTCCACCAAAAACTCCATTTCCATGGAGCTCACTTTGGCTTCAATTTCCCATTCACCTGATAATGGTTTTGAGCAACCAAATATACCACGTGAATTGCAACACTTTGACCCACGAAATTCGGCGCATGGGTCCCACCTAAAAATTAGACCAAAGTTTAGAAAAAATTCTATTTTTTTATATTTTTTCAAAAACCATTTCTAACAATCCCCCACATGAATAGAATTTGATAACAATGGAAATGCAACAATATGCAGAATTTGCCAAAAGAGTATAAATCGAAATATCTTGTATCAGGATAGGTAGCTTTCGGCCTTGAACTTTCCCTAGTGATAACCTATCGGACTTACTAGCTAACCAATGGATGCGATGCCTTGAATTGTTCAACCGTTTGTGTAAGCCAAGACAATAGATTTCACACAAAATATCTTCTGACACATCGTGGTTCTCACGGTTGTGTTCATTTTGGCCTTGAACACTCTTGGTTTTCATGAGTGCTTCCAGTGAATTTAGTCTCTTCATTCTCATAGAATCGGCCCAAGTTCGACATAGGTGATTCTTATTGTGAGTATCTCTTTATACTCGTCTTGATTTTATGCCTAAATCAAGATATAAGTAATCATTAAAAGCAAAGTTTATCTTAAACCCCTGCAGACAACACATGTTGCAGATATCACTCTCACCATAGGAATGGGTAGGGAATTTTAATCCCTTGGTGATTTCTGGCGAGCCACACATAACTTAGTTGTCCCTTTGAACTTAGTTCTTGGGATCTCCAGTCATATAAGTAGGGTTACCATTATGATGATTCTTATGTAATAGACTTTAATCTTATCCCCTTCGATGAACTATACACTTGCTCTTTTGTCAAACCTTTTGTTAACGAATCCGCAATATTCTCTTTAGATTTTATATAATCTATTGAGATTATTCCATTTGAGAGCAATTGTCTTACGGTATTATGTCGATGACGAATATGTCATGACTTACCATTATACATATGATTCTGTGCCCTGCCTATTGCAAATTGACTATCACAATGAATGCAGATAGCTGGCACAAGTTTTAGCCACATTGGAATGTCTTCTAAGAAGTGACGAAGCCATTCTGCTTCTTCTCCTGCTTTGTCTATAGCAATGAACTCAAATTCCATTCCGGATCGTGCAATGCATGTTTGTTTCGTGGATTTCCAAGAAACAGCAGCGCCTTCTAGAGTAAAGACATATCCATTAGTGGATTTTGAATATTTAGTATCTGATATCCAATTGGCATCACAATAACCTTCAAGTACTGCTGGATATCGAGTAAAGTTCAAACCATGATCACGGGTAAATCTTAGATATCTAAGAACCCGAATGATCGCTTTCCAATGGCCTTTTCTGGGGTTACTAGTGTGCCTACTCAATTTACTGACTGCATAAGCTATGTCAGGACAAGTACAATTCATTAGGTACATTAGGCTTCCAATGATTTGGGAGTATTTTAACTGAGACACCGCATCACCTTTATTTTTTGATAAATAAAGACTAATGTCTACAGGTGTTCTAGCTACATTCATATCATCCTTGATAAATTTATCACGAATTTTCTCAATATAATGTGATTGAGATAATGCATATTCGTCAGATGTTTTAGTAATTTTCATTCCTAATATTACATCTACGACCCCCATATCTTTCATATCAAATCTTCTATTCAGCATTTGTTTAGTTGATTTGATCATATTTTGACTACTTCCAATGATATCATGTCATCCTCATAAAAACAAACTATGACATATCCTTGGTCAGTGTTTTTAACATAGACGCACTTGTCACATTCGTTTATCTTAAACCCATTAGTAAGCATAGCATGATCAAATTTTTTATGCCATTGCTTAGGTGCTTGTTTTAATCCATAAAGAGATTTTACAACCAACAAACTTTCTTTTCTTGCCTCGGCACTACAAACCCTTCGGGTTGCCCCATATAGATCTCTTCAATTAGATCACCATTTAAAAAAGCTATCTTAACATCCATTTGATGTATCTCTAAATTATACAATGCTGCTATGGCAATAAGCATACGGATGGATGTTATTCTTGTCACAGGAGAATATGTGTCAAAATAGTCCAGACCTTCCTTTTGTCTATAACCTTTTACTACAAGTCTTGCTTTATACTTGTCTATTGAACCATCTACTTTAATTTTTCTCTTGAATATCCACTTATATCCAAGAGGTTTAGAACCAAGTGGAAGATCCACCAATTCCTAAGTATGATTTTGCATAATGGATTCAATTTCATTATTAATAGCCTCTTTCCACAAAGGTGCTTCAGGACCTGTCATTGCTTCCTTGAAGCTTTGAGGTTCATTTTCTAACAGGTATGTCAGAAAATCTGGACCAAAGGATTTTGATGTTCTAGCTCTCTTACTTCGTCTTGGTTCATCATCAGTTAAATCCTGTTCGTCGAGACCATTACTAGTCTCTTGTGTTTGATTGTCATTAGTCTCTTAACTTTGTGTACAATCATAAGTTCTTTTCTGTGAACTTAATTCCTGTCCTTTCTTGTAAGGAAAGACATGTTCAAAAAACACAACATTCCTTGACTCTATAATAGTGTTCGCATTTATATCAGGTATTTCTGATTTATAAGTCAGAAACCGATATGCACTACTATTCTGAGCATAACCAATAAATACAAAATCTACTATTTTTGGTCCTATTTTAGTCTTTTTAGGAACAGGAATTTCTACTTTTGCCAAACACCCCCACACTTTTAAGTATTTATAGGAAGGCGGTCGACCTTTCCACAATTCATAAGGAGTGTTATTGGTTTTTCTTGTGGGGTATTTTGTTAAGAACATAATTAGCAGACAATATTGTTTTCCCCCACAAGTTTTGCGGTAAGCTCGAACTTAGTAACATGGCATTCATCATTTCTTTAAGGGTTCAAATCTTCCTTTTAGCAATTCCATTTTGCTGTGGAGAATAGGGTGGTGTAGTTTGGTGAATAATGCCATATTGTGCACAAAATTCATTTAATGGTGCATCATATTCACCACCCCTATCACTTCTAACCATTTTAATGATTTTTCCAAGTTAATTTTCAACTTCAGTTTTGTAGAGTTTAAACATTTCTAAGGCTTCATCTTTACTCCTAAGTAAGTATACATAACAATATCGTGTGCAATCATCGATAAATGTTATGCAATACTTTTTGCCTCCTCTAGTTTGAACAAATTTAAGATCACATACATCTATATGAATTAATTCTAGAGGTTCGATTTTTCTTTCAATTGATTTAAATGGAGCCTTAGTTAGTTTCGCTTCTACACAAATCTCACATTTGTGATTATGATCAATTTCAAACTTTGGTATATAATCCAAACCAATTAATCTACGCAAAGCATCAAAATTCACATGTCTTAATCTACCATGCCATAAATTTGACTCAAGAATATAAGCAAAAGATGTGTTATTCTCATTAACAGCAAGTTTTGGTACAATCATCATTACATTCAACTTGAAGAGACCATCACTCATGTATCCCTTACCAACATACATACCACTTTTTGTCAATACAAATTTATCTGACTCAAATACAAGCCTAAAACCATTTTTACTTAACAAATAACCAGAAACTAAATTTTTTTGGATGTCTAGTACATGCAGTACGTTGTTGAGGTAAGTTCCTTCCCTAATGTCATCTTTAAGATCACTTTTCCTTGTCTAGCCATAGTAGAAGTAGAAGAATTTCCCATGAAAAGTTGTTCACCATTTGCAGCCTTATTATAAGTTGTGAACATCTTCTTGTCCGCACAAATGTGACGAGTTGCTCCAGTGTCAACCCACCATTCCTTGGGATTTCCAACCAAATTAGCCTCAGACACCACAGTAGAGAGATTGATGTCATTTACCCCGTTAGAGATGTAATCTAATTCTGTCACATTGGCTTGATTGGTAGTCTTGTACTTCCGCAATCCTTCTTAGGGCGGCGGCAGTCAAAAGCTCGATGTCCGGTCTTGCCACAATTATAGCATTTTCCTTTGAACTTCTTATTGTCATTGTTGTCGCCTTGTTTAGGACCATCTCCAGTAAACTTCCTCTTTTTGTTATGTGGTTTGTGCACTTGTTCAACCGCATTAGCCTTAGACTCAATGGGATTTTTACCATTCCTCTTTTCAGCCTTTCGGTTATCTTCCTCAATTCTCAATCTTACAATCAATTCATCCATGGTCATCTCCTTGCGTTTATGTTTTAAATAATTTTTGAAATCTTTCCAAGCCAGTGGTAACTTTTCCACTAAAGCAGCGACTTGGAAAGACTCGCTAAGAGACATACTTTCAGAATGAATATCATGCAAAATTATTTGAAAATTTTGAACTTGAGAAATTACCGTTTGGGAGTCTACCAACAAAGTCTAGAAATTTACTGACAACAAATTTATTCGTGCCAGCATCCTCTGTCTTGTATTTTTTCTCCAAAGAATCCCACAATACTTTTGTTGTTTTTAGAGGGCTGTAAACATTATACAACATGTTGCCAAGGCCATTGAGGATGTAGTTTCTACACAAGAAATCAGAATGTTTCTAGGCATCTACAGCAGCAACAACTTGCCGATCACTTTCATCCTCTCTAAGTACTGGAGCCTCTTCACGGAGAAACAGGGCCAAATTTAGGCTTGTAAGATAGAACACCATTTTCTGCTGCCATCTCTTAAACTCAGTGCCATTAATTTTTTCCGGTTTTTCTCCATGATTTATTAGAACTTGAACATGGCTCTAGATAGGGACCGGAGTTGTTGTAACGAGTACTACTTTCAGCAACCATAATGTCTGATTACAAAAATCAGAAAAAAATCAAAACACAAATTAATTTTCTAGTTACTAAAACTAGAAAATAAATTAAACACAAAATAATTTTATTTTCCTTGTTATTAAAACTAGAAAAATAAAATGCCACAACAATTTTCTATAACACAAATTAATATTCTGCAATTGTTAATGACACCAATATATTACTACTAGTTGTCAAAGAAAATAAACAGTATATTACTACTATTTGTCAAACAGTATATTACTACTATTTGAATTTTCCAACAAGAATATCACTTTGTGAAAGCACAAAAAATTACCCGGAAAATAAATTAACAACTTACTTGATTAATTTCTTGAACAAATTTTTGATCAAGTCCAGTGTTTAACACTGTGTCCTTAAGACAGATTCGTCATCTCCACGGTGCTTTTAGATTATGGACATCTATCTCCCAGGATAAAATGATCAATCAACGAAAAATTGCAGCACTACAAATTTCATTCTCTCCACGGTGCTTTTAGATTGTGGACGTCTATCTCACAGGATAAAATGATCAATCAACGAAAAATTGTAGCACTACAAATTTTTCGTACAACGAACACACTTAGTGTATACACTCTTTCTCACAAAAAATTAACGGAATTAATGCAGCAAAATGCAGAGATAAATTGCAGCAGAGAAGAACAAAAATTGGTAAAAAAAACCAAGTGACGGACTGCCTTTTTATATAGGAAAATAGTAGCTGATTGGTTTGAATCCAATAGGTATGGTACTTATTCAATTTGAATTAAACAGATATGATTTTGTTCGGTTTACAGTTTAAACAGATATGAACCTGTTTGAATTTAAATTCAAACAGTTAAGGGTTTTTCTTGAACTAAACTATTCGGACAGATTACAGAAGGTTTGGACAGATTTGAAAAAAAATTCAACGACCAAAATTTGAATTTAAACGGTCAGATTTTATTTTACCAAAAAATAAAATTAAATTCAAATATTTTTGGCCCAAAAAGATAAGTATTGGGCCAAATAAGCCCAACCTGCTCGACCGGACGGACAACGACTGGCTCGCGTGTTTATTTTTTGGTCCAATAGGTCTAGACTACTTTGCCCATAATCTCCCTCTTTACAAAACTTGGGTACCCCTTGGGGCCTACCTCAAGTTCTAATCCCATGCCTTATAAACCCATAAAATTTTTCTCACTAAACCAATGTGGGACAAGCCATTATTCAAACCTTAAGGAATTTCTACCAAAAAACTCTATTTCCATGGAACTCACTTTGGCTTCAATTTCCCATTCACCCGATAATGGTTTTGAGCAATCAAATATACCATATGAATCACAATGCGGCATAGAACACGTTACCACTTTGACCCGTGAAATTTGGCATATGGGTCCCACCTAAAAATTAGACCAAATTTTAAAAAAAATTTATGTTTTTCCAAATTTTTTTCAAAAACCATTTCTAACAATTTATAATGGCCAAGACTTAAGTCTAGATATTTATAAGCTTTGATAACTTGGGCCAGAAATCCAGCCTGAATAATGAGCATAATCTGTACTTCAAATAAGAGATTATTTGTATACTATATATGTGAATATAGATTTATTTTTTATTTGTTAATAGATTTATGCATAATTCATACTTTATATAATAAAAATTATAAATCTTTGAAAGTAACTCATAAATTTAAAAAAAAAAAAAAACATAATGCATTCTCAATTTGTATGGCATAATCATATTAATAAAAATATTTTTATTTCAAAATTTTACCCGTAATCAAGTAGTTCTTCTAATAATATGTCATATATCATAAAATTTAAAATTTATATATTCTTCATTCAGATGGTTGAAGCTCACGTGTAGGAGTTTCAAACATTTGAAATATTTGAAATGTTTGTGAATGGTTTATTGATTTTTACCCAAAGAAAAAAAGTGCACAATAGTAATGAATTTTGGGCAATCGGGACATTTGGCTAAGTGGTTGTATAATATCATTTATGGTGTTTGTTCTTGGGTTCAACTCCTATAAAAAGGATTTTGACACCATTTGTGGGATTTATTTCTTCTCCATTGAATCTATGGATAGGAATTTGACACACTTTGTAGTGATTTATTTCTCCTCCATTATGAACCAAGCTGTTTGCGAGTTGGCTCGGCTTGTTAAGAGCTCGGCTTGACTCGATTTGTTTAGTAAATGAGTCGAGTTCAAGCTCGAATATTAGACTCGTTTAGTAAACAAGGCAAACTCGAGTTTGATAAGTTCAGTCCGTCAAGCTCAACTTGTTTATCTTTATTTAATTTACATATTAAAAATAATATATATATATATATATATATAGCATAAATACATTATTTATGTATTAAATAATATAAGTAATAGTTTTTATTTAAATAATATAAATAATAATAAAAAAAATCTTATTGAGTTGAGCCAAGTTCGAATTTCATTAATATTAACTAGCCAAGTCAAATTCGAGCCCAATTAGTTATCGAGTCAAACTTGAACTCAATAAACGAGCTCGATAAATAAATAAGTCGAGCTTGAGCTCAGCAAAGCTCATCTTGACTCGACTCGACTCGACTCGACTCGACTTGGCTAGTTTGCCACCCTAATTAGTAGTGGTTGTTGGGCTTCACTTGGTTTATTGGTTGTATTAGATTTTGTTGACCTTCTAATTATTGTGGACTAGTAGTGTGTTTAATGATAAAAAAATTTAAAAAACAAAAAAAAAAACATGAAGAAACTACAACCAAAAAATAAAAAATCAGAGTTTGACCATTGTAATAAAATAAATTCTGAATTTTGTCAATTTAAACACTAAATTTTTTTATTTATTTTCAATTTAAACCATTTGCATGTTTTCATTAAGTAAAATCGATAGAAAAATAAATATTTTAGTCATTAAACTCAATAAAAAAAAAAGGGGTATTTTAAACATTTTATTTATACTTACATTGAGCTTAATAATTAAAAGTGCTACTATTAGCACCCCTTTGGACCCCCCAATTTTTATTTATTTTTTATTACAATAATAATCTCAAATAAAATTACTAAAAATGACATCATTAATTTTGGGACACCCTATCTCACAATTAAACCTACACACACCCACTACATCGTGAATTAGGGTTTATAAGAGCACCTACCTCCATCACCACCCATCCATCTTTCCCAAATCCCACTTTCAAAACCTACCCACTCTCAAAACCTTCAAAACCCTTTAGTGACAATATTCCAACGGTAACAATGGCAACCTTTTGGCAGAATACAGGGCCGAACATTACTTATTTGTTCGGGATGGCGTTCCCGAATAAATAAGTAAATCTCGAACAAATAAGTAATGTTTGGAAATGTAGGTCCGAATATGGAAATTTTTTAACACATTGAACTGTCAAAATTGTTAACGCTTGCGGAAGTTTTTATTTTTTCAAGTTCGGGAATACAGGCCCGAACATTACTTATTTGTTCGTGAAGACATTCCCAAACAAGTAAGTAATGTTTGAGAATGCAGGTCTGAACATGAAAATTTCTTAACACATTGAACGATCAAAATTGTTAATGCTTGCAGAAGTTTTCATTTTTTCAAATTCGAGAATACATGCCCGAACATTACTTATTTGTTTTGGAAGGCATTTCCAAACAAATAAGTAATGTTTGGGAATGTGAGTCCGAACATGAAAATTTCTTAATATATTGAATGGTCAAAAATTTTAACACTTGCAGAAGTTATCGGAAATAGCTCAAATCCATAATCAGATTTAAAAGTTATTCTTTCATCATATAAGTTCGATAATATTGTTGCATAGTTCTCTGCTGAACTCGCAATTTTATAATATCTACCAACCAAACCAGTAATTATAATTTTGCATACAAGAGAAGAAATTATTATGAGAAAATTAAGAAATTGCGTATATCTATATAACAAAACAAGGGAGTTGATGGGACATTTGTCTATGTGGCATATAAATCAAGGGCTCAGATCACACTTCAAGGCCATACAAATCAAAGGCAGAGATCATTTCTCTCACCCTCTGTTTTTCAGATTTCAAATTTCAAACATCATTCTTGAAGACGCTACCCTTCTCTCTCTCTCTCTCTCTCTCTCACCCTCACAAACCTCAACCCCTCCTTGCGCAACGCCCATTTGAAGCCTTCGATCTTTAAAGCAAAATTATCGATCTTTCCTTACAATTGAAGCGAAAATGGACTCTGATTCGTGGACTACGCGTCTCTTAGCTGCCTCCAGGCGATATCAATCTCGATCTGGTCAGTCTCAGTGCTACTCACGTTCTGTTTGTGAAAATCTTATGATAAAGAAAATGAACTTGGGGATATTCAGATTTCCAGCTCGAAGCTGTTGTGAAAATTACAATCTTTGTTCTGTTTGGTTTTTTTTCTTTTCTCTGAATTCGTGAAATTGGTTTTGATTGTAGTGCAGCTCACGGAGGAGGTGATGTTGATGGTGATGATGAGTCGCGGCCGGAGTTTCTTTGTCGGACTTTGCTGCCATATCGATGAAGCCCATCCTGTTGAAGCTAAGAATGGGGTAATCATTTTTTTTAAATTTTATAAGTGAAAAATAAAAATAAAAATGAATACTATGTTCGATTCCGAGCATTTTCTAGGGTTTCAATTTTTTCGATTCCGATACCCGAGCATTGTCGGACTTTGTACATTTTATTTTATGTTATTGACATAGAATTAATATGTTTGCCTCGGAGGATCTGTAGACGAACAAAGCAGATGGTTTGGCTTCTCGGAAGATTTCAGAAACTCGCTTTACTAGCTAGGTATTTTATAGTTCAGACTCCATTTGCTTTTTTGTAATTGTGTTTTACGACTTGATTGCAATGGTCATGACATGAGTGAACAATTCAGTGATTTTGTATTGTATTGCCATTTAGTATGTATGACTCCCTTTGCCCACAAAGTGTTCGACAAAATGATTATGAGAGAAATACCATACTGACCATCTGCTGAAAATGATGAATTACAGTTTAGGCATTCGGCAATTTCTGTCAACATAGTACAATGGTATTTAAAAAGGGGAAAATTACAATTCAGTAAAAGACCCAAAAAAAAAAAAATTTACAAACATGGGAGGTGCAACTCAAACTTACTCTGTGTAGGTGCAACTCTGAGGTGCAACCCTCCATATTTTTGGATTTTTATTTTTATGTTTTCTATCCCACAGTTGAGTGATTCCCCAAATAATTACAAATACATGAGGGTGCAACTTTTCTATGCAATAAAATCACATCATAAATTGCACCCTCACTTTTTGGTAAATATTTTCCCTATTTCCCATTGTTTGTAATTAGTTTTTCATGATTATAGTTTTAAATTAGAAAAATGATATTCATACAAAATTTAAGGCTAGAATGACATTACAATGACATTTTTGCAATTATGAATCATAATGATAAATATTTTGCAACTTTTGCAACTTTTCTGTGCAATAAAATCACATCATCATGTTTTTTTTTTCCCTATTTTGCAACTTTTGCAACTTTTAAATTTTTCTGGTCCATTATCTATCATGCAAGGTATTTTACTTTCACAGATTTATGCGTCATCGCGGCAACAAATCGGTAGGTCCAAATCGGCATCATCGCGGCAACAAATCGGTGAAGCCATAGAGTGGTATTGACTTCGTATTAATTTTCTAGGGCCAGTTTTGAGCAAATTATTCTTTCATTTCCTTCTTCTCAACATCATGATCTTAGTGTGATGTCCCTTATCTTTTCTTTTGTTCCATTTTGACTGTATGCACAAACACACCCATGAAATTGTGTACACCAGTGATGTTATGCAGATTATGCCTTTTTAAATTTTTTGTGGTCCATTATCTATCATGGACTTTACTTTCGCAGTGTGATGGTATTTTACTTTCGCAGATTGATCAAAGTGGACTGTTAATATATTACTGTTTCTTCTTTGATCGTCAAAATCTTTCTTGACCAGATAGCTATGGTTTCCAGGTATACTACAGATGGAGGTTCAAGGGAAACTCTAGAGAAAGGAACCATTCATGGAGATGCTGTGTTTTCAGGTAAATTTAATTACCTAGATGCTGACATCGATATCAATTTTCATGCTTTTTTTGAACTAATAAGTTATTGACCTTGATTGTTGATATGTAGCTGTTGACTTCACGACTGGTGATGAGCCATGGCCTATTTTTAAGTTGCAAAAGGAGTTCAATTTCCCGGGCAAATCACCACCTCTTTCTGCGTTAGTAGTTTATTTTGTTCTTTAATAGTTTAACATGTTGACAAGTGCAGTTTATGATGCTCATAATGTTTGTTATTTCAGAGAGTTTTATACTGGTTGGCTTACTCACTGGGGAGAGAATATTGCGATTTTATACTGGTTGGCTTACTGATTTTACAGCAGCTGCCCTGGAAAAAATTTTGTCAAAGAATGGGTCAGCTGTGCTTTATGTATGTTCTAAAGTGTCAACTTTTCTTCATCTTCTCTCTTCCTCCCTTCTCTCTTCCTAATCGTCATCTTCTCTCTTCCGACCGAATGGAGCAACTATATATATGACTCAGAGATGGGAGATTCAGAGATGGGACCGAATGTATGTATATATATGCTTATGTGATTTTATATATGATTATGGATGATTATGGATGATTATAGATTTTATGATATATGGATGATTATGATTCAGATATGTAGATTTTATGTAGATTTTATATATGATTCAGATATGTAGATTTTATGATATATGATTATGGATGTAGATTTTTTATATGATTCAGATATATGATTATGGATGTAAATTTTATATATGATTCAGATATATAGATTTTATATATGATTCAGATATGTAGATTTTATGATTCAGATATATGATTCAGATATGTAGATTTTATATATAGATTTTATGGATGTATATATGATTCAGATATGTAGATTCCAATATGTATGTAAAAAACTCAGAATTTTACTCCTGAATATAGGACTTTTGTCTCTATAGATAGACTCAATGTATATCTATATATGGATATATATCTATATATAGGACTTTTGTCCCTTTGTCAATACATGGACCATTAGATTGAATTTAATCCAATGGCTTACAATGTCTAAACACCTTACAGATCCTCTCTCTCTCTCTCTCTCTCTCTCTCTCTCTCTCTCTCTCTCTCTTTCACACACACACCATTAGATTGAATTTAAATTTCTGTTTTACCATATTAATCTAGACAGCTCTGTTTTTTTTATTTCTGTTATGAGTTAGACAGTTTTTTGTATTGCAAGTATTTGATAGAATGACCCAATAAGTTTTCTTTATATAGGCACGCAACTAGAACCCATTTCCTGGACACGTGTTCAGAAAATGAACCAATCATGTTTTTTTTGTTTTGTTTTTTTATTTTTTGGTGTGAGTTTGCTGGACTCGAATCAATTACGATCATTACACGTGTTTGATAGAATGACCCAATAAGACATGTATTGCAAGTGTTTGATAGAATGACCCAATAAGTCATATTAAATTTATATACACCCCAAAAGCTTTTTTGCAAGTGTTCGATAGAATGACCTAATAAGTTTTCTTTATATAGGCACACAACTAGAACCCATTTCCGGAACACGTGTTCAGAAAATAAACCAATCATGTTTATTTGTTTTATTTTTTTATTTTTTGGTGTGAGTTTGCTGGACTCGAATCAATTACGAACATTACACATGTGTTTGATAAAATGACCCAATAAGTCATGTATTGGAAGTGTTTGATAGAATGACCCAATAAATCATTAAATTTATATACACCCCAAAAGCTTTTTAACGATATGCATCCAAAGTTTTAATCAAAGTAGTTCATAATCTTAAAAAAATATCATAAAATCCTCATAACTAAGGTCACTTGAATTTATAATTAAGCATCACAAAATTTCATAATCAAAACCACCATGGGTTATAACCATAAACACTACAAAAAGTCTAATAACTAAGTTATCATAAATTTGACCATCACAAAATCTTATAACTAAATGCCACAAATCATTAGAATTATGGTTGGGAAGGTTTGTTTTGGGTTGCCTATTTTGCCATTTTTTTTTAATTTCTGTTTTACTATATTAATCTAGACAGCTTTGTTTTTTTTTCTATTCTGGGTTAGACAGTTTTTAAACCCTTAATTTGTTATATTTTTTTTTCATCTTATTTTTTCTTCATCTTTTTTATCTTATAGAATGACCCGATAAGTCATGTATTGCAAGTGTTTGATAGAATGACCCAAAAGTTTTCTTTATATAGGCACACAACTAGAACCCATTTCCTAAACACACGTTCAGGAAATAAACCAATCATGTTTTTTTGTTTTATTTTTTTATTTTTTGGTGTGAGTTTACTGGACTCAAATCAATTATGATCATTACACATGTGTTTGATAGAATGATCAACAAATTGGACATTTTTGGGGATTAATCTAGACAGTTTTTTGGGGATTAATCTAGACAGTTTTTTGTTGTGGTAGGGAAGGTTTGTTTTGGGTTGCCTATTTTTCCATTCTTTTTTTTTTAATTTCTTTTTTACCATATTAATAGACAGCTCTTTTTTTTTTTTTTTTGGTTTTGGGTTAGATAGTTTTTAAACCCTTAATTTGTTGTCATTTTTTTTTCATCTTATTTTTTGTTCATCTTTTTCATCTTATAGAATGACCCAATAAGTCATGTATTGCAAGTGTTCGATAGAATGGCCTAATAAGTTTTCTTTATATAGGCACACAACTAGAACCCATTTCTTGAACACGTGTTCACGAAATAAACCAATCATGTATTTTTGTTTTGTTTTTTTATTTTTTGGTGTGAATTTATTGGACTGAAATCAATTATGATCATTACACGTGTTTGATAGAATGACCCAATAAGTCATGTATTGCAAATGTTTGATAGAATGACCCAATAAGTCATATTAAATTTATATACACTCCAAAAGCTTTTTAACGATATGCATCCAAAGTTTTAATCATAGTAGTTCATAATCTTAAAAAAAATATCATAAATCCTTTTTCAATGTTCAAAGTTGTAATAACGAAACTGCACTTTTCGATGGTGCATGGTATACATTTTTCAATGTTTATTTTATAACCAAAACCACCATATGTATCAAACAATTTTTCAACGTTTGTTTTAATTAACTCTTAAAAATTATTTGTGATATAGTAAGTTTTCAGCTTGGAAAACAAAGTCTTTTGACAGGGCATTCAACATTAAACCTATAGTTCTGAATGTAAGTTTAATATTTCTTTTGTTTCTTTTCTATTTTTGTTGGTAATCAAGTTACCGATAAATTAAGGTGAACTTGTTTCACATCTCATGAAGAATTATTCATTGCTAATATACTAAATGTTTTCTTTATTTTGCTCTCATGTTTTATATATTCACGGTTGTATTTTTATCTTCATTTCATTTTTATTTTAGCCACTTGATTTTTTATTAAAAAAAATTCCCCCTTTCCATTTGCATAAAAGAGAATATGAGCAATGAAGCAAAATAGGACTGGTAAGTAGTGGAAAAATTGGGAGTGGAAGGAACTTTGGAGCAGTGGCCAATAATGTAGCTTCTGATAAAAAATAGTACTGCTAGAACTTTTTATTTTTATTTTTTATGATTTGCTTCAATCATCGGGTCACTTTTCTTCCATAAGTTTGGTCACTTTTTTCCATAAGTTTTGCCTTCTTTTATTGGTTTTCTTTATCTTTTTTTGTCCAAAGTGTATTGTGGAAGTCTCAGTAACTTTACTGTGAGTGGTTTTGGTGGATGTTAGAGCCGTGGGTATTTAAATAAAATGAATGTCTCAGCATCATTTAGTGAAGTGGGTATTCGATGATCACATAGTTTTTTTTTGTTCTCCTAAAATACCTTTTTCTCTATTTATTTGTTATCCTAAAATACATTTTTCAAACCTTAGAATCAGATCATTCTATTTATTTTTGTTGTGAGTTGGGTGTTGCCTTTTTTGAATTGATCATGACATGTTTGGAGCTTTTATTTCAACAATGTGATTATGGCAGTGGAGTTTTGGTTTCAAATGTTGAGTTTTGGTTTCTTTTGCGAAACACCCACATCTTATTAGCATTTTTGGAGGAGTTTGATTATTTAAAGCTCCGTTTTTTAATTTTGAAGGGACATTTGTCTATATCATTTTCGATGGTGATGATTTTGGCTTAGATAGCTTTGACAAGACGTTTAATTCAGTTTATAATTCAATTTAATAAGGAAACTGCACTGTTCAAAGTTGTAGCTCATCTCATTTGAAATCCATTTCAGCGGCTTTGCAGCATCATCTCTTCCCGTTTCTCTCTCGCTCTCACTTCAACGGACCACCATCAAGGTAATGCCACTTCTCTCTTGCTCTCTCTTCAAACCTCATCTATTTCAACATCTTTTGTTTCAATAATCTTTACTCTAATTTGTGAATATCTTTTGTTTCAATAATCTTTAATTCCAGCAGGTTTGTTACTCAATAATATTGACAACAGATTGTCCAATTTAATTGCTTTATTGATGTTTACAGTTTGTGATTGAAACATTGTGTCTGAAGCATTGTGGACTTCCTTAAGACCTTTCATATCGAAACATTGTGGTAAGAATTTGATTTGTGTTCTTACTTAAACATTGTCTCTATATATATTTTTTGTTTGCTTTTCTATCTATTTGTCCACTTTATGTGCAGAAGTATATATTGGTTGACTTTACTACTACATATATTTCTACTCATTTACACCCTTTGCTAGGTTGGGGTAATGTGGCATATTTAAAAATTTTAGGATTTGTTAATTTGTAAGAACAATGGTAAGATTCATTAATGTTTTCTTTTCATGTTGTTTGGAGTTAGATTGTGTTACCAATACCTGAAAATGTCCTCATATTAGACTGATTCATTATTTTTATATAATGTTTGGAGTCAAATTATTATTTTAAAACTGTGTAGATGTGCAAATCTTTTGTTATATGTTAATTTTAATAAATAGATTCTTGGAAGCAAAGTATTAAGTGATTGATGTGTTTTATTGGTAGTTTCCATTGGAAACACAATTCATTTTGATAAATTGTTTAATTTTAGTAAAATTTGGTGGCGGAAAATGATTGGTAGATTATTAGTTTGGCGTCTGCATATCTATGTGATTTTTTTTTAATTCCTTGAATGAGATATTTTATTCATGGAAAATGATTGGTAGGTTATTAGTTTGCAGTTCCATTTAAACCTCTTTTAATTCAATAAAATTTAAGAAAGCTTAAGCCATCGATATGTTTGATTCCTAACAATAATGTAGGAGCCATCGATATGTTAAGTATCTATTGATATAGATTTATATCAGCCATTTGTTATAGTTATATTTAATGGGATTTCAGTTTATGATAATGTGTTTAATATGTGTATGATAATGGGTCTCAAATATAATGAGATTTAAGTTCCTGATAATGTGTTTTATATAAACGAGTTATCTTCTACCGTCTAAAACTTGCTGTTTAGTGGATGGAGCTCTCAACTTTGCTAAAGAAACTTTCAATAGGCTTGGATAGCATAAATGAGAATTAAGTGTTTCAAATATGATTAGTGTTCTGATAAATGATTTAGGTGATTTTGAGAAATGTGTGAATTGGGTTTCATTTTTAACATGAAAAGTAATGTTTTGTGATCTTTTGTTTTTATTTTATTGTTAAAAATTAGAATTGGGTTTCCTTTTATTTGATTGTACTTAACGTATGGCACAATTAAGTAATCAAATAGTCATTGTACAGCCCATTGTTATTTAAACCCAATCTATTTATAGCACTATTAAATGAGTTAATTAACCTCTTCAACAACCTTAGAGTTTATTTTAATTCAAATCATGGACAACATTTATAGTTTTGGTTATGTATGTTTATGAATCGAGGCTTAATTTCTTGCTTATTATTTATAATTTTTCTCATAATTAAATATTTTTGTATTATTCTTTACAGGTGGATGATATGTTAGAGGAAACAGTAATATTAAATCTCTATACTCATTTTTTATTTAATCTACATTCCTTAATATAATTTTTCTTTTACCTTTCAAATGCATTTCTATATATACACAGGTTCAGTTTCTTCAAAATAGAAATGTCAGTGTTGTGCTCTATAATGAACGTGACTTCAATGTCCTCTGTGTTCGTGGGGTAAGCCCACTAATCAAATTTATTGGCTTCTCATATTTTTTCTTAATAATTTTTTCTTATTTTTTGAAAGGCAAAGGCAATGGTAAGGGCAAAGGAAAATGAGAAGCTTAAAGGAAAAAGAAAGGAAAACTACTCAATAAAGGGAATAAAAAATACACAAGTGGTATGATTCTTTTCAAGTTTGTTTTGGAGCATGTGTAAAGAAAATCATGGGGGAATATGATATGTTGAAGCATGCATAATTTGTGTAATTTTTTTTTTATTTACGGTAAAGTTTGTGAAGATGGGCATGGTGCTTTTAATCCGTAATATTACTAATTTCCAAACTAAATTATGCATCCTTAAAAAACAATACACTAGAAAAAATTATAAAGGATCTTTTACAAAGATATATAAAATTTTCCAAATAGAATAGGGAAGTAATTAAATTTTAAAAAAGAATACAAATGATAAAAGAAGGAAACAAATTGAAAGTGTATTTTAATTAAAATTTTGTTTAAATTATGATCAAGTCAAACTTTTGTAAGATTGGGTTGAAAAAGCTATGGAGCTGAAGAGGATAAATAAGACTACATTACTCCGATGGAATAGTAATAAGGTATTCTTAGTTCATATTGTTTCAATATCTATTTTTCGTATTATTTCAATATGCTAATGTTAATGTTTTTTAAATATTAGATTGTTGTGCATGCTCCTCACTGGAAGAAGTACACAGAAGTTGATACATGGACATTTCAAAATGTGATGGAGAACAAGTTTGAAGGCGCCCAAGCACTTTAGATGCGTCCAAGTACTTTTTCTACAGGTGTCCAAGTTTTTGTAGAGGCGTCCAAGTACTTTTTGTTGAGGCGTCCAAGTACTTTAGAGGCATCCAAGTTTGAAGACATTATATGGCATACATTTTGTAAAGCTTGATGTTAACCAATTTTGTAAAGCTTCATATTGATATATACTTCAATGGATTTCTAATATTTTTGTAAAGTCTATTATCAATGTAAAAGATTGGACCTTATGGATGGTTATTGAGTGTGGACTATCAAGTGCCCTTGAAAATTCACTAAACTCAAGTGCAACAATTTAATTTAGTATCTTTACATATTTTGGTGGAAGTCACATATGCTTGACATGAATTTTTGTATAATTTTAGTGTCTATTGTGTAAGATGTTAGAGTCGCATTGAAAAAGAATAATTTATTAGTGGGTTGAATGAGGAGAATGTTAATAGTATTGTTGCCTCTTAATTTGATCATGGTTATGAATTTTATGTTTCTTCATTAAGAAAGACCAGTGTATTTTGATGCACTATTTTCATGGTTTGTTTTTGAATTCATTTATCTTTTCAGGACCTCTAACATTCCAACACAGCTGGTTGTGAAAGTAGTTTCGGTTTATTGTATCATCCCTGATATTTTGGTATCAACAATAAGGTTAGTCTTCAAAGTAACTTGGGTTATTTTTATTTCATTTATTTATAAGTAGTTAGTTGAAACTGTGAAGAAGTTGGGAGGATTTGAATTATTTCTATTGATATTTGATGTTTTAGTAGACTAATTTGAACTATTCCTTAAACAGGGCTAATTTTGAAAATATGTTAGAGAATGAGGTGGGAACTCTTGAAGGCACCACCCATAAAAGATTTGAAATTTATTAGTTATTTATTTCAGTTTTCTTTATATATTTTGTTCCTCTTTCTATGTGAAGTTTTAAATTAGAGTGATATTATTATTTTGAATTGATTTATTATAATTGAATTTCGTAGCATGTGTGGTATCAAAAAAAAATTGCTCGCAGTGCCTTCAGGCACGGGTTATCCCTAGTATATATACATAGAGAGAGAGAGAGAGAGAGAGAGAGAGAGCATACCATTTGTGACAATGGTGGATGAGGCAGCAGAGACAATAATCACATTGGCTCTTTTTCTTCTTCGTGGTGGGTTTTGTTAGGTTTTTTGGAAGAGGAGTTTTTTTGGGAGTGTGAGGGTGTGCATTTAATCGGTGGAATATTTTCACAAGGATAATTTTGGTATTATTTGGAAGGGGGGAAAGAAATTTTAAGAGTTTCAAAATTTATAAGTGGGGGCCCAAAAAATTGATGGGTCCAAAATAATTTATGGGGTGCTAATAACACCACTCATGATTAAAATACTATTTTTTTTTTTATTTATTGATTTTACTTGACAAAAATAGGTTAATGATTTAGATTGAAAACAAATCAGAAGATTAGGGTTTAAATTGATAAAATTGAAAACTCGAGATTTATTTTGTTAGAAGGCTCAAACTCTGAATTTTTTTTTTAATTATTTCAAAAAATTCTCATATTTATAATTACTCTCCCTATCAACTTTAACTTTTTGATAAACTACAAAGGGTTTAGCTTCCCTCCAGTCCATGATCGGATTGAAGGGTGCTGGGCCCACCACGAGTTCTGTTTTGATAATCTGAACCGTTCAATGTGTAGAACTCGTTGAGTATTATATGCTTGTAAATATCACGTTAATCATATATCGATAGCTATGTGATCAAATCAGTTTTGTATTTAAATAAAAATGGATGATAAAAAATAAATGGTTGATAGAAATCTGATCCGATGAAATAGCTATAGATATCTGATCAACGTAATTTTTTATAGGCATATAGTACTCGACGAATTCTACACATTGAATGGTTCAGATTATCAAAAAGGAACCCATGGTAGGCTCTCATGGGCTCCACAGCACCCTCTAGTCAGACTGGAGGGAAGCCAATCCCAACTACAAATAGGTCTTAATAATTGGACTTAATTCCTATCAAATTCTATTGAAAATAAGTCATACTAAAATCATCGCTAAAAATAATTTTCTGTGACAATTTTTTGCATATATCGCTAAAAATTGATAATTAGTGAATTTTTGTCATAATTTTTATAAATTGTCTTACAATTAGTGACTTTTTTTGTGACAATTTTTTCAAATTGTCACTGAAAATTGAAAATTGAAAATTAATGAATTTTTTTGTAACGATTTTTTTTAAAAAAAATTGTTAATAAAACTTATAATTAGTAACATTTTTTATGACAAAATTTTCAAACTGTCACTGAAAATTAACAATTAGTGACTTTTTTTTATAGCGTTTGATGAAAAATACCATTAATTATCAGATGACTGATTGGATAATAAGTCCACCTATTAGGACCTACACATAAGTCTCTCTTAATTTTTATTTATTTATTTTTCATATAGCTTTGTGGCTTTTTGATGTTTTTAGTAATATTTTGAATTTTTAATTAATTTAACGTATTGTTAAGTGACTTCTTTGGGGATTAAACATTTTAATCAAAAAGTCAATATAAATTGTCACCTTACTCTCTTTACTTTTCTATACATTTTTTTTATATAAAAAATCAAAAAAATTATTAAAATAATATATTCCCAAACGAGGTTTATATTTGGGAATAAGTTAAATCAAATTAATCACACTAAAAAAAAAAAGTCAATACAAAAACTCAATTTATTTTCTCTATTATTGGCACATCTTTTTATAAAAATTAAAAAATCACTGAAAAAAATAATTACAAAACCAGCTCTTAAGGCATGTTTAATTGAGTGGACTATGCCATAAAATTTAGATTATAAATCCACAGATTAGATTTTCAGTATTTGTTTATAATTTTTTCATTCCGATTAGATTTCGGTAGACATTCTATATAATAAAATTAATAAAATTTTAAATCTTACAATTAATAATGCAAAACAAACATATAATCGAAGTTATACATTTACATATCCATTGCAAAATAAACGTGAAAATAAAAAATTATTTATTTCACTAATCCAATTAGATAATGGGGGTGTTTAGTGTGACTTTTTTGAACTAACTTATAAATTTTAGTTTTGAAAAAGTCATTTTGGATTGTTTAGTTAAATTTATTTCAAACAGTTTTCATATTTATAATGCTACATTAACCGAATTTGGTATCGCCCGAATTGTCCAAATTTGTTCATGCCAGCCGTCCGAATGACGGGGTGACGACCGTAGTAGACAAGGATGACGACCGTGCTATAGATAAGAATGAAGCCAATCGTCCGATTAGCACAAATTTGGGCGATTCAAACGACAGCAAATTTGATAGATAAATCATTTTACTTTTTGATTCTAACTAGGGGTGGGTGCGGATCGGTTGCGGCCACGGAACCTTCAATCCGTCATCCGTCCGCCAGATTAGCGGATTGGAGAAAATCAATCCGCATCCGTCCACCAATCCGGCGGATGTGGATTGAGCGAATTGGCGGTTTGGCGGATGGATGCGAATCGGTTTGGCGGTTTGAAATTTTATAAATTTTTAACATAGTTCAACTTGTGTACTTCCTCCAAAAAAAAAAAAAAAAAAAAAAAAAAAAAAAAGTACTACAGTCAATGACTTAAAAAAGTATTACAATTACCGCATGCCTCATCCAAAGAAAGAAAGTTTGAAACTTTAGAATATCACAATCATTGCATGCCTCATCCACATATTACAATCACAGCATGCCTCATCCACATAAAATATTACAATTTGTGGTTCTTAAAATATAAAAATAATTCAAACCACCAAAACCATGAACAGAGTAATAGTAGAGATTGTATGTCTCTGTATTGTTACATTTATATATGTTTTTGAAAACAAAAACCAATTAGCATATATCATATTTTCTATTTATTACTTTTAGCCCCCGTTTGTTTTTAGAGATAGAGTGGAGGGGATTAATAGTGAGGGGATTGTTAGTGAGGGGATTGATAGTGAGGGGATTAATAGTGAGGAATTGTTAAATTATTTTTATATAAAATAATAAAACAAATAAAAAAATATAAAAAATTAAACATTAATATTTTTAAAAAAAAATTCCCAATATATAAAAAATAAAAAAATAAAAAAATTTCTAATCCCCTCACTATTTTTCTAATACCATCTCTATCTCCTCCTTACCAATCCCCCTTCCAAGGGGACTACTAATACCAAGGGATTAATAGTCCCCTCTCCATCTCTCAAAACAAGCACCCCATTAGTAATACCAAGAGATTAGTAATCCCAAACCCCTCCTTATAACCCCAAACAAACGGGGCCTTAGAGTTAGATTTAAAAACCAAAAAATATAAATAAATAATACGTTTATTTTTTTCAATTCAAAAAATATATTCTAGTTGAAAATTTTTTTTCAACAGAATATTTAAACTTTTTTTCAATTGAAAACACAAACAAAATATTTAAACAAATTAAAAATACAAAGTCTTATAAATTACTAAGGGTGCTTGTGGTTTGGCGGTTCGGTTGCGGCCAAAGGAACCTCAAATCCGCCATCCGTCCGCCAAATTGGCGGATTGGAGAAAATCAATCCGCAACCGTCCGCTCGTCATCACGCATCCGTCCAAAATGCGGCGGATCGGTTCGGTTCGGTCGGTTTCGGCGGATCGTATATCCGCTGCTCACCCCTAATTCTAACTACTTGTTTTAACTCAAAAAAAGCTAATTCTAAGAAGTTGAACACTTTTGCTTCTGATTATAACAGCTTACTTACATTTTTATCCTTATATTTTTTTTTAAAAAAAAAATCGAAAAAGATCCAAATGGACTATGGACTAGTTTTTATTTTTTATTCTTTATTATTTTATGGAAAATGTGAACTAGTAGTTAATAATAAAAAAATGAAAGTTAATTCAATTTACAACTAATAAAGGTTAATTTAATTTATAATTATAAGGGTAAAAAGGACATTTACACATCAAAAAGTTATTTCGTAACTTATTACCAAACATTACTCAGCAACTTAAATTTACAATTAGAGTTGTATAAAATATCGCTCAATCCGCTAAAATCGCATTGATCCACATCAATCCGCACCGCTCTATCCGCTAACCGCGAATTAAATTTTAAAATTTATAATTCGCTTTCCAAACCGCTCCGCTCCGCTATAGTTAATACATATATTTTTTTTAATCTCTAATGAAATATTAAAGTAAAAATAAGTATGAGAGAGATTTATGATGTGAAATTTATTACAAATTAATAGTTATATATATGAAACATATTATATAAAATTAGTTTGTGTTATATATATAAAAAAAAATAAGGAAATTGACCAGTAAATCCCATTTTATCATCTTGTAGATCATGTGGTCCTAATTGTTTTCTTTTAAACCGTTTAGTCCTTTAGGTTGTTTGTTTACTATTTTACTATTAAAGTGTTAATTTGAGTTTGTAGACCCGCATGTATTTATGGGAAGGGGTGTGTGAGGTTCACGTTCCAAAAAAAGGTAATAGTACTCTTTTTCTGTGACGTGGGTTGTGACGTGAATTTGACACTTTTTTTTTTTTTTTTTCCATGACGTGGATTGTGTCACGTTTCAGCTTTACATCAGTTTGAGCCTTTGTTTTCCAATTGCCATTTGTGACGTTTCGACGTGAACCTCACCGATTCCACTGATTATCGTTCTCAATCTCACCTATTCTGGTTCTCAATCTCACCGATTCACAGTTCTGGTTCTCAATATCAATCTCAGTTCTGGTTCCACAGTTCCGGTTCCACACTGTGGGGTTCACTCGGTGAGGTTCACATCGAAACGTCGAAACGTCACACATTCTCTCTATCTCTCTCTCAAGTACCGAACCAATTCACTCTCATCATTCCTGTTACACCCAATTCTCAGATATATTTGGGGGGTCGGAAGTGTCCATCTGAAGAAAACAGAAACTGGAAAAACCAAAATCAAAGTTGGGGGGTCGGACGTGAACCTTACCATTGACGTTTCGACATGAACCAAAATCAAAGTTCCATTTACTCACATCCTTCATCTCACACTAGACACACAACACAATCTCTCTCCCTCTCTCTTATCATGGACGTTCTCACTCTCTTCTGCACCGCCTCTCTCATCGCCGGCGGCCTCTACTGGTTCGTCTGCGTCCTCGGCCCCGCCGAACAGAAAGGCAAGAGCGCCGTCCACCTCTCCGGCGGCTCCATCTCCGCTGACAAAGTCCAAGACAATTACAAACAGTACTGGTCCTTTCGCCGCCCCAAAGAAATCGAAGTCACCAAGAACGTCCCTGCCTTCGTCGACACTTTCTACAACCTCGTCACCGACATCTACGAATGGGGTTGGGGCCAATCTTTTCATTTCTCTCATTCCCTCCTCAGAAAATCTGATCGCGAAGCCACCCGCGTACACGAGGAAATGGCAGTAGATCTACTCAAAATCTACCCCGAATCCTGCATTCTCGACGCGGGATGCGGCGTCGGCGGCCCGATGCGCGCAATCGCCTCCCATTCAGAATCCCCAATCCTATGTCAGCTCTAACATTGCCGGCTTCGTTAACCTCTTGGAAGTGACTAAAGCCGCCGATCCTGAACCCTCAATTGTCTGGGCTTCATCTAGCTCTGTTTATGGACTCAACACTCAAAACCCAAAACTCATTTCACCTATTCTTTTCTTCCTTGGAGGCTCAAGTACCACGTTCCCAGTGAACCACGTTCCCAGTGAATCAGTAGGACCAAACGTGAATGGGTGTTTGTATGGGATAAAGGTGAATGGTTGGGATTGCACATACGAAAATGGAAAAACAGAGGATCCCATATAATTAAGCGAGGGCAAATCAGGCAAGCCCACACCAAAAACATTCAAAAAAGGACTTATGAGTAAACAATCCCACCTAAATTGGAGTTGCCAATCAAACAAAAAATCAGCAGGACCAAACGGAACATAATTCACGAATTAAGGACTTTCGGATAAATTTTCCAAAAAAATATTATATAAATTAGTATTATATATTATGTAAATCAACAATGATTCATCCCCCCTTTTTCCCCCATCCCCTTTGACCCCCTCTCTCTCTCATTGGTCCCATTTTCTTTTTCTTTTTCTTTTTTTTTCCTGCTCCTCCAATCACCACCCGCTACGTGGCAAATGGGTGAGGGGGTGACCCCCAAAAAGGGGTCCCAAGCATTATTCTATGTAAATATTTAACAATTAAGTAGAATATTCTTCAGTTCTTCCAAAACCGCCCAAATCACAGTTTGTCAATCCACTAATCTGTTAATCTACCATTCGATTTGTAATTATACTTTCAAATTATCCAAACTACACTACGCATATTCCTATCTAAAATCAAGCAACTACACCAAATAAATTAACATCTTTTAACTAAAATAATAATTTATAATCTATTAAATTATTGTCCGTTTAACAATTACATCAAACAACCTCGCTCAATTCTACACTAATTTCAAAAAATTTTAATCCTGATAATCGGACGTGTGGATAAAACCTCTCAAATTCTGTTGATTGCAGGGAAAGGTAACCGCAGACAAGCAAAATACGGTAGCCAACTCGCTATAAAACCCCCAAGATATTTTTCGACTCAGGTAGAGAGTGACATAAACCCTAGCCGCTCCAATCGATTTTCTCTCTGTTAGTCTTTTGCAGGTATATAATCTAATCATAAAACCCTAGAAAACGTTTTTGGATCACTTTTTCGCCTTCATATATTTGATCTATAAATCATTTTCTGTGTTCTGATCCCAATACCCTGGTTGCTTCACTACTATTATTGTTGTTCTGGTTCATATGCTTCGTGTATTGATGTTCTTGTTTCATTTTTCTTGTTCACAGTGTTGTTGCTTCTTTGATTTTATTTTTGTTGATTTGTGTTCTTAGTTTTTGTTATGTTTAAATTGAAGTGCATGTTGTATGTTGTGGAGGGTGTGTGAAATTTTGAGTTGGAATTAGTCTGAACATCATTTGGAGATGGAAACTTGGGGGTTTTGAATAATGTGTGTTGTGGGTTTGATGAATATGCTTTAGAAATGAAGTTTTCATGGTTTTTTTCTTGATCAGTAAACAGTCTTTAACGGCATGCTTAGTTCATGGGTTGTTAATGCTTTCCTCTTATTTATACCTAAAAAAGCATTATTTGCTTTGAAGAAGACACACTTGAAAATAAGCTTGCCTTGGCTTTGCATTTTTGAGAACCTGTTTTAGGAAGGAAAAAAAAAGGGGCTGAGATGCACATTCTTTACAAAAAAAATTGTTTTCTTTTTATGACATTTCAGAATGTGTTTCTGAAGTAAAAACAAGTTCGAAACAGGAAGTAAACTGTTCCGGCTCTATTCTTGTTGTTAGAGTTTCTATTCTTCTTGTTCGAGTTTTTTTTCAAATTGAGCTCTAGTAAGTTGATGATATTTGCCTTTTGCTTTGATGGAATGTAGTCGTATTCGTTGGGTATGATTTGGGTTCAGTGTTTTAAAAGGCTCTAGGCCCACTGAGGCGATAAGTTGTCCTACAGCCTAAGCGCAAGGCATGAGACAAGGCGAGGCGGGCACCTTACCAAAGCAAGGCATAAGTAGTAGAAGAAAACCAAAATTATAAAATTGGCAAAATTTTCAACATAACAAATATATATAGAATTCTAAAAATAATAAAGCAAGCTTTACCATTTCAAATAATTGATAAACATAACATTCAATCTTTTAAAAATTAGAAATATAATATCCAACAAAAGATATAAAGGATCACATGTACATCCACCAAATCTAGTTTGCAATTCAAAAAAGAAATAAAAAGCACTTAATCAACAGCTGGAGCAGAAAAACAGATAAAGCCCATGAAGCCCACGTCTCGCGCCTCAAAAAAAAACCCTTGCCTTAGCGCCTAAGCTGCCCCTTGCGTATTGTGCCTCGCCTCTACCTGTTTGAAGCTCAAGGCTGTGCCTCGTGCTTAAAACACTGCATGGATTTCATTGTGAATCCCACTGATAGCTTTCAGATCAATTATTTAATTACTTTAGTCTTTTCCTAATTTATAATTTGTCGGTGACAAAAGCTGATTTTATCCCATATGCTTTGACATTCTGAATTATTCCAGACTAAAATATACACAGTTGTTTATTCCAAAATTTTAGCCATGGTTTTTTTTTTTTTATTATTTTGAAAAGCATCTATTTCTTCTTCACAAATTCTTACCACGGTTGTGTCAAGTTCTCCATGCCACTCATGAAATCCAAATTAAAAGTGAGTAATTCTGTAGTTTGAATATCTTGCGACTGCTGATGGTAGTTACAAGTGAAGTATCTCTTGGTGTGATTGTAGAAAGCTTGTGAACTTTCTGATTAGCCCATCTGCCCATGTCAAATTGCCCATGGTTAAATTTGGCAGCTATATATATATATTTTTTATTGGCAAAAGTTGCTCTGACTTGGTTTAAATGTATGCAAGGAATATTATTCCAGCTCTGCATAAATAAATAAATGAAAAATTATTCTCCGTTTTCTATGATATATGTTTTGATTCTAGATGAGTTCAAATTGACATGGAGAACTATTTTTTCTTGCATCATATGAAATGCAGGTTGTTGGAGTACGCCAGAATAGTTGACTGTTAAAAATGGCTTTCTCCAATAGATTTGGAAGTCTCATGAGGCAGACCATTTCACAGAATAGCATATCGAATGGGCAAGTTTCAATGGCATCTATGCTTAATGCCGTTCGTTGCATGTCATCTTCGAAACTTTTCATTGGAGGTATGAGCTTGAGTATTATTATTTAATGTATTAAATATAGTACAAGTTATTTGTAGGTTCCACTATTGAAACCACGTTGATCTATGTACTAGGCCTTTCTTTTGGAACTGATGACCAGTCTCTCAGGGAGGCATTTTCTGGCTTTGGTGATGTTGTAGATGGTGAGTTTTAAATCTGCCGTCAATGCATTTAATATCAGAATGAAAAGCATGCTAAGTTGTCCAAGTGCTCGTGCAGATAAGCATAACGTGGCACAAGGTTTTTAATTACTTAGTCGGCCAAAAAATGCCTTGTGCATACATGTTTCTGTTATTACAGTTGCACACATTGTTAGAATAATATCACTATCTTATATTAAGGGTTTAATTGAGTTATCCTTAAATATTTTTCCACAAGATGGATGGTACATTTGATTTACTGATAATGTTTATCCAAGTGATTAGGAACAACAGAATACATTTGTGAGATAGAAACAACCCATTAGTTTCTGCTATGCATCTAGTTGTGTATTGTTGATCAAATGTTTTGGTGATGATCCCCGTAAGTTGACATTCTTGTAAGTTGACATTCTTGTTAGTTGATTTCAATCAATTGACATGAGTTTCCATGCCTAATTTTTGGATATAATTTAGGCCTGGTTGGTAGGTTCTATCTTCTTGTTTTTTGGGTTGACTCCTCTTTTTCTTCTTTGACTCTTTATGCATAAAGTTGGGAATCTAAACCTTCTAGTGCACAGAGAGGATACCTGGATTAACATGCTAATTTCTTTTGATCTTGAGATATCTAAGGTCTCAATTCTATATTTTACTGATGAAAATCCAATGGATTTTCTGCTGATGTTGAAACCGGTTTGAGGTATGTTTCTTTGTTGTTCTTTCTTTCTTCTCAAGAAAGGGCGAAGAAATCATTTTATTGGCGTATTGCATATATTAAGGTTCTTGAGTTGTTCTATTTTGTTGCGTTACTAGTGACGGGAGTCTGGGTAATTCCACCATTTTAAAAAATAATAATAATTCAAATTGTGGGTTATATGTGGTTTGTGTATAAACTGGTGGTAAGCCCTGTGTGTGTTTCGACACGAACTAACTAGTAAGAGGTAATATATCTCTTCAAAATTCCAAAATAAGAAAGTTAATAAAATAAAAATAAGAAGGCTGCTATGGGACTATGGTAGTGTTTGGATGCTGAAACTGTCAGTGGTTTTGGTGCACAGCAAAGGTAATTACTGATAGAGATACTGGGAAGTCTAGAGGATTTGGGTTTGTGAACTTCTCGAGTGATGAATCTGCTGGCTCTGCGATGTCAGCAATGGATGGACAGGTTAGTATTAAATAAATGTAGGAAATGTATTGCACATGTATTTCACTGTTCTTATTTTTTGTTGTCTCTAAGAACTCCTGTTTGCTTCCTTTTCAGCCACTGAATGGGCGGAACATCCGTGTGAGCTATGCTAATGATAGACCATCTGCTCCTAGAAGTAACTACGGTGGTGGTGGTGGTTACGGTGGTGGTGGTGGTGGTGGTTACGGTTCCCGTGGCGGGTATGGTGATGCCAGAGAGAATGATGGTTTCTAAGCCACATGTGGATAGTTCTACTGTTGAGAGCATGGCCTATGTTAAGTTCACTTATCTAGGAGGATATCATGGGATGCCTTATTATGTTTTTAAATGGTTTTTCCATAACCTAATTTTGTTATGTATGCTTTTAATTCAAATTTGCCTGTTTATTGCCTTCATCTTTAGTTTGTGTTGTACTTTGTTTGCAACACAAACTTCTCTGTAAGCATTGAAATGTAGATTGGGTTAAAGCTGTGCCAGTAGTAGTGTTTTCTTGGTCTGGTTGTCTGATTAGTTCCCTGTTTAAATGGCTGGCACTGTCTTTAGAAAGAGGATTTAATACTGGTGATTATCATCTTTAGAACTCAAGGATTCAAAAGGCCCGATCCTATAGAACAGATCTTGTTCAAGTAAGGTCGTACTGGTGATTATCATCTGGTATTTTCTGGGATCATTTTGAATAGATTCAGCCAAGGTCAACATCAATCAAGCTATAATTGAGTCAAATATAACTAGTTTATGTATTTTTGTTTTTTGTTTTTTGTTTTTTGTTTTTTGTTTTTAAATTTTTAAATTTTAAATATAATTTATTGTCTATATAAGAGTTGTTTAAAAAATTAGCTAGTAGGAACATAATTTTATATTGGTTAAGTCTTGATTGTTTGATATTTGCATCGTCGGTATCTGAAAGACAGTGAAACAGTGGACTGTAGTTGATTTTTATATTTTCCCCCAATTTTTTTGTTGGGCTTGCAAGCCCAATCCAAGCCCATAAATTCGCCCAAGTTCTTAATGAGTTATGTAATTGTGTTGCAAATTTGTGGGCTCTTTAAAGGTTGATTAAATTGACTTGGACATGGGCACAGGGTGTATATTCTCTTCTGTTTGGGTATGGATTGAAGAGGTCTTGCATGGCTTGTGGCATACACAATAAGCCCCACCATTGTTTATTTTTGTAGGGTTATATATGTAGATTATACATTTAAAACAATGGTTTATTACACCTTCAATCTTTAAATTGTCATCATATTATCCATTTTGTTTTTGAACTATTGATTAAGTCTATCTAGTTCGTAAAGTATATATTTCAAAATTTATTTAAAATATCGATTAAACTTATTAAGTTCTTAAGATATTTAATTTAAACTTATTTGAGTCTCTAAAAGAATTAAAAATAAATAAATATATATGGTCATAAGTATTATAAATTGGTAAAATATCGTACTTAAAACTTATTATATAAAATTTTATAATTTTACTCGTCTTTGAAAGTTGTTTTATTTTATTGTGTGTTTAAATAAGTATACGTGTCTAATTCATCAATTTTGTCAATAAAATGAATTGGATAATTTAAATAATAACACTTTGTTGCAAATAATAATAAAATAAAATTATATATTAATTAAGTGATAAAAAAAAGGATAAATTACAAATACACTTTTTGAAGTTTGTTTAAAGTACAGATTGTCTTTTGTAGTTTGAAAAATTACAAATATTCTTTTGTTAAAATTTTTTATTTAACAAAATTAAATAAAAAAAAGAAATTTATAATTGCTCTCTTATTGAATAATAAAATTACTTAAATTATTAATTGAAACATATTTATAACATCATTAAAAATTGTTAATTGAATTGATGATTTATTAATAAAAGGGGCAATTTGTTATAAAATTAGAAACCTCAAGGGGTGGAATGTAATTTCTAGAATCACAAGGGGCGATTTGTATTTTAATCAAATATCAGGAGATGTATTTGTAATTTATCCTAAAATAAATTTAGCAAAAAATTTAAAAATAATCAATTATAAATTATAAATGAAAGTTGATTTATAATATTAGATAAAAGCAAACACGTAACCATTGTAAAACATAAGTAAAAAAATATTACAGATATTTATCTTTATCTTTATAATGGAAATTCACCATAAGAATTAAGCTCACTTTTCAATTATAGAATAAAAAGTAAAGGTTTTTTTTTTTTTAAATAAAAGTTTAACCGGATAAGGTTTTTTATAAATTTATAATATTTATGCATTTATATTTTATTTTTGTAAACTTTTTAGGGACTAAATATGTTTGATTTAAATACTTTAGAGATTTAATAAATTCAATTGATAGTTTAGCGTAAATAGATTTTGATTTATATAATTTAGGGACTTAATAGATTCAATAAATAGTTTAGAAATTAAGTAGACAATTTGACGATAAAAGAACACTTAGCAACTTGGCATGCACTATTTTGGACTATTTTATGCTTTTTATATATTAAACTTTAAAAATTTATAATTTTTATAGTACATATTTTTTTAATGCAATTTATATTTTTAAAACCTAGTTAATGAGATTTATCAAATAAGATCTTACTTGAATATGTAATTTTATAAAATAAAAATAAATAAATAAATTTAACAATGTAAATGTTTACATCATAGAACATTCACAACTACAAATGTGAACATTAGTTAGCGCTTCACTGTATTATTATAAGGGATATTTTGGTTATTTTGTTAGCCATATAATTTATTAGAATATAAAAAAATAATTTAAACTAAATAAAATATAAGTAAATATAGAGAAATTTACATTTTTTTCCAACTTGCACACAAAAAATTAAAAATAAAATCGGTACAACTATACTATAAAATATCAAATTGATGCAATAGTTAAATTTTAGAGATTATACAGCAACAGTCAACAAAAAAAAAATATTTTCCGCTGCCAGGATTCGAACCTGGGATATTCTCATAAACCGAGTTGATAGTTGAGCTACAGCGGAGCTTTTGATGTGCCTATGAAGATAATTACATTTATAGAACTACTCATCTTAAGTGGTATCTCTTCGTTCTTTTTGTTTTTTTTTGTTTTGGACTAACGTGGAGTTTCATAACCTAATTTAACACTTAAAATTGAATGCATTAAGTGAAAATTAATTAAGTCTATTTAATAATTACAAATGGTATCACTTAAATGTAACTCCTAAAATATAAGTTAAAAATTAAAAACATTTTAAGTGATACAAAATTTATTTAATTCTGACTTAATTTATAAATACTTATACTATCAATATACACCATATAACCTCACAAACTCCACCATCATCGCCACCTCTACCACCGCTATCACCACCACCATCATCTATCACTCTTCCACCACTATTACTTTCATCACTATTGTCATTACTACCATAACTATCGTTATTATTTCACTACTACCAATCCTTCACCTCTACAACTATTGTCACCATTACCATAACTACCATGACCATCATTATACTGTCACCGCTCTCTTTTTATCACCATTACATTACTCCAAGGTCGATTCTAACTTTTCTTGGACCCAAAGTGAACCCTAAATATGAAACCTTTCATATTTATTTAAAAAAAGATTGATCAAAACATAATGTATCGAATTTTGTTTTAAATTTTTACATTTAATAATGCTCACAAAAAGGTTACTAAAATTTACTTAAATATATAATAAAGTTTACAATAATAAAAAAGATTAAAATATAAGCTGCAGTACCAAATAGAAAATAAATTAAGTCTTCTACTTTTTTTTAGGAATAGTGACAGGTTATTGGAGTACCCAAGAATAGTCAACTGTTAAAAATGGCTTTCTTTTTTTTTTTTTAGGTTCCCCACCCGGTATCCGACCCTTCGGGCCGACTAATCCGGGTTCGGGGATCAGTTCTGGATGGTTAGGCTCCAGTCCCCTCCCAATTGGCGTTGCGGGGAATCGAACCGTAGTTCTTCCTACCAAGTCAAGCTCCAATCGCCACTTGACCAACAACCAATTGGTGTTAAAAATGGCTTTCTCCAATAGATTTGGAAGTCTCATGAGGCAGACCATTTCACAGAATAGTATATCGGATGGGCAAGTTTCAATGGCATCTATGCTTAATGCCATTCATTGCATGTCTCTTCAAAACTTTTCATTGGCGGTATGAGCTTGAGTATTATTATTTAATGTATTAAATATAGTACAAGTTATTTGTAGGTTCTACTATTGAAACCATATTGATCTATCTATGTACTAGGCCTTTCTTTTGGAATTGATGACCAGCCTCTCAGGGAGGCATTTTCTGGCTTTGGTGATGTTGTGGATGGTGAGTTTTAAATATGCGTAACATGTATGGGCACAAGGGTTTTAATAAAAAAATGCCCTGCGCAAAATTTTACATGTTTTTGTTTTACAGTCGCCGACATTGTTAAAAAGAATATCACAATCTTATTGATCGGTCGTTTTTCAATTAAAAATACAGAATTAAACATAATACTAATTCAGTAGAATAGTGGATTGTCCAGATATCGTACCACAAAGATTTGGGCTGAGTTATATTAATTCGAGTAGTAATTTCTAATTTAATTTAAAGAAGCGAGGATGATTTGATTTTCACTAATGATAATTTAAATTAAAACTAAAATAATTGTGCAACTAAAGAAAATAATCTGAATATGGAGAGAGACTTAGGATTTCGAATCCACTACTAATTTCATATCATGTAATTAAAATATCCAAGTCTAGTAAATTAATGGCCTGAATAATAATAATGTATTGTGGTTACAAGCTCCAATATCATTGTCAAAAAGATGAATATATTTAAAACGTAGGCACGAATCATTTTCGGTCGACAGAATGGCCTACACTAAACTATGGTTACTAACTATGATTTGATCCAAAAATCATATAAATAGTTTTTTGGGTGGAGGGATCTATACACATTTTTATATAAAGAGAAAGTACTCTGTAGATAAGATGAACGTGAGTTTATCAATGTCAAAATGAGATTAAGATTTAAAGAAGTCAATGAGAACAAAAATAAGCACATTGTGGAACACTTATATATATATATATATATTAGGTCGGGAGGCCTACGCAAGGCACGAGTGAGTTGCACATTTTTTTTAAATTTTTTTATTAAAATTTGATTTTTTGATTTTAAAGCAGTGTTTGTTTGATGGAAGAAAAATATAGGGGAATAGACCTTATATATTTATAAAATATCATTTTATTTCATCTATAATGTTTTTTATGAACTCTTATGTTGTACTTGGTTAATTAGAATGAAATGAAATAGAATGATTATGTGTCTTTATTACGATTTTAGTTATGATTTCGGACTCTCTAAAGTAATTTTGAATTTGTTTTTTTTAGCTGGTTGCTATTTAATTTTACAAAAATTAAAGATACAATAGTCAAAAGTTAAGAGTATAACAATGCTTTTAAGAGTATAACAACCATACAAAAAATCATTCTAACATCACTTAAAAAAAATAATAAAAAAATAATAATAATAAAGGGCAAATTATAAATATATGATTGAGATTTGCTTAAAACACGTATTGGCTCTTGTGGTTTGCAAATTTACAAATATCCCTTTGTTAGAATTTTTTATTTAATAGAATTAATTGAATTTTTTTTTCTAACTGCTCTTATATACAATAATAAAATTACCTAAATTATTAATTGAAATAAATTTCTGTCATAATTAAAAGCTGTTAATTGAGTTGATGATATATTAATAAAAATGGTTACTATTTGTTATGAAATTCAAAATTTAAAGGGGCGTGATGTAAGTTTCAGAACCACAAGACACAATTTGTATTTGAAACAAACCTCAGGACATGTGTTTGTAATTTATCCCAAAAAAAAAAAAAAAAAAAAAAAAAAAAGAGCTCAAAAAAATCTTAACTTTTGGACTATTAGGCTAAATACAATTAACCCAAATTTCTTACAGAATTTCTAAAAATCCTCCATCCAATTAATTCACTAACCAAATTAAAGGGCAAAATAGATTCAAAAATAGACGTACGGGCAAAATGAAAAATAAAATACAAGCCACCAACACCAAAGCTAAACTTTTATAGATAAATATATTAAAATTAATAAAAATATTGAATAGTTAGACTTGGTTTTATTTGTCCTTTTGAATCTTAATCCATAAATTGAACTATAATCAATTGTTTTAAAAATTTTAGAATTGAAACCAAAATCATGCCTTCAAAACATCAGACTAAATTGTACAATTTAGACTTATTCAATAGATAATTTTATTTATTTATTTAATACCACAACTTCTTTCCAATCTTGATTGCACAATCTTTTTTATACATCTTACACCTGACTTGGTATTGACAAAAAGTGTCTCACAATTTTAATTTCCAAAATACTTTCACAAGAATTACATAATTCTACATGTATCTTCTATGTATCTATATTATTATAAAGTGAACACTAGACTAGGTGTAAATGTCATAGAAAAAGTACTTTGTTAATAAAATGAATGAAGGCCTTATTGGTATCGAAATGGGATTAGAATTTAAAGAAGTCAATAAAAAACAAAAGTAATATATATATATATATATATATATTAAAATTAACACAAATATTTAATAGTTGGATGTGGTTTATTTCTCCTCTTGAATCTTAATCCATAAATTGAACCATACTCAATTGTTTTACAAATTTTAGAATTGAAACCAAAACCATGTCTTCAAAACATCTCACTAAATTGTATAGTTTAGAATTACTCAATGGAAAATGATTTGTCCCCCTAAAAATGCCCCCCTAATCCCCCTAATCCCCAAAACGACGTCGTTTTGGGGATTTTTTTTTTTTTTTTTTTTTGCCTTGGTCAGATTTTTCGGGGGATTAGGGCTCCCCAAATTAGGGGGATGTAGCACGGCCCTTATTCAATAGACAGTTTTATTTAAAGTTTTTTAACATCATAATTTCTTTCTAATCTGAATTGCATAATCTCTATTATATATCTATTTATTCTTCTATTCTATTATAATATGTCAACACCTGAGTTGACGTTGACAAAAAGTGTCTCACAATTTTAATTTCCAAAATACCCCCCACAATAATTTCAGAATTTCTACACGTATCTTCTATTTATTTATCTATCTATACTATCATAAAGTGAACACTAGACTTGGTGTGAATCTCACAAAAATTTAATTTCCAAAAATACCCTCAAAATTAGTTTTGGAACTACTAACTTGCAACCTCATGAACGAGCTGGTGTTGTGTGTCTCATGATTTTTATTCTGAAATAAGTCGGAATAATTATATAATTTTCACATGTAACTTTTTTTCAAATTTTTTTTTTTGGAGAATTTGTTAGAAAATCATTTTATAAGTACTTGTATTACAATTGATCCATAACATATTCTTATATTCGAATAAATTTTGTTATTTATGTTGGAAATGGTTATAAAATTCTGGGTAAAACCAGAATTTTTTCCTAAGTTTGGTCTAATTTTTAGGTGGGCCTCGTGCATCGATTTACACGGGTCAAAGTGGTAACGCGTTCTATGCCGCGTTGTGATTCACGTGGTATATATTTGGTTGCTTAAAACCATTACCGAGTGAATGGGAAATTGAAGCCAAAGTAAGCTCCATGGAAATGGAGTTTTGGTGGAAATTCCTTAAAGGTTAAATAAAGCTTGTCCCACATTGATTTGGTGGGAGGTTTTGAAAGGGTTTATAAGGCATGGGTTTGACACTTGGGGTGTGCCCCAAGGGGTACCCAAGTGTTTTAGAGGGAGAGGTTATGGGCAAAATGGGCTAGACCCATTGGACTCAAAAAACCACCACGCGCGCGCCGCCGCCTGGGCTTCGGCGCGGATGTGAGGTTGGGTTGGGCTTGTTCGGCCCAATACTAATCTTTTTGGGCCAAAAACATTTGAATTTAATTCAAATAAACTGGTTTGGATTTTTTGTTCATCCAAACAGGGCCCTTCCTGTTTTCAAACAGAATTAAACTGGTTTGGTTTTTCCTGTTCATCCAAACAGGGCCCTTCCCAGAATTAAATTGGTTTGGATTTAATGTTCATCCAAACAGAGCCCTTCCCGGTTTTTATCTGTTTGAATGGTTAACCCAACAGATTCAAATCTGTTTGAATTTAAACCCAACAGGTTTCATACCTGTTCAATTCAAAACCAAGAGCCACCTTTATATCTATAAATATACTAGCCTCCCATTTGGATTTTCACTCCAATTTTCGTACTCCATCCTCTCTATAATTCTCTCTGCATTTTGCTGCATTTTTATTCTGAAAGAAAGAGTGTAAACACTTAGTGTGTTCGTAAGGCAAACAATTTGTAGTGCTGCTATTGTTTGTGGTAAGATCATTTCATCCTGGGAGATAGACGTCCAGATTCTGAAAGCACCGTGGAGAGGACGAATCTGTCTTAAGGACACAGTGTTAAACACTGGACTTGATCAGAAAAGTAATTCAAAGAAATTAACCAAGTAAGTTGTTTAATTTTTATTCTGTTTTTAAATTTGTTTATTTAATCAGATTTTAATTTTGTTTTTGTAACAAAATAAAATCTGTTATTTATTTATTTATTTTTATTTCGAGTTTGATTTTTGTAATCAAACATATTCTCTCATTTTCTTTATTTCTTTAATTCTAATTGTTGTTTTGTACACAATAGAATTAAAATCTTTTAAATACAGTGAAGATTGCCTAACAATCTTAAGACAGACTCCTTTTTTGGTATCTTCATTGTATTTAATTTTCTATTTTTCAAAATAATATTCTGGTTGGAAAAACAAATAGTGATTTATGCTATTTGACAGATAGTAGTAATATACTGTCTCTTTTCTTTGACAACTAGTAGTACGATACTGGTGTCATTAACAATTTCAGAATATTATTTGGTATTACAGAAAATTATTTTGGTATTTTATTTTTCCTGTTTTAGTAACAAGGAAAATAAAATTATTTTGTAATATAATTTATTTTCTGGTTTTAGTAACTAGAAAATTAATTTGTGTTTTAATTATTTCTGATTTTTGTAATCAGAGATTATGGCTACTACAACTGAAACTGCATCTGGCAGTGGTACTCCTGTTGTTACACCAACATCAGTCCCTATTCAGAACCATGTTCATGTACCAATCAATCATGGAGAAAAACCGGAAAAATTTAACGGTACCGAGTTTAAGAGATGGCAGCAGAAGATGTTGTTCTATCTTACAACTCTTAATTTGGCCCGGTTTCTCCATGAAGAGGCTCCAGCACTTAAAGAGGGTGAAAGTGATCGGCAAGTTGTTGCCGCTGTAGATGCTTGGAAACATTCAGATTTCTTGTGCAGAAACTACATCCTCAATGGCCTTGACAATATGCTGTATAATGTATACAGTCCTCTGAAGTCAGCAAAAGAATTATGGGATTCTTTGGAGAAGAAATACAAAACAGAAGATGCCGGCACGAAGAAATTTGTCGCCGGTAAATTTCTGAATTTTGTAATGATCGACTCCCAAATGGTAATATCTCAAGTTCAAAGTTTTCAGATAATTTTGCATGATATTCATTCAGAAGGTATGACTCTTAGCGAATCTTTCCGAGTCGCTGCTTTGGTGGAAAAGTTACCACCGGCCTGGAAAGATTTCAAAAATTATTTAAAACATAAACGCAAAGAGATGACCATGGATGAGTTAATTGTAAGATTAAGAATTGAGGAAGATAACCGAAAGGCTGAAAAGAGAAATGGGAAAAATCCCATTGAGTCCAAGGCTAATGTGGTTGAACAAGTTCAAAAACCACATAACAAAAAGAGGAAGTTTACTGGAGATGGTCCTAAACAAGGCAACAACAATGGCAACAAGAAGTTCAAAGGGAAATGCTATAACTGTGGCAAGACTGGACATCAAGCTTCTGACTGCCGCCGTCCTAAGAAGGATCATGGAAGTACAAGTAAGAAGACCACCAATCAGGCCAATGTAACAGAATTGGATTACATCTCTGACGGAGTGAATGACATCAACCTCTCTGCTGTGGTGTCTGAGGCTAACTTGGTTGGAAATCCCAAAGAATGGTGGGTTGACACTGGAGCAACTCGTCACATATGTGCGGACAAGAAGATGTTCACTACCTACAAAGAGGCTGCAAATGGTGAACAACTTTTCATGGGAAATTCTTCTACTTCTACTGTGGCTGGACAAGGGAAGGTGATCTTGAAGATGACATCAGGGAAAGAATTAAAATCTTTTAAATACAGTGAAGATTGCCTAACAATTTAGACATTTGATCCACCAAATCTTAATTTTCTAAGAGATATTTGAGATGATCTAAATAAGTATACTTTTTGACTTTTTACGAAAATATGTGTAAAAAAGTAGAGAGGTGATATGACCCAAATATGTACACTTATCTAAATAAGTGCACTTATATAGTGCATAGTGCATAATTTTACTTTTATAATTTTTTTGAAAATTTATTTAATCCTTAACAACTTGGTGTGAACTATTTTGTACTTTTTATATATTAAACTTTAAAAATTCATAATTTTTGTTGCACATTTTTGTTATTTTTTATGTTTTTTATGAAAATTATATTTTTGAATTCTAATTAATGAGATCTATCAAATAAGATCTCATTGAAATATGTAATTTTTAAAATATAAATAAATACATAAATAAATTTGATACTGTGAATGTTCAAATCATGAAATATTTACACTGTCAATGTGAACATTAATGGACGCTTCACCCTATTATTATTAAGGGTATTTTGATAACTTTGTTAGCCAAATGACATATTGGATTATAGAAAAATAATTTAGACTAAGTACAACATAAGTAAATGAAAAAGAATTTATAAGCCAATGTTCCATTTTTTTTTCGACTTGCACACACAAAATGTGTACTTGGCCGTTAACTTTCTTAAAAAATTAAAAATAAATCAATACAACTAAACTATAAATATCAAATTGATGTAATAGTTAAATTTTAGAGATTAGGAGTATAATTTTCCAAAGACATCAAATGAAAGTTGCGGCTATAATGTTATCGAACATAACAAGGAAATTGCAAAATGTCGCCACACAGCAATAATCATCAAAAGAAAAAATAATTTCCGCTGCCAGGATTCGAACCTGGTATATTCTCGGAAGCCGACATGATAATAGAGCTACAGCGGAGCTTGTGATATGCTTACGAAGATAATAATATTTATAGAAATAATCGTTTTAAGTGGTATCTCTTTCTTTCTTTTTTTATTTTTTATTTTTTATTTTTTATTTTTTGGGATTAAGGTGGAGTTTCATAACCTAATTTAACACTTAAAACTGAAATGGTATCACTTAAATGTAACTCTTAAAATATAAGTTAAAAATTAAGAAAATTTAAAGTGATAAAAAATTGATTTAATTCTAACTTTATTTATAAATACTTATACATAACTATCAACATACACCATATAACCTCACAAACTCCACCATCACCGCCACCTCTACCATTGCTAACGCCACCACCGTCATCCATCACCCTTCCATAACCACTTCTTTCATTACCATCGTCATTGCTACCATAACCATCGTCATTATTTCACTGCTACCACCACAGTCGCCATCTATTATCACCACCACCACTACTAAAAAAAGCACTTTTTGCGACCGCTATAAGCCGTCGCAAATAATAAAAATTCAGTCGCAAAAGACCTTTTGCGACGGCCCATGCGACGGCAAATGGGGGTCGCGATTGTGGGGGTGGCAAATACTTTTTGCGACGGCAAACCAACGGTCGCAAATTATTTGCGACCATCTAAACTACTTATGGCGACCGCTATTTTGCCGTCGCAAAAAAACAAAGAAAAATGCTAACATGTTTTTTTTGGCAACGACCTTGCTACCTAAAAAAAAATGTGTAACGCTAAGCACTCTAGAAATAGCAATGACAAGAATTTAGACAGTATATCATTGTAATTTAATCAGGCATTCCATTTGAGTCTCAAAATTGGAGCTATATGTGAAAGTTATTACAAAAAGTTCTATAACAAAAATACAATCCAAATAGAATGCTAGGAAAGCCAAAATCTACAATGGTGGTGTTCACCCCGTACAAGGTACCAGTCGAGTTCAAATTTGTTACCAAATTCATTGTTGGTCCAATGAGTCTCTCATCACAATGATAGAAAACATGAGAACTGGTGCATAACCCCAACTCTGAAAAGAATAACACAGAAGGTATAGAATTAAAAATTATTCAAAGTACCAAGAAAAAGTGCAATTTAATGATAATCAATTCAACAATTGTTCACCAATGCAAGAAGTTAAGTTTAAAAAGGATAGGCCAAACTCTAGTCAAGTAAAAGTGCAATACACATTAACAGAGCTAAACAAAAGCATACCAGTAATCTACCTGCCTAGCCTCATTTACAACAACATTCAAAGCATTAGATGACAATGAATTGGCCACAGTTAAAATGTGAGTAACATTCAAGCTTTTCAGTGCAAAAAATTAACTATATCTCCAATTCGATTCATTGCTACTAAGGGAACTTTACAAATACATCTTCTTTTGAAACTTGTTGGATCAATTTCATCAATTCAAGTTCTACAATAGTAAAATACTTGTTCATCCATAAAGAACATCATTCTAAAGTTGTAACAAGCATAAAAGCATTTGAGCCTAGAATAATTACCAACAAGATACTAATGCATAATAAAAATAAATTCTAAAATAGCTTTGTCGCACTTAGTTGATCATTTACTGAATACCAAAATTATAATTTTGCAGTTTGATAGAAGTATATTAACCTTGATCAAATTGAAATGAAAGAATTGAATCAGTAAAGGAACAAAAACATAAAAAATAAAAATCATGGAATTCAATTACTCAAAAAATTCTTTCCTTCAATCAATACATCTTTCACAAAAGAGTCAAACAAACTACTAAGCTTATGTGGGCCATCAAAACCACAATATAGCTGCAAATGACTATTGCCACGCCTATATCTAGATTTTAACAACTCTCTTCTAATAATGTACCAGTCTCAACTCAACCTAACTTTGACTCATGAATATGATGAAGCCAAATGTTGATATATTACAAAACATAAAAGAAAAAAAAATCCAAATATATATGCATACACGTACATCACATTCTGATATAGTATAGGCAGTAATATGAATCAATTGTTGTCCAAAGAGTTGTCATAAAACAGTAACAAGAATTTGTTGACAAAGAATTCATCATTTAGCTTGATGAATTCAGAACACACAAGTTTTTGATTTGCATCATCTATACACAACTATGAACATACTTGACATTATTTTATTATTCACATGAATGGATGCAAAGAGAAGTAAATCGAACTAAATATCAATTTGAGACCAAATCAAACTATAGTAGTAAATTTTACCTAGCAGAAGAAATTGATCCAAATCAAAAGTCGGCCTACTGAGTGCGGAGGAAGGACAGAGAAGAGTGTGCAAAGCCCTCACGAATGTATCAACTGAGATAAGAAAATACAAGCCAATACTGTTCCAGTTAAAACACTGATGAACAAATTAAATTTTTTAAAAAGATTTGTGTATTAAACATATGCACCAAAAACTACACAGGAACATAACAGTTAATCAAATTCAATTGTATTTTGAAAGCCTAACAAAAACATAAAAGATTACAAAAAGGTGTAGATAGTTCAGAGTTTTCATCATGGTGACCTGACAAGAAGTCAAAGTTTCTCTAAACTAAACCTAATATATAAGAAATTAAAAGCGGCAAGAAGTCAAAGTCCATTCCACCTTTTTAAGACATTTAAAACACAATTTAAGGTTTGAACCACATGAGTTTCCTTGCAACTCCTATCTCACATTACAACAAACTAGTGATCACCATTCTCACATGAATAAGATCTACAATGCTTAAATGGTATATATATAGAATACTAATTCATTTTGAATATAATACGACAATATGTACTAGTACAAAAGTTCATAAATTCTGCAATAATGAAAAATTAGAATGCAATTAGACAGACAAGCGTTGCACCATAATGGTTTGAACTTTTAGTCAATGCTAATGTCTCAAAGAGAGGTTTTTTCCAACGTTGTCACTGTCAATGACATTGGTATGTGTTACAAGGGATAAAACCATATGCAAGCTTCATAAAAATAAGTAACTGTTTTTTATGCATGTTCATCCACATTGAATCCATCAACATATCAAAGTTCACAATACAATACACAGCAGTCCCTAAGTGGTGTGCAAGCTATGCATTTAATTTTTCCTGCACAAAAACTTAAACATGTATAGGTGTTTGAGCTGTTTTTCTTGATACTTGAGTTTTGCACATAAAGATTTGATATCAGTATACAAAAACTCCTCCATCTTTGTTTTTCATCACGACTAGAGAGAGAGAGAGAAAGAGAGAGAGAGAGAAGGGATGAGCTGTTTTTCTTGATACTTGAGCTTTAGAACAGTGACTAATTTTCTAATTTAGCAAAGCTCTTACACCAGAAGAAGAATGTGAACATATGCTGGTATTATGTCAAAATATTTTGCATTTGTTACACTACTAAATATCAAATTACGCATCTAATTGATTGGGTGCAACATTCTTGACACATATCTAGCAAAGCTGTTTGTCTGTTGTGTTTTTGTCATTAAATATGCTTGCAATGGTCCATCTGCAGTACTAGCCAGATAGCTCAATCCCTGTTCAGTTCAGTTCCCTATAGCAATGTCTAATAGTTTTATCTTTATGATCCAATTAAAAAACTGATGAACAAATTAAATTTTTTAAAAAGATTTGTGTATTTGTTAGTAAAAGTGAGCATATATTTTTTAATTTATTCTTCTCATATCTGTCTTATTTTATTTCAACACTAGGACATTTTATCTTCTAATTTCAAATTTACCAGTTCTTGCCTCAACAAATTCAAACTTGCTGATAATCAATGAAACAGCAAATTCGAAACAAATCTATGAATCAAAACTTTTCATTCAATCACAAATGCTATATATTGAACTCACAAAACAACAAAATTCACCAAATGCAACAATAATTCACACTCAAACAAAAAAAACTACAAACAAATACATGAATCTTGTACATATAAGACGTTGAATCTTGTACAGAGAGAGAGGGAGAGAGAAAGAGGGAAATACGAAGAAGTGATTGAATTACAAGAAGTTTAGATGATAAGAAACAAGAGATCGAAGTACAGAGACGAAGAAGTTGAAATACGAATGAATGATTCGAAGAGAAATTGAGACGAGAGAGAGAGAGTTCATACCGTTGGAGGTCTCTTCTTCATACGACCATGGCGATCTATCGAGCAGGAAACAGAGAGCGAAATCGAGAGAGGGAAATCAGATTCTCTTGATTGAGTGAAATCAGATTCGGGAAATGAGAGTCTAGGGCAAGTTTTACGCAATCCCTGAGATGGTAGCTTTTTATCTTGGGTAAGGAATATCCTCTATCATAGGTTTAAGTAAAAAGGAAAACAAATAAAAGAAAATGGGAAACATATATTGGGCAAAACGATTTTGCTATCCCTAATTTGCTTCGGTTGATTTGCCGTTGCAAATAATTTTTTTTGTGACGGCTAAGTAATCAGTGGCAAAAAAAAAGACGCAAAAAACAATTTTTCTAGTAGTGCACTACAACAATTTGTACAATCTTTCACCTCTATAACTATTGTTACCGTTGCCATAACTACCACCACCATCATTTTACCGTCACCGCCCTCTTTTAATCACCATTACATTACTCCAAGGTCGATTCTAACTTTTGTAGGACCCAAAGCAAACCCTAAATATGAGGCTTTTCATATTTATTTAAAAAAAAATTGATCAAAACATTATGTATCGAATTTTGTTTTAAATTTTTTCATTTAATAATGCTCACAAAAAGGTTACTAAAATTTACTTAAATATATAATAAAGTTTACAATAATAAAAAAGACTAAAATATAAACTGCAGTACCAAATAGAAAGTAAAAGTCTTCTACTTCTTTCTAGGAATAGTGACATGTAGATATAGTTTATCAAAACTGATTAACATCATACTAACTTAATCCTCAATCATTACAAATCAAATAATCAATGAAAGACTATCTAAAAAATAATAATAATCAATGAAAGAAAACATAAAAAGTAATAAAAATATGTAATCATAATAGACAATATATATATATATATATATAATCAATGATCAAATAAATATTTAATCAAATAAAAATAAGAATTCATCTCTATTACAGAGACTGTATCTTTAAACCCAACTTTATATTACAAATTTAAGACTTTCCATCATAGTTGAACAAATGCAAAACAGGAAAACAAAAATCAATACATAAAAGACTAAGAAATATGATAGTTTTTCAATTAATTTTTAAAAAATTTAGATGATAAGGGCAACCAACTGGAAAGTTAAAAACTTTGGTTTTATTATATTTGTAATCATATCTTAGATGTATTTAAAATATAAGGGCAAATTATCCACAAGTTATTTTTGAAAAGTGTGTTCTATTTAATCCTAAAACCTTTTAGATAGACCCAAAAGTCATGTGCCCATTTATCTTCTTTTTTTTCCCTGCACCTTGTTTGTTTTCTTTATCTAATATTGACGACAACCATCACCATGCCTTCCTTCTTTTCTTTCTTTTTCTAATCTACAGTCACCGGTGACTGGTGGCCACCATTGATTGGAGTTCACTAGCAACCACCGAGCACCGACTTTTTACTTCGTTCTCACCGAAGGTGAAGGAGATGAGTTTCCAATGCATCATATCTGAGTAGATCTACATCAGATTTAGCTAGATCTAAATAAAAAATAATTGTCGGTGTACAAGCCTCTCTCTCTCTCTATATATATATATATATCTGTCTCTTTTATTCGATCCCTCAGTTTTTTTTTTTTTTTTTTTACTACACACTTATATTTTCCTGTTATAATGAAGAAAAATTTTAAATTATGAATAAGTTGTTTTCGAGTTTTAGTTACAGGCGGTGAAAACTATAAAATTTTACAGTTTCAGTTTTTTGGTACTGAAATGAATAATTCTTTAAAACTGTAAAATTTTGTAGTTTCATAATTTTCTTTAGAACTGTAAAATTTTGTAGTTTCATAACTTTCTTTAGAACTGTAAAATTTTACAGTTTCATAACATATTTTTTAGTTTGATTAATAAGGATAAATGCTTGATAGAATCATACTTTGAAATTGTAACAATTTACAGTTTCAAAGCTTGCTTTTTAATTTGATTAATATTGGAGATTATTTGCTTAAATCTTACAAAAATTAAAATAACATATGTTTTTTTCCCATTGTTATTGTTTGTTGCCCTTGCATTTTTTTCCCCCTTTTAGTTTATCAATATTTAACACATTTTGTTATATTTTTTTTCGCTCTAATTTCTCAATTTATTCTTTTTTTTAGGCAATATATTGAATATTTCGGTGAGTCTCCGGCGATATCTTGATGTCTAGCGAAGATTCTAGACATTCCGATGACTTCCGATGACATTCAAAAAACTCCAAGGATACTCCGTTAGGTAATATTCCAGCAACTTCCCGGTGATGTTGAACATTCCGACAAGTGTTCGGTGATCATCTAACGGAAGTCCGACGGTGGTGGAATGTAGCAGAGTCTTTAAATTTTTTTTTAAAAAAAAAAATAGAATTTTTTTAGTAACAATTAAAAAATATGTAGGACTAATTGGTGCAAGTGTTTTGTTTTGGGACTAGATGGGTTTTGAATTTTGTATATGAGACTTATTGGTAAGTTCCCCAAAATATAAATTGAGGCCTCAAAATTTTGGGAAGTTTTATTCAGATTGAGCCTCTTCTTATAAGAAATTTTAGGTCTTTCTAACTCAAATGAGCCATTTTTTATTTTTTTTTCTTGAACCTATATAATACTTACTATAATTTTGGGCCTTTTTTTGGGACATTTTTGGGAGCCCCAAAGCAACTACTTTGTGGGCTTTGCCCCAAAGCTGGCCCTGCATTACCCCTCCACCATTATCACAACCATTATCTTTCTATCTATAGCACCATTGTCATTAGCGCTATAGGCACCATTGTTGTCTTCACCACCATCACCAACAACTCAGTATTACAATATAAAATTGAAAATTACAATTTAAAGATAATAAATTTTTTAAAATTCATAATTCAATATTTAATTTTTAATTTTATTAAACATCACCTAAATAAATCTAAGGATGTTGGCAACTCTAAAATTTTGTCTAGTCTTCTATTTATCTATCTGTCTATCTATCGATCTATCTATCCATCTATCTATCTATCTATGTTCTATAATAAATATAAAGTGAAGATGCCATTGACACAAAATGTAAACATTTTGATTTTAAAAAATGCCCTGCACAACTATTTAAATATAAAATTATATGGAGAGGAGGTTAGGACTCGCAATCAAGATTGTCGATTTGGTAGACAAGACCCTTACCACTTCAATGACACACAATACGTGTGTTTTTAAATCAAAATCAAAATTTAAATTTTATAAATTTAAGAACACACCCCCACAAGACTCTTACGACTTGAGAAGCACACAATATGTGTATTTTTAAATAAAAATAAAATTTATATTTATATAGATTTAATAGTATACCTTTACTAATCATATCATCATATATATATATATATATATATTATTAAAAGTAGTGTTTTTCCTTACTTAGGTGACACATTTTAAAGACTTTTTTATTTTTATTTCTAAAAAAGCCACACCACCATGCATTTTCTAGTTATGTATAAAGTTCTACACAAACTCAAACTAATTTTGTTCAAAAAAAAATTATAATTACCAATTTTATATGGACTCTATTTGAGAAAGGGAAAATTAGTCTAAGGTCCATTTCTCATTTTTACTAATAGAAGAGATTCAAAATATTATTTTATGATGTCTAAGGTCTCTCAACCCTACACTCATATATGACAGAAAAATTTGAGTCTCTCAAAGCAAATCTCATTTCTCTCTCACACACAGACACTCTAAACTCTCTCTCTCTCTCTCTCTCGATGATCTTCGATTTTGGGTTGAGTGAGAAACAACCTGCAAAGCTCTCAGAGACATTAGAAGAACAAAACAGAGAGACCTAGTATGTGATTGAGAACCATAGTGATTGATATATGGAATTTGATCGTAAATAGACATAGTCTAAGGCAAGAGAAGCATGTAGAGAAGAACCAGAGAAGTCACTGACATGAGAAGGAGGAAGAGGAGCAAAGCTTCGATTGGGTATGTCTCTTATGGAGGATTGAGATGATTTCTTGTAGCGAAAGGGAGGGATGAGATTGCCGGTGACTGAGTGAGGAGGTGAAGATGGGTAAACGAAGTTGGTTCTCGCCTTGACTCCACGCATCGCTCGAGTGGTGCAATCATAAGCGCATGCCGCCTCCTCCGCTGTGTCAAAGGTATTGGATTTAGTCACTTTATGAATTTTCTCTGGATTTGGTCATCAGCTTCTCTCGATGTTGCCAACAAAGATCTACACCACTTTTTTATTCTTCAATTGTTATGGGTAAGTGAAATCAGAAACATAAAAACAGAGATTTCATCACAAAAGCAAATGTATTTATTTAATCTATTTGTAATTAAATGTATGTAAATGCAATTGCAATGATCAAGATGGGTTTGGTGGTTGTGTCAGCCATTGTTGCTATTGAAAGAGCTTAAATTGAATTGCAGTGGTTGTATTGAAATGAATTTAATGTGGGTTTTAAAGGGATTTTCTCTGGTTCAGTAAAAAATACAGAGAAAATTCTGATCCGGAGAAAATTCTCTCAACCACATTAACAAACAACATTGAATTTGGTATCAAAACATCAGAGAAATTCTCTAGTCTTTCCAGAATTTCTCTGGATGTGAAATTTGTGTGAATTTTCTCTAGATTTCTGGTTTCGTATTACAGTTTTCCTGTAGCCATTGTTGCTATTGAAGGAGCTTAAATTGAATTGTAGTAGTTGTATTGAAATGGATTTAATGTGGGTTTTAAAGGGATTTTCTTTGTAACGCCCCAAAATAGATATGACAAACCCATTTCATAAGCAGAAATCAAGTTGAAACAAAGTATTTTTATTCATTAGAGTTAATATACAAAAGATGACACATGCAATATACATTCATAAACAGCTTATCCCGAATCTACAACATGTGTTACAAATAGGAAAAAGTAATGAAAGCTAAACAAACATTCATATGCCCTAAATGCTTACATCTTTTCAAGTCACTGCTTGATTACAACAAAAATGAGTCTGACTCAATACAATTAAGCCCTTGGCTATACAAAGTAAATACAATAAAAAGAAGCTCTTGCTTTAAATCTCTCCAAACTACAGTCTTGACGAGGGTATATCTCCAATACCTGAAAATGGTTTTTCCTAAACAGGGTGAGCCATAGCCCAGTAGGAACAATCTAACACAATATATGAATCTTAATAAATATATAAGTATGAGATGCATATTCAATGCCCAGGATAAAAAAATTATTTATAACTCTTTTGCAAAACCATGCCATGCTAAGCTTTATATCACAGTTCATGTTATCTCAATTCATTTTATCTTATTTCATGATTCATTCACCGTTTTATCTCATTTCATAAGTCATTTACCAATTCATTCAGATAACCACACTGAGGGTACAACTCGATGGGTTTCTAATCAACACAACCCGTATACAAACACTTCTATTTGCTATTTTACGGATATTTCGTTCGCGGGAACCAACACCCATGTATACATATGGTTTTCGAGACTTTCACCTTAGACACACATGTCAACTTAATTCAATGGAGTCTATCCCCTTTTTTCTCCCAAACATAGAGTACATCTCCTTTCTCCTCCCACACATCATACATTTACAATGTATTAAAAACATAGTCATATTCAATGACAATGGATAAGAGATTAGTTTCAATTCATCGAATTCTCATGCAATTTCTACAACAATCATAGCTATCCTTCACTAATAGCCCAAAATAGATATTTCTAAATAGATATACAATCTCTAAGACAAATAAATTATCCAAATTTCCATAGGTGAGAGGTAATATATATCCAACTCCACCATTTATACAAACATCCATCCAATTTCATATTCCCAATGCCAATCTCATATATTTATACAAAACAACTATTTGAGACAATTTAGGGCAAAACTTCATTTTCTTCTAAAACCCAACTCAAGTATCAAAATCAACATATTTATTGCAATACAACCTCATATCTAATCCTATAACCATTTAAAACACATACATTTGAAAACCCCTCTTTTGATTTTAAACCAAAACCTTAGGTTTGTTCAAAATCATCCCAAGTTTCAGTATTTCTTACACATCAACAAATAACTAAGTTAAAACTCATAGAAAAGTGGACAAAGTCCCTACCTTAAGTTTAGAAGATCAAAGGAAGAGATGGATAGACTTCAAAGATGCCAAAACCAATCTCTATTTGGATCAAAACGCAGCCCTTGAGATGCTTTACTTTTTTAACAAAGGCTTACGGGTAGAGAAATCTCTAGATCTAGGTGAAAATATAGAGAGAAGGTAGGTTTTAGAGAGAAAGGCATGAGATCTAGGGTTTTGAGAGAAAAAGATATGAAAAAGTGATGTAAAAAGGGGCTGCTGCGAACTGATATACGCGCAGTCTGCTCGAGCGCAAGAAGTAATGCTTGAGCGTTAGACACAAAAAGTTGTTTCGCTCGAGCGCAGAATGCACACTTCCAGTAGTTTTGTAGATAACAGACCAACGCTCGAGCGCAGAGGGAACTACTCGAGCGTAGAATACACTCTCCCAGTAGTTTTGCAAACCTACAAAAGTACTGAGAGTTCACAAAACCTGCTCGAGCACAAGAAATGCTGCTCAAGCAAAAGAGAAATTCTGGGCAACAAAGTTCTGAAAACTAAGCAACCAGCCTGTTCTAAACACAACCACTACAATCCAATAACCAAATTTAAGGATGTACAAGGGAAGCAAGACATGAACAACAATACAAAACCATGAAACCCGAGTTCGAAATACAAAATGGGTCAAGTATAAACCAGAATCGTTATAATCTCCCCCCTTAGAGAATTTTGTCCTCGAAATTTTAAATCAAGTATTAAAGTTACGTTTAAACCAAACACAATAATGATAATTAATCAATTCCGATACCATGACCCACTCTCTAGTCTTCCATTCTCATCAACTCGATACACAAGTCCCAACATTGAAAGTATAATTCACATTCTCCCAAAACATTTACAATGTTTATCTTAAATCCATGTTTCCAAAACAAACACAACATATAGAATGTTTCCATATTCTCAAAACATATACAATGCTTTTATATCTCATTAACATAATCAAAATTTCAATACATGCTCAAACATCAACAAATAAGTCCAGATACTTCTCGTGGACTTCCAACTTACGCTCCCAAGTTGCTTCCTCAACCCTGTGATGTTTCCACAATACTTTAACCAGCAGAATTATCTTGCCTCGCAAGACTTGGTCCCTGGTATCCAAGACTTTCATCGGTCTCTCCTCATATGAGGCATCCTCATCTATCTCTAAGTCGGTCCAATCCAACACGTGTGATGGATCCGGTTTATACTTCCTAAGCATGCTAATATAAAACACATCATGAACCCTGGAAAGCTGTGGCGACAAGGACCAAACAATAAGCTACCTCTCCAATCCACTTAAGAATCTCAAAAGGCCCAATGAATCGAGGGAATAACTTCCCACTATTTCCAAACCTCATCAAACCTCTCCTAGGTGATATCTTCAAGAATACATGGTCTCCTACCTCAAAAGACAAAGGTCTCCTCCTACAGTTGGCATAACTTTTCTGGTGACTCTGAACCGTAACCAACCTCTTACGGATAAGTGCAACTTTCTCCGTCGTCTCCCAGACTAACTCTGTAACACCCGAAAAAAATACATAATGAAGAAGCACCAACTACCCAACCTTACGGTAAACATAAGTAAATCCCAATGCTTATGTTAACTCTAAATCTCCAACATGAGCATACATAATCATAAGAGACTTACAAAATAACATCACATGCGAATACACATTCAACGACCTTAGTACATGAATCTATAGCATGTGAAATAACTAGTCAAAAGCAAATAAATGCCCTCAAGGGCTACAAAGTCCAAGGCTTAAGCCTAGTTACACAAAATGGTTGCTCGAATCCACACATGTATAGCCCTTGGCTAACAAAAATAGTCACAACAAAACAAGAGCCTTGTGCTTTGAAAATGCATTCCACACCCATAGTTTGGCAAAATCACCACATCTTTCCTTGCACAAAATTCCATAGGGTGGGCACAAAGCCTAGTAGGAAATTCTTAACAAAGTATATACATTTTATACAATTCTCATGGGATGAAATGCATATGCCATGCCATGCTTTTTAAAAGAAAGTTGCATCTTCATCCTTTTGAAAACCATCATGCTCAATGAAATCTTAAAAATTCAACAATTCAATAATTTTAAATTAAGTTCAAAGGGCGGTAAATACGGCTCAGGTAATACCTAGGTTGGTGTCTGGAAGTAGGCATAACTAGTACTACCAAGTCCCTACTTTACCGGTAGCTAACCAGAGGGTACGTGGTACCTCCTCCGCGCGTGTTTTGGTTTTTCACCCTGGACACTCAGACTAACTTAATCAATATCAACTACACCTCCTATCCGGACTTACCAACGTATTTACCTCAAAACATTTCAATCAGATCTTATTTCACAATATTCCTTTCTTAATGCAAAAGTTTTCAAATCTTAATTCAAAATTCGTAACAACCAAATGAATTGAAATACCAATGCAACATCTATCAAAGCATTATAATATTCTTCCATTTGCAATACTTCCACACAATTTCTCCATTTTGATCACAATTTCCATTTCTCCTTCCAAAGCAATTTCACAAGATAAACATATATTAATTTATATCTATCGAAGAGTAGCAACACTTCCACATTTCATGCATTCTCAACAATTTAGTCATTTCATAACTATATCCACATTTTAGAACAACAAACTTCAAAACCAACTATTCCTCATATTCCACGAAATTCTTTTCATTCAACATTTGTCATAATATTGATCAAATATCAATTTCATAACATTAAAACATTTTCTAAAAAATCCCTAAATTTCTAGGTTTTTCACCAAGAACTAAACATTTTTCCCATTTGAAGAATATCTCCAACATAACACCCATTTTTAACAATGCAGTTCAAACTCTCAAGAACTTCTTTGAAAACAAGTGTGACACCACTTTTAAAATCATCAACACTCTTGAAACCAAAAATCAAAATTTAATACCATAAGAAAGGGTTCCATAATCAACATGATCTTGCAAAAATATATATATATATATATATATAACTCTACGAAATCCCTTCCTCAAGTTTTGGAGAAGAAAAGAGGAGAAACCCCCAAATTTGATAGTGTTGAAATCCAATCTCTACCGCACAAAACGAAGCCCTCGGTTAGCTCTCCAAAATTAATGAAGGATGTTGGGTCAAAACTCCAATGGATTGGAAGAAATCAAGAGTTTATGGTGCTTGGTGGAGGTTTTTAAAGAGAAGGGAGAGAAAAAGATATTTTAAGAGAGAGAGAGAGAGATGTGTAAAAAGTGAGATACACTCAGCCCAAGAAGAAGGACAAAGGCAGATTTTCGGACTCAGCGTACTTCCACACGTGCGACACACATTTCCGCACGTGCGGCACTCACCCTCGCACATGCGGTTCATCCCTCTGCACCTGATTCCCACTCGTGCAATAAAAGCAGTCTTGTATCATTGACACCCCTTCCTCACCGCACGTACGACCCCCTTTCTGCATATGCGACCCAAGCCCCCGCGCGTGCCGTTCTGTCTCCAGCCAGAAAGGTCACCAGCTTCACCCGTGACACACCGGATCCAACCTTGCACCTTCTGAAACAAGTGAAACTCGACTCTATAATAAAACTAAGGACGAGAATTTTGAAAAAATTTCCAAAAACGGTAAACCTAAACTGTTGACAAGGTCTCAAGTTAAACCCGACACTCTAACATGAGTAATTCCAACACAAATAAAACAAGAACGAGATGAGTTATGTACCCGGTCATCACAAACACTGGACCCAACATAGGTGCATCACCCATCTCTGCCCAATACACAAGAGATCTACACAGTCGGTCATACAAGGCCTTAAACGGTGTCATACCAATACTCGATTGTAAGCTATTATTATAGACAAATTCCACTAAGGGCAAATGCCTCTCCCACAACCCCTTAAAGTCAAGGACACAACCTCGAAGCATATCCTCAAGGATCTGAATAGTATGCTCGGACTGCTTGTTAGTTTGAAGATGATACGCAGTGTTAAAAGTTAATCTCATGCCCAAGGCACTCTGTAGGCTCTGCCATAACCGAGCTGTGAAATGCGGATCTCTATCCGAAATAATCGTCACAGGGACTCCGTACAACCTCACTATGTTCCTAATGTAAAAGTCGGCAAGATAATCTACCGAGTCACTCACACGCATAGGTATAAAGTGTGCCGACTTGGTCAGCCGGTCAACTAGCACCCAAATTGCATCACTACCCCGTTGAGTCCTCAGAAGGTCCACAACAAAATCCATCGTGACATGTTCCCACTTCCACTCGGCTATAGGCAAGGGTTGCAACAAACCCGCTGGCCTCTGATGCTCGGCCTTCACTTGTTGACAAGTAAGGCACCTCGATACAAACACAGTCACATCATTCTTCATTCTCCTTCACCAAAGCTGGCGGTTAAGGTCGTGATACATCTTTGTGCCTCCCGGATGCACTGCAAGGCTTGAATAGTGAAACTCTCGAAGTACTTCATCTCAACAAGACTTCGGCACGAAAAGGCGGTCATGGTATCTAATACTCAAATCGGGATACACTTTCAAGCATTTTTCCACCTTCCTACTGCAGATCTTCTCTTAGAGGGATTCCACTTCAAGATCACCTCTCTATGCTTCTATCATACGGTTCACAAGTGTAGATTGTGCAACTACTGAAAACAAGCCTGCCAACTCAACAGACTCACCGAGATACAAGTCAAACTCACCGATAGCACCCAACATATCCCATTCCTGAATGGTAATACAAGCTACACTACTAATAGATTTTCTACTCAATGCATCGGCCACAACGTTGGCCTTCCCCAGATGATAATGTAACTCAAAGTCATAATCCTCTATAAGCTGCGTCCACCTTCTCTGCCTCAGATTTAAGTCTTTCTGTGTAAACAGATATTTTAGACTCTTGTGATTCGAAAACACTTCAAACTTCTCACCATACAGATAATGCCTCAAAATCTTTAAGGCAAAGATCATTGCCGCTAACTCTAGGTCATGTGTAGGGTAGTTCTTCTCGTATGTTTTCAATTACCACGAGCCATAGACTACTACCTTCCCCCCTTGCATCAATACATAACCCAAACCTTCCCATCAGGCATAAAAAAACACTGAATAACCCAAACCTCTCTCCGTAATAATCAATACTAGAGCAGTGGTAAGTCTAACCTTAAGCTCTTGGAACGACTTCTCACAAGTCTCACTCCACAGAAACTTGACTCCTTTCGTCGTCAATCAAGTCAATGGTGAGGCTAATCTAGAGAAATCCTTCACGAACCGATGGTAATACCCGGCCAACCCCAAGAAACTACAGATCTCAAAAGCATTCTTAGGTTGTTCCCAATCTTATACTACTTCTATCTTGAATGAATCTATAGTTACCCCTTCCCCGGATACCACATGGCCTAAGAACTTAACTTTCTTCAGCCAGAATTCACATTTCCCAAACTTAGCATACAGTTTGTGGGATTTAAGCAACTCAAGCACCAATCACAAGTGTTTCTCATGCTCCTTCTCAGAGGGTGAGTAAATCAAGATGTCGTCCACAAAGACGACCACAAAACGGTTTAGGAACTCACAGAAGATCCGGTTCATCAAATCTATAAACACAGCTGGTGCATTAGTTAGCCCAAAAGGCATCACTAGAAACTCTTAATGGCCATACCGCATATGGAATGCCGTCTTCAGTATATTCTCCTCCCTTACTCTCAACTGGTGATAACCTGATCTCAGGTCTATCTTAGAGAAGTAACAAGACCCCTTCAATTAATCAAACAAATCATCTATACGAGGCATTGGGTACTTGTTCTTAACAGTTACTCTGTTCAACTTCTGGTAATATATACAAAGTCGCAACACACTATCTTTTTTTTTGGCAAAGAGAGCCGGTGCTCTCCTAGGTGAAGTACTAGGGCGGATAAAACCCTTATCTAACAATTCTTGGAGTTGAATCTTCAATTCACTCAACTCAGCAGGCGCAAATCTATACGGTGTCATGGAAATCGGTGTCGTGCCAAGCACTAAATCAATAGAGAACTCGATTTCTCGGTAAAGTGGTAAACTAGTAAGGTCCTCGGGAAAAACATCCGAGTATTCACAAACTACCATTGGCAACTCAACTCGAACTTTATCACACTCAGTACTCAAAAAGTTGGCAAGAAGACAACTAAGTTTACTCTGCCTATGCGGATCATATACCGGTGACAAGACTCTATCAACTCGGTCTCCCAAGAAATAAAAGCAATCACCGCTTAAGGTACATATAGTAACTCTCTGACGGTAACAATCTATGACAACCTGATATGATTACAACCAGTCCATACCCAAAATAACATCAAAACTAGACATGTTAATCAACACAAAATAAAAAGAAAGTCGGCGACCAACAAACTCTATGCCACAACCTCGACACCCCTGCTTCAAAACAACCTCACCACCAATAGGTGACTCTACATAGAGAGGAGATGCCAACTTTCCCGACTCTAACCCCAAAACCAATGCAAATGCAGATGAGATAAATGAATAGGATGTACCCGTATTAATCAACACATTAGCAATTGAATTGCAAAACAAGAATGTACCTCTCACTACTGAAGGAGCTGGTACAAGGTTTGGCGCGATAATAGCATACACATGCCTTGTAGGTCTCTGCTCAACCTGCTCACCTCTCGGAGCATAAGTCTGATGCACTGACTAAGTCGAAGAGGCTCCCTGATTAGCCCTTGAGGCCTGTGATAACTGTGCTGGCTGGTGGCTCTGTGTCTACCTTAAACCAGATGCACTAGGTGTGCCATCCAACTGAGGCCAAAACCTCTTCATGTGCCCCACCTGCCCACACTGATAACAAGTGAGTGGCTGGCCTCTCCTTTGACTCTGGCTCTAAGAACGAGCCGAAGATGATGCAGACCGCTGCCCTCCTCCTCTCTACAGGCAAGCTGGAGACTTGTAGCCTAACTGACCACATTTGAAACAAGTGACATCTCCCTAACCACCTCTCCCAGAACCCGAACTCGGTATCGGAAAACTAGACCTTGACTAAGCTCCCTGGGAAAGCTGTGGGTTAGAACCCCTCTGCCTCTTACTGTCCCCCTGAATATCCTGACTCCTCCTGGAGCCCTTCATCATCTTCTCCTCCATCTGTATTACGGTCTCCAGATGAGCTGTCACCTCCACAAGGCGTCCATAGTCTCTAATCATTAACCCGACCACTTTGAACATGAAATATCGGGAAGTCTAGAGGATTTGAGTTTGTGAACTTCTCGAGTAATGAATCTGCCGGCTCCACAATGTCAGCAATGGATGGACAGGTTTGAATTAAATAAATGTAGGAAATGTATTGCACATGTATTTCGCTATTCTTATTTTTTGTTGTCTCTAAGAACTACTCTTTGCTTCCTTTTCAACCACTAAATGGGCAGAACATCCACGTGAGCTACATGAATGATAGACCATCTGCTCCTAGAGGTTACGGTGGTGGTGGTGGTGGTTACGGTTCCCATGGAGGGTATGGTCATGCCACTACAAGAAAATGCACAATTGGCGACTAAAATAAGCATTTTCGTCGCTGAAAGTAGTACAAATGGCGACTAAAATCAGTTTAGTCACCAAACTTGAGCACTTTTGCCGACTAAAGCAATTTAGTCGCCGAATATAGGGCCTTTAGCGACTAAAAGTCAGTTTAGTCGCCAAATATAGTAGTTTTAGCGACTGAAAAAATGTTAGTAGCTAAAAGGAACGGTTTTTGCCGACTAAACCCATTTAGTCGCCAAAACTATAGGTTTTGGCGACTAAAAAATTCTTTGGTCGCCGAATATAGGGCCTTCACCGACAAACATATTTTTTGTAGCTAAAAGTGGACAATTTGGCGACTAAAACTGAGTTTAGTCGGCAAAAGTGGATGTTTTGGCGACGGAAAATGAGGTTAGTCGCCGGAAGTACTTTTTTTGGGCGGCGACAAATTTTTTTTTGCGACAAACCAGCATTTAGTAGCAAAATGGCATAGAATTGGCGACTAAATCTGAATTTTAGTCGCCAAAAGTGCTCTAATATTTTTTTTTTAGTAAATACTTTATTTTTTTACATAAAATACATTAAATAAAAATAATTATTTATATATATAGTTTGTATTAATACCGGCATAAATAGTATATAAATAATATAAGTCGCATTAATATTCGCGTGAAAGTGTAGTGGCATAGTGGGGGAGAGAGTGTTGCAAAAGTTTGACAAAAGGCATAGTGGAGGTCACCGGTTCGAAACTGAGCAGCAGCAAAAGGGAAATTTTTTTTTTTTTTTGAAAATGCTTTCAGCGACTAAATACTTTAGTCGCCAAAGGTTTAAATAATAAAATAAAGAATTAACTATTGGCGACAAACCGTTTAGTCGCCAAAGGTAAAATTCCCAAAAACGAAATTGAGTATTGGCGACGATTCCTTTAGTCACTGAAGACCATAGAATTGGCGACTAACTGTTTTTTAGTCGCCAAAGGAATCTGCGACCATATATTGGCGACAAAATGGGCGACGAAGATTTTTAGTCGGGAAAAGCCGAATTTCAGCATTTGGCGACTAAAAACAGGACCTTTGGCGACTAAAAATTTAGTCGCCAAAGGTGTTTTTTCTTGTAGTGTGCCAGAGAGAATGATGGTTTCTAAGCCACATGTGGATAGTTCTAATGATGACAGCATGGCCTATGTTAAGTTCACTTATCTAGGAGGATATCATGGGATGCCTTATTATGTTTTTAAATGGTTTTTCCCGAACCTAATTTTGTTATGTGTGCTTTTAATTCAAATTTGCCCGTTTAATGCCTTCATCTTTAGTTTGTGTCATACTTTATTTGCAACACAAACTTTCTTCGTAAGCATTGAAATGTAGATTGGGTTAAAGCTGTGCTAGTGGTAGTGTTTTATTGGTCCGGTTGTCTAATTAGTTCCCTGTTTAAATGGTTGGCACTGTCTTTAGAAAGAGGACTTAATACTGGTGATTATCATCTTTAGAATTCAAGGATTCAAAGGTCCGATCCTATAGAATAGATCCTGTTCAAGTAAGGTCTTACTGGTGATTATCATCTGGTCTCTATTTTTCTGGGATCATTTTGAATAGATTCAGCCAAGGTCGATATCAATCAAGCTATAATTGAGTCACTTATGACTTGTTTATGTTTGTTTGTTTGTTTGCTTTTTTATTTTTTTTTTATTTTTTTTAATTTTAAATATAATTTATTGTCTACATAAGAGGTGTTTAAAAAAATTAGCTAGTAGGAACATGGTTTACCATCCATTTTACATTGGTTATAAATCTTGATTGTTTGATATGTGCATTGTTGGTATCTGAAAGACAGTGAAACAGTGGACTGAAGTTGATTTTTGTATTTTCCCCCGATTTTTTTGTTGGGCTTGCAAGCCCAATCCAGGCCCATAAATTCGCCCAAGTTCTTAATGAGTCACATAATTGTGTAGCAAATTTGTGGGCTCTTTAAAGGTTGATTAAATTGAGTTGGACAAGGGCACAGGGTGGATATTCCCTTCTGTTTGGGTATGGATTGAAGAGGTCTTGTGTGGCTTGTGGCATACACAATAGGTCCCACCGTCGTTTATTTTGTAGGGTTACATATGTAGATTATACATTTAAAATAAGGGTTTATCACACTTTCTATCTTTAAATTATTATCAAATTATCTATTTTGTTTTTGAACTATTGATTGAATCTATCTAGTTCTTAAAGTATATAATTCAAAATCTATTTAGTTTTTTAAACTATCGATTAAATTTATTAAATTCTTAAGATATTTAATTTAAACTTGTTGAGTCTCTGAAAGAATTAAAAAAAAAATATATATATATGGTCATAAGTATTATAAATTAGTAAAATACCTTACTTAAAACTTACTACAGAAAATTTTAAAATTTTATTTCATCTTTGAAAGGTGTTTTATTTCATTGTGTGTTTAAATCAGTATACGAGTCTAATTTATCAGTCTTGTCAATAAAATGAATATCGAATTTTCTGAAGAAATAGAATTAGATAATTTAAATAAAACCACTTTGTTGCAAATAATAATAAAATAAAATAATATATTAATTAAGTGATAAAAAAAGGGTAAATAACAAATGCACCCTTTAAGGTTTGTTTAAAATACAGATTGCCTCTTGTAGTTTGAAAAATTATAAATATCCCATTGTTAAAAATTTTTATTTAACAAAATTATTTAAAAAAAATAAATTTATAATTACTCTCTTATACAATAATAAAATTACCTAAATTATTAATTGAAACATATTTATAATATCATTAAAAAATGTTAATTGACTTGATGATTTATTAATAAAAGGAGCGATTTGTTATAAAATTAGAAACCTCAGGAGATGGAATGTAATTTCCAGAATTATAGGGGGTGATTTGTATTTTAATCAAATCTTAAGGGGTTTATTTGTAATTTATCCTTAAAAAAATTTAGAGAAAAATTTAAAAATAATTAATTAAAAATTATGAATGAAATTTGATATATAGTATTAGATAAAAGCAAACACGTAACTATTGTAGAAGATAAGTAAGAAAATATTATAGATATTTATGTTTATCTTTATAATAAAAATTCACCATAAGAATTAAGCTTATTTTTCAAATACAGAATAAAAAATGAAGGTTTTTTTTTTTTTAAAAAAAAAATAATGTTTTAACCGGATAAGGTTTTTTTTATAAATTTATAATACTTATGGACTTATATTTTATTTTTGTAATCTTTTTAGGGACTAAATATGTTTGATTTAAATATTTTAAAGATTTAATAAATTCAATTGATAGTTTAGCGTCTAAATAGATTTTGATTTATATAATTTAGGGACTTAATAGATTCAATCAATAGTTCAAGGATTAAGTAAACAATTTGATGATAAAAGAACACTAGCAACTTGGTATGAACTATTTTGGACTATTTTATGCTTTTTATATATTAAACTTTAAAAATTTATAATTTTTATAGTAAATATATATATTTTTTAATGCAATTTATATTTTTAAAACCTAGTTAATGAGATTTATCAAATAAGATCTTACATGAATATATAACTTTATAAAATAAAAATAAATAAATAAATTTAACAATGTAATTGTATACATCATAGAACATTCACAACTACTAATGTGAACATTAATTAGCACTTCACTTTATTATTATTAGAAATATTTTGGTTACTTTGTTAGCCATATAATTTAATAGAATATAAAAAAATAATTTAAACTAAGTCAAATATAAGCAAATACAGAGAGATTTACAATTTTTTTCAACTTGCACACGCATAATGTGTGCTCGCCTACTACCTTTCTTAAAAAATTAAAAATAAAATCGATACAACTAAACTATAAATATCAAATTGATGTAATAGTTAAATTTTAGAGATTAGGAGTACAATTTCCCAAAAATATAAAATGAAAGTTGTGGCTATAATGTTATCAAACACAAGGAGGAAATCGTAAAATGTCGCCATACAGCAACAATCAACAAAACGAAAAATATTTTCCGCTGCCAGGATTCAAACCTGGGATGTTCTCAGAAACCTAGTTGATAGTTGAGCTACAGCGGAGCTTTTGATATTCACATGCAGATAATAATATTTATACAACTAATCGTTTTAAGTGGTGTTTTCTTTGTTTCTTTTTTTTAAATTTTTAAATTTTTTTTTTGGGACTAAGGTGGAGTTTCATAACCTAATTTAACACTTCAAAGTAAATATATTAAGTGAAAATTAATTAAATCTATTTAATAATTACAAATGGTATCTGTAGATGTCCCCGAACGTTCCGGGGGAAATCCCCCGTTTTGTTCATTGTGCTCACTACAGTTCGGACTCAATGTCACGGTCCTGTATCTAATCTCGTAGAGTGTAATGCAAGACCGATGAATCATCAAAGAGTCCAAATCCGGCAAATCGTTTTTGAAAATAGATTTTTTGAAAGAAGTGCCAAACATGGACTGCTTTGCCAGATACAGAGTCGTCACCTAAATATTTTATTTTGGGGAATTTAGGAAACCCTGACTCGTTTGCCTAAGGCCACGTATCCGTCATCACCAAAGTTGCCTCGGCTCGGGAACTTGGGTACGATTGGAGAAGGTCACTTCGTGAGCACCCCTGCTCGCCTGATCAAAGATCGGCCTCTACTAACCATGATACTAAGTTTTGAAAACATTATGTGCTCTTATTCCGGTTTATTAGCCTAGAATTACTATGTGATGCGCGTAGCATACAAGTATAGACTGGATCGCCTGAGTTGGAACAAAACATTTCATGTTTGTTTTTGAAAGCGGTTTGCTACAAGCAAGTAGGCTAAAATGCGGATTTTGCCACCCTCAAGTGGGCTTAGAAAACATGGTGATTTGCCACTATCCAGTGGGCTTAAAACTCGCAATCAATGAATTGTTCCAATTCAGATAACCCAACCTTCACCCACAGGCATTCAGGCAATTATATCATATAAGCAAATAGCCTCATAGTAAGCATGCTATCATGGGAGTCACTCACACGCATGCAAGGATGCTAAAGCATAAACACTTACCGAGTGCTCCAAGTCAAAACAGAAGCTATGTTAGAAATCCATACATGATCCTAACTATGCTGAAATGCCTAATGCAACACATGCAAAAATGCAACTATAATAGGCTCGGCTATTCTAAGAATGGCATATGAGATGCTACAGCTAACACGTATTCAACTTGAAATTGAAATACAATGCAGTTAGTATGATGCGCCGAGCCCGGTACATGCAAGACAGATGAATGGATGCAAACATGCGAGCATAAGTATGCTAATTGAAACATGCCCTAAACTAACCATCATAAGCTGGTAAATAAAAGGGAGAAAGACGTGGGGTTGGAAGACATACATCACATACACGCACACTTATTACAATTGTGCCCTCGCTCGGAGGGTCCGAATAAATAGTACAGTCCGAATACATAATTACAGTTCGAACAAATAATTAAATATTACAAAATCCTAATTAATTAACAAATTAACTAGGAAAGCAAAATAAACTAATATGCAAATCCATGGACCACCTCAGCTCTGTTCCGAATGATGAAAGATGCATGCATGCTCGCATCGCCTAGTCGGGAAATTCCTCGCGATGCCCTAATTTGCCTCTGTTTGCAATTGATCCCGGAATGCTGTGCAAGGCTTTAGAAAGTTGCTGATTTCTGGTTTGCTGCAACAGAGAGCAAGAAAGGGGCATGGCAAAGTATTTTCACATATGTATGCACACCTCGATCCTCGTGCCACCAATCACGCATCTCAATGCATGATGGCCAAGGAGTCGAATTGCACGACTCGATGTGAAATAAATGCACATATAAACACAACAAGGCCTAGACTCCATCATGGTTAATTCGGAGTGTCGGCGACCGGGAATTGAGACACGTTTCGTCACTTTGAGTACGAAACGTCTCTCGTTTCCCATGCTTGGGCTAACTCCTATCCCAAACACAATGCAAATGAGATGGCATACACAATGCGACTAACTTGCAACCTAGCATACGCAATGCTATGGACTAAAATGGCATACACAATGCGCATGACATAACATGCAATGCACAATGCTCTAACATGCAACCTAGTATACACAATGCTATGGACTAAAATGGCATACACAATGCACGATGGACTTACACCAATATGAGTGGACCTTAGCCACACTCACATCAGTGGCCATATGATGAAAATGAGACAACCGAAATACATGCAAACATGCACGAATGCAAAGGACCGATCCTAAGGCACAACATGCAACTCTAACAAGGCATGGCAAGGAATGAAATATGGCATAGGATGGCACATGATATAGCTCTGAAATGGCATAAAAGATGGTCTCGAAACATGCAAGTATGTCACACAATGCAAGCTAGATGGCCCGAATACTGAAACTAGTGAAATGCGTCACACTAGAGGTACACAAAGCAATGCACCAGTGGAAAAACCAACCCCAAACAGACCCTAGGAAGGTCTGAAACAGTGGGAAAATGGCCTAAAATGATGGCTCAACATGCAAGGAAATGGAGCTCATTCAATGGTCCGAAAACAAGGCATTCATGCACAACTCTCAAGCACACTTAAAGAGTAGAAAACATGAGAATATGGCATTCACATAGGCTCTGAAATATGATGCAAAATGACCCCAAATCATGAAAACACCTCAGTATATGCATGCAATAGACCTCAAATCTCAAAGCTAGGCAAGTGTATTGAACTACAAGCATGTAAAACAAGCATCATTCGACCATGAGACCCAAAAACAGAGCTAGGGCAGTCCAAAATATGCACAAAATCAGTTTAAGGCAAGGCCAAAAAGTGCTAAAATCAAGGGTCAACAAAGCATGCAAAATAAGCTAGTGAACCATGATTTGCACTACAACTATATGAAGCACATGAGAGCTCACCAAACCAGCCAAAAAAAGAAGTATGTAATGCCAAATAATGCCCAAAAACCCATGGAAACTCAGTCAACACATGTTAGAATGAGGTGCTCCTTTGAGAGGCCAATAAGAGGGTTGTTCTACACATGCAAGATAGACATGCAAAATGACAAAACCACCTCTGGACAGAGGTGATGAGGGCCCTAAAACTCATCAAAAATGGCCTGAAATGAAGCTAGGAAGCATGCAAGTAAAAGCCCCTTTGAAAGGCCTTGAATAGGATTGCTCTACACATGCATAATAGACATTCAAAATGGCCAAAAGGGCTCTGGACAGAGCTTATGCAGGTCATAAAACTCACAAATAATGGTCTGAAACATGGCTTCAAAAAATGCAAATAGGGGCTCCTTTGTAAGGCCAATAAAGCTAGTAAACAAAACAACGGGTGAGAGGGTCACCCCTCTCTGATTTTGAGGCAAAAAAACACATTTTAGCCACTAAAAATCTACTGGATTTCAGTGGCTAAAAGGCCAAACCAAGGCCAACACAAATGCTCTAATGCATAGCCCAAAACATAAGGAAATGAAGCATGCAAGGGGGTAGATGACCCCCAACAGAAAAATGGTCTTGAAAAAACTTGAAGAGGAGCTCAAAACAAAACTTTTTTTAGTTTATTATGAAGCCCAAAAATGCTTGCAAATAGAGCTAAGATATGAAGCAAAATAATGCTACAAAGAGGGAAATAAAGACTTACCCTTGTAGGGAAGACCTCCAGCAACTTCTAGACCAAGATAGGAACTCTTCAACCTCTGAAAATCAGCTCCAAGGTGCTTAGGTTGATAATGGAGGTGTTGTGCTTAGAGGTGTAGTGCAATGGGTGCAAGAACAATGGAGTTTGAAGCTTGAAGGAGAGAGATATGGAGGGAAGTGTATGTATGCTTGAGGCCAAAAATTCTGAACCCTTGCAAGTGGAGAGGAGGGTTTCTCTTATAGCCAAAGAGGTCTAAAGCTTCTCTTGGAAGCTTGGAAGCAAGATTAAACATCCTCCATACACGTGTATGGAGGATGCATCAAATGCCTCCTAGCTGGCACAGCTGGAAGCAGCTCAGGAAGACAAAACAGGATGGAGTAGGCCGACCAGTTCAAGTGGTCGGCCGACCAGGCCAGGTGGTCGGCCAGCCACCTTTTGTGGTCGGCCAGCCAGGTCAAAAGGTCCAACTCAAAACTAGGTGGTCGGTAGCCCATATTGGTGGTCTCCTAGGTGAATACAACTCAGTGGTGATATGGGAGACCCGAAAATATGGCTCAAAAGTGAGGGAGACCAAGGGGTCAAAAGGTTCAATCAACAAAGGTGGTCGGCCTACCCATATTGGTGGTCTCCCAGGTGAATGCAACTCAGTGGTGGTATGGGAGACTCGAAATTGTGGCTCAAAAGTGAGGGAGACCACCTACCTGCCAAGAAAAACCAGCCGACCAGGGAAAGGTGGTCTCCAAGAAGAAAAGGTGGTCTCCCACCCTACTACCACCTTCCTAACAATGAAACTAGGGTCCATACCAAAAATGAACCCACACCGATGCAAAACGAGGGTTCGGGGGCCAAAACGCGCAGCCGGGGGCCCCGAAAACTGACTATTAAGCATCGGAGGTGGCGTATGACCACAAAGGTGGTCTCCCGGGCCACAGTGTCCCTCTAGGGAGAGGGAATAAGGTGTGTGCAAAAAACTGGAGCAAACGGAGAAAGTTAAGCGGTCCCGAATCGAGGCGCACGGCCGACGGCTCCGAAAATCAAAAACTGGTCTCCAAACGGGAATAGTGGCCTACGACCACGAAACGTAGCCTACGGCCACTGAGAGATGGTCTTTGAGACCTCTCCCTCCCTTCGGGAAGAGAAAACAGAGAAAACAGGACTTGGTTCGCAAACCGAGGCAAAGCACAAAATAGTCCCGAAGTCCGGAGGCAAGGCTCTCAGCCGAGACTCTGTGACCTTAGAACGAGCATAATATGCATCATCACCGAGCACTCAATTGGTGACGTCTGAGTCTTAAGGTCGGTCAAAAATGGGGTGTCTACAGTTGCCCCTCTTTGACAGAACTCGGAAGTCGTAATTGACGGGAGTGAATGTCAAAGCCCAGAGACGACCCATTTTTGACAAGGCCGAAGACTTAGACAAACAGGAGAGATAAGCAAGAGATGTGCCTGCAGGCAGGGGCAAAATGCAAAATGATATACACAAAGCCGAACATAACTTATGATCATGCAAAGCACGCTGTAATGAAGCAAGTATACACAATAAATGCAACAGTTTTAAGCAGGTGAACACAAATCTAACTACATTCCATGCAGAAAGGATGTAAGAGAATTATACAATTCTCGCTATGTCACACGCGGAGAATACAATACCTGCCCGATTCGTCTGGTCGCGCCAACTTCAAATGAACCATACATACAATATCGTGCCTTGCAGGGGCAATTGGCAATGACTTATCTCATGCTGCTGGGGATCTTTCGTTTCTTCTTGGCTGAACCGCAGGTACTACTTTTCTCTCTGACTATGGTCGCAGCTTTCCCTATTCTCTAACTGGGTGACAGACTAGGTTGGTTCAGTATCCAGAATTGAGGCACATACACATGCTATCTCAATCTATGGGGCTGCCATACAGATTTCAAGCCGAGGATATACCTCTGGGTATTTAAACCAGACTTTAGTCTCAGAAATCCCGAACCTTTGCGTTCTAGGCATGAGCCATTCGAACTCTAGTTTCCACCGTCTCAGTTGGTCTCATAGGAACTCACCACAAACACAGGCAGGTGGCTATACCAGACCACCGGAAGTCGTTCGGGCACGACAAACACCAAAGGAATTGCACCTTTAGAGGATTTAAGGTCTCCTAGACCAGAGAGGGCACAAGAAAGTGCAAATAAAGATGCAAGATTTAAGGTCTCCCAGACCAGAGAGTTTAACGTCTCCCAGACCAGAGAGTGCACAAGACAGTGCGAATGATACAAAAATACAATGTGCACGAGACAGTGCGATGCAAAGTGAATGCACAAAACAGTGCTAAGCAGATGCAAAAAATAGTGCCATGCTAAAGGTGTACAAAACAGTATGAGCAGGGTGAATGCACAAAACAGTGCGATACAGATAAGGTGCGCAAGATAGCGCGATGCAATGCACTAACAAGTGCAGGTAAGGTGCATAAGATAGCGCGATGCAATGCACTAACAAGTGCAGGTATGGTGCGCAAGGTAGCGCGATGCAATGCACTAACAAGTGCAGGTATGGTGTGCAAGGTAGTGCGAGGCAATGCACTAACAAGTGCAGGTATGGTGCGCAAGGTAGCGCGATGCAATGCACTAACAAGTGCAGGTATGGTGTGCAAGGTAGCGTGAGGCAATGCACTAACAAGTGTAGGTAAGGTGCGCAAGATAGCGCGATGCGATGCACTAACAAGTGCAGGTAAGCTGTGCAAGATAACGCAATGCGATATGCAAAGCACAAGACAGTGTGATTGAGGTGCGTAAAATAGCGCGAATGAATGCAATGCACAGGACAGTGCGATGCAAAAAATAGCTGTAGACACCCCATTTTTGACCGTCCTCAAGACTTGGACGTCATCGTTTGAACACTCGATGATCATCCATGTTCGTCTTCGTCTTGAGTTCTCGGAGGTTTCGGCCGCGCGCCTTGCCTTAAGACCTCTCGACTTGTTTGTTTTGTGTTTGGTTTTGCACCAAACACTTGTTGTTTTGCTTCTGAGGGTGGGAAATAGCTTGTTGGCCATCCCCATACCTCACCGGCCATGGCTTGAGGTCACCGGCCTTGTTTTCTTGTTACTGGCCAAAGGTGTTGGCCGGTCGGCATTGTGTTTGGTCGGCCGGCCACTGATTTTGGTCAATCGGCCACTTTTTCTGGCCGAGACCTTTTCTTGGGGAGGTTTGAATCTTTTGAACCTTGGTTTTAGCTTCTTGAGAAAGCTTGAACCTTTTGAACCCTTGGTTTTAGCTTCTTGAGAAAGCTTGAACCTTTTGAACCTTTGTTCTAGCTTCTCCAAGAAGCTTGAACCTTTTCAGCTTCTCCAAGAAGCTTGAACCCTTTGCCTAGCTTCTCCAAGAAGCTTGGCCCCTTTGCTCCAAGCTTCTAAGAGAAGCATGACCCTTTCTTAGCTTCTTGAGGAAGCTTGACCCCTTTGCTCTAGCTTCCTCAAGAAGCTTGGCCCTTTTGCTCCAAGCTTCTAAGAGAAGCTTGGCCCCTTTGCTCAAGCTTCTAAGAGAAGCTTGCACCTTTGTTCCTCTATAAAAGAAGAGCTCCTCTTCTATTGCAAGGGTTCAAAAAATTTTGCTAAGGCAAAAACCATACATATCTCACTACTTTGAGCTCTAAAGTCCATAGTTCTATGCCCCTTTGCACACCAACTCTTAGCCTAACACCTCCATCATCAACCTAAGGATCTTGGAAGCCATTTTCAGAGGCTAAGGGACTGGTTTTCTGGACCAAGAAGCTGCTGTCCCCTTTTGGCTACAAGAGTAACACACTTTACCCTCTTTTGGTCTTTATTTTGCTTCATATTTTAGCCTTACTTGTAAGCATTTTCGAGCTTTGTCATAAACTAAAAAAAGTCTTATTTTGAGCTCCTTTTTAAGTTTTTTAAGATCACTTTTGTGTTTGGGGTTGTTTACCCCCTCTTAGGCCTTGTTTGGCCTCATTTTTGTGTCTTTTTTGTGAGCTTCGGGACCACCTTGTATTGGCCTTCTCACCACTGAAATCCAGGGATTTCAGTGGTGGGGATGGTTTTTGAGGTCCTAAGAAGGAGAGGGGTGACCCTCTCCCTTGTTGTCTTGTTTTCTAGCATTTTTGGCCTTCCAAAGGGGCTCCTATTTGCATGTTTCAAAGCCATATTTCAGGCCTTTTTTGGTGAGTTTTAAGGTCTGCATAGGCTCTGTCCAGAGCCCATTTTTCCATATAAAGTGTCTATTATGCATGTGTAGAGTAATCCTCCTCAAGGCCTTTCAAAGGGGCCTTTACTTGTATGCTTCCTTGGCTCATTCCAGGCCCTTTTCAGTGAGTTTTAGGGCTTTCATAACCTCTTTCTAGAGGTGATTTTTCCATTTTGTATGTCTATCATGTATGTGTAGAACAACCCTTTGCATGGCCTTCCAAAGGAGCACTTCAGTCTAACATGTATTGACTGAGTTTCAGTGGTTATTTGGGCATATTTTGGCATGGCATACTTCTGTTTTGGGCTGGTTTGGTGACCTCTCATATGCTTCATATAGTTGTAGTGCAAATCATGGTTCACTAGCTTACTTTGCATGCTTTGGTGACCCTTGATTCTAGCACTTTTTGACCATGCCATAAACTGATTTTGTGTGTATTTTGGACTGCCCTAGCTCTGTTTTGGGGCCTCATAGTTGAATGTTTCTTGCTATGCATGGTTGTAGTTCAATACCCTTGCCTAGCTTCGAGTTTTGGAGCCTATTGCATGCCTATGTTGAGGTGTTTCTATGTTTTGGCATCATTGTGCATCATATTTCAGAGCTTATATGTATGCCATATTCCCATGTTTTCCACTCTTTAAATGCGTTTGAGAGTTATGCATGAATACCTCATTTTTGGACCATTACATGAGCTTCATTTTGGTGCATGTCAAGCCATCATTTTAGCACATTTGGCCACTGATTTTAGACATGGCTGAGGCTTGTCCATATTAGTTTAAGTCCACCTTTTGCATGTTGCTCAAATGTTGTTACATTGCTTCATGTTTGCATGCTTTGGTTGCATGATGTTTTGCATGCTCATTACTTGCATTGTTGACACATGCTTAGCCATATTGCATTTTGTTGCATTGCTTGAGCTATATGACATGTTGTTGCATGCTTAGGTTGTAATGCATTTGGCATGTATTCTCTCTTTTAGCCACTTAACATGTTGTTACATGTTTGTGTGTTGTCCATGTTGCATGTTTGCATTGCTTGCCCTCATGTTCATGGTGCATACTTAGCTTGCATGCCTAGGTTGCATTGCATTTTGCATGCATGCCTTGCCTCTTGAAATCACCATGATTGAGGTTGGGCCTTATGTGTTTGTTTGGTGTGCATTACATTTGACATCAAAATGCACAACTCGGCTCCTTTGGCCATCATGCATTGAAATGCGTGATTGGTGGCCCGAGGGTCGAGAACCATACTCCCTTGAGTTCATGACATGATAGGGAGGGTGGTTGTGCATACATTGCTTTGAAAATGCATTGCCATGCTCTGTTTGCCCTCTGCTGCTGTCAAACAGGATTCTGCAGGAAGAGATGGCCGGTCGGCCATCTTCAGTGCCGGCCGGCTATCCATTTTTGGCCGAGAGCACAATTTTTGGTCGATGACCTGTTTCACTTGGCCGGTGGTCCCATCTCATGGCCGATGGCCTCTCAGCATGTCTCCAAGATGTTTCAAAGGTGTCACAGAGGTTGGCACAGTTTTCAAAAGAGCAGAGCAGTGTAAACAGAGGCAACTGTGGCATGGCGATGGATTTCCGAGCAAAGCCGACCGAGCATGCGTGCATCCCTCTTCCCGAGGCTGTTTTACTACTTTGGTAGACTAATTGATTTGTTAATTAGTTAAGTGGTTTTGTAATTAATTAATTAGCTCGTGAGTTAGTTAATTAGGTGATTTGTATTATTCTTTTGGACCCTCCGTGAGAGGGCAATGTTGTAATAAGTGTGCGTTTGTGTGATGCATGTCTTCCAACCCCACGTCTTTCTCCTTTTTATTTACCAGCTTGTGATGGTTAGTTTTAGGGCATGTTTCAATTAGCATACTTATGCTCGCATGTTTGCATTCATTCATCTGTCTTGCATGCACCGGGCTCGGCGCATCATGCTAACTGCATTGTATTTCAATTCCAAATTGAATACATGTTATATGTTGCATCTCATATTCCATCTTAGAGTAGCCGAGCCTATTCTAGTTGCATTATTGCATGTGTTGCATTAGCCATCTTAACATGAACTAGGATCATGCATTGATTACTAATTAGTTTCTGTTTTGGCTCGGAGTACTCGGTAAGTGTTTATGCTTTAGCATCCTTGCATATGTGTGAGTGACTGCCATGATAGCATGCTTACCATGAGGCTAACTGTTATATGATATAACTGCCTGAATGCCTGTGGGTGAAGGTTGGGTTGCTTGAATTGGAACAATTCATCGAAACTTGTGTTTTAGCCTACTTGCGAGTAGCAAACCTCAAAACATTTTCCAAACAAACGGATATGCGATGCTTTGTTCCAAATTAGGCGATCTAGTCTATATTTGTTTTGCTGTGCGCATCACGTAGTAAAGATTAGCTAATTAATCAGAATAAGAACACATGTGTTTTCAAAAACAAGATATCATGTTTAGTAGTGGCCGATCTTTGATCGGGCGAGCGGGGGTGCTCATAGCTGACCTTCCCCAATCGTACCCAAGTTCCCGAGCCGAGACAACTTTGGTGATGACGGACACGTGGCCTTAGGCAACGAGTCAGGGTTTCCTAAATTCCCCCAAAATAAATATTTAGGTGGCGACTCTGTATCTGGCAAAGCAGTCCATGTTTGGCACTTCTTTCTAAAAATCTATTTTTCAAAACGATTTGCCAGATTTGGACTCTTTGATGATTCATCGGTCTTGCATTGCACTCTGCGAGATTAGATACAGGACCGTGACATTTGAGTCCTGAACTGTAGTGAACCCCAAAAAGAACAAAATGGGATTTTCCTCCCGGGACTTTCAGGGACCTCTACAGTTTCTGGCGACTCTGCTGGGGAGTTAGAGAACTTGACTCGAACTCATGATATCTGGTTTTGACTACACTTATGTGTTTCTTTGCATTTCATTTGCATTGGTGCGCCTAGGACACCGTGTTTGCCATATGCTATTCCTGAACGGTTTGCTGGAGGCTCGCTTCAAGAAACGTGCCATAAGGCTGACCGGTTGCGGGCTCTGCCACGATAGGAACACATGCCTCGGTTTTTACCGGGGCACCCTTTTTGACCATTCGACCTAGTGCATATCGGAATCCGTAGTGACTATTCCAAACTAGGACAGGTTGCTTACCCGATTTTAGGTTGTTTGAAACCGCTGCGTGCATAGTGAAACCCTAGCTCCTGACAAAATAGGACAGGGAAACCCTACCCCAACATAAAGGTGTTTTTGGCTCTCACTTGTTTGCTACGTGCTTTTAGAGTGTGTCTATACAGGAATGCATGTATCAGTTTGCGAGTTTGGGCATCAGGTTTGCGGGAATCAGTGTTTTGGAAATCAGTTTTACTTGAGAGTATTAGATTTGGGGCAAAATTCAGTAGAGAGCACACTCATTCGGCTTTGTTCATATCTGTTCTGGTAAATTTGGGCTGAGATGCTGCTTGTTTTCTCTTTTGCTAGGGGTAGTCCTGGAACTATAGCTTCAGAAGGCTCCACTATCCCCCGGGTGCATTGGACTTGTGTTGATAGACTTTGTCAGGTCAGAGATTCAGTTCAAGGGCAATTAGTGTTCCTTCGCTAGAGGTAGGGTAAAAAGGCTAGTCAGGCGCAGATCACCAGTTCAACAGTCTCTAGATCAGCAGTCATTATTCACCTCACCTGTGCGCAGTCGGGGTTGAGATATCTGCTTTCACCTCAGAGAACACACCTGTTCAGTTAGATCAGGGCAGTATGTCAGGCTTGGAGGGGATGGTCCGCCAGCTCTAGGATAGTATGAAAACTATGCAGCAAGACGCTGTCCGTCAAGCGGAATTTGCCAAGCAACAGGCCGTGGTCATGGCCCAACAGGCATAATTAATCACCAAGCTACAGCAGCAAGCCGGAGCATCTGCTTCGCACTAGGATCCTCCCCCACCAAGAGTTCCCATACTCAGGGAGGCAACTGACGTCCAGGATGATACGGATATTCCAGTCAGGCCAATTCCGTCCCCGGTTCTACCCCAGCTATTTAAAACACCCACCAACCTACTAGACTCCCCCTTTGAGTTCGAGACGGACCCCACGGTATTGAAAGTGAGCAAGCTTGAGAAATTGTTCAAAAAGTCTCAGGGGGCCCACTCTATTCCTGATATAGAGGATGGTGATACCGACTCAGTGGTGACATTACTGGATCAGTTCAAGATGCCACATATCGATCGATTCAATGGCTCTGAAGACCCAATGGTGCACCTCTAACTGTTTTCTGATATCTTGAGGCCAATGGGTTTGACCACAGCCCAGAAATTGTCACTATTCGGCCGAACCCTATCTGGGATAGCCGCAATTTGGTATGCGAAATTGGAAAACTCTGTGAAATAGAATTGGGAAGAGCTAGCTAAGGCCTTTATTGCTCAATACTCCTATAACACACAAATCGAGGTCACAACTCGTGATCTCGAAGTCACCCACCAAGAGCCAAATGAGGGTTTCTCAGAGTTCGTGACGAGATGGAGAGCAAAGGCCTCAATGATGACTACAAAACCTTCCGGCAAAGATCAGATCAGGATGATTGTTCGGAATCTGCATGGCAAGTTGCTGCAAAAGATGGTCGTTCTACTTCTGTTTACCTTTCCAGCCATTCATGAAATGGGGGTTCAAATCGAGGATGCCATCAGACAAGGGATCTTTGCAGAAGATAATGAGCCTTTAAAGAGGAATGTTGCTCGCAGGTCCAATGCTACTACTGATGGTAGCACAGCTGCGAAATGCTTAGAAGTAGACACTATCACCACTTCCCTCAATGGCCAAAAACCAACCATTTCAACTCGGCCCCAAGCCCGAAAATTCCACCCTCTTTACATGAGTCTCTCTCAAGCTTTGAAAAAGCTGCAAGAAGAAGGGCACCTAGAACTTCTAGAACCCCAACCCCTTCCAAACCCTCTTCCACCAAGATATGACCCAGCTAAATACTGTGCCTATCATCAACAGCACGGTCATGATATGAACTGTTGCATCCGTGTCCGTCATAAGATTCAGGATATTATTGACGAAGAGACCCTAGCTCCACCAAAAGGACCTCAGGTTAGTACTGACCTGTCACCTCTACATCTTAACCTCATCCATATGCTGCCGTCCACCTACGACCCCAACATATACATCACCCCGGCCCATCTACCCAAGCCTGAGGTGTTTATCTCAGAAATCATGGACTTATGCATGATGGGTGCATCTGAACCCCAATTATCTCGAACCCATGAACCCACTACTTCTGAGCTGATGAGGATGATCAAAGATCTTCAGAGAACTGTGGCAGATCTGGCCTTTGGAGTTTTGGCTCTGTCATCAACCGCATCACACACCAGGGAGTTCATGTCAAAGGGCTCCCTAACCTTGGGACGAGCTGCATTGGGAGAAGGCCAATCTCTTAGCAAAATGGAGGCCAGTGATAAGAATAAGGCAGGGGCAAGCATTAGTCCCCATGAACATCTTCAGTGGGCTGTTGAGGCTTTGAAAGCCGAAGGGCTGAACAAACAACAAGTGATTGCAGTTGTTGCAAAGACTGTGGATGACACTTTCGCCACTCAAGTTGGGGGCAGTTTGAATCAAGCGGCAAGCCGGGAGAAGGGCCGTTGTACCAGGAATGTTCCTTTCAACCCTAATCCCATGCTCGGAAGAGATCAGCAAACCCAGTCAGCGCCTGTCAATCCCTTTGCTAGTGCATCCAGCAAAACTCCACAAACCTCAAAACACCCACCTCGGGGCCAGAGGGTGTTCACCCCACTGTACATGTCTCTATCAGCGGCCTTGAGGGTCCTGATTAGAAAGGGGGATCTGAAACCCCTGGAGCTGCGGCCACTGCCAGATAAACTTCCCCCCTCCCATGATCCGGCCAAGTACTGTGCCTTCCATCAACAAGTCGGCCACGGCACTGACAGTTGTTACCGTCTTCGCCATGAAATACAAGATCTGATTGACAACAAGGTCATCGTCGCGCCGGGTCTTGCAAAGTTTATTGGCACTTGATCAGTGAACTTACGGGGGATAATGTGACTATTTGATCGGGGGATGAACCACCTGTGGATGGCGCTCAGATTACTCCAGCTATGGTGGATGGCATGCACTGTTTTGAGCAATGTACAAATGCTGTTAATTTTGCTTTCTGACTTGGGTATTGGGTCAGTCTTGTTGTGTTGTATAGAGTCAGTCTTTTTGTGCTGAGTCAGTCGGGTCTGTCTTGTTGTATCGAGTCAGTCCTGTGTTGTTAGAGTCGTGTGATTCCGGGGGTGTTACCTCGGACATCGCTCGCTCGTTTTGTGTTTGTCTTTTCACTTTGTTTTGAGTCTGTCTCTGCTGTGGAGCCAGTTGCAACCAGGAAATCTGAATGAAACGGCTGTGGCTGTCATGTTTTTGTGCCTATCGCTACTTTGACCCTGTTAGGCCAACAAGTCTAGAATGAAATGGCGGAGCATCTCACCTGCTCTTCTGCACCTTTAAATTATTGCATTGACCTAAGTTTTTCAAAACTTTTTGAACACTGTGGTGAAAACGAAGAGGAAGGAATTCCTTGGGTTTTGCAAGAATTTGATCATTTGAGAGAAAAAGAGGCATGCTAAGCCCTTACTGAATGAAATCATGTTTGTTAACGTGAGTACTGAGAAGGATCCTGGCTTGATCCAGATTGGTCCCACACTATCTTTAGCGCGAGCGATTAGTCGCTTTCTTAATAGACTTCAAAAAATGTTTCGCGCGGTCCTGCGAAGACTTGTGCGGAATCGCTCTTGAGATTGTGCAGCCTAGGATCGCTCTCAGCCTCGAGACTCGACCCCTTGCTTTTAAATCTTGAACTTGGCGTCATAATGTTCAACGCTCAACCACAATGTAAGGCCCGTGTGGCCGGATCAGAAGCAGCCCATGAACTAGGGGCGAGAAGATCAGAAGGTCAAAAAGAAGCTTGCGAAGCTAGATTAGAAGCACCCCTTTGAACTAGGGGCAAAAGAATTTCAAATGTGCTCGAAGAGTCAAAGATGAAGATCGACAAGAACGCCAAATCCCAGAAGGGAGGAAAGAAGAAAGTATTGCTGAAGGACAACTGATTTCCTATCCGCAACACTGGGGGCAATTCAGACCCCATTGGATGGACTCCTGCATCATCAGCGAATAACATCCACTCTCCTAGATTCAGATGGCTTCAAGATCTCAAAAACCATTTGACATGGACTAGCTACACTTCTACCCTTGAGAGGCTCGCTGGGCCGAAAACCCGGAAGGGCGACCCAGGCAAAAGTTAGAGCAAGAAAAAAAAAAGAAAAGAGAAAAGAAAAAAAATACAAAGAATGAAAAAGAAAAGATGAAAAAAAAATGAAAAGAATTGAAAAGAAAAGAAAAACAGAGCTCGCAAGGTCGAAAACCCAGAAGGGCGGCCTTGGCAAAAGTTAGAGCGCAAAAGGAGAGGTTAATACCCGAGTGTACCTTAACCCCGAACTACGTAAGGGTTGATTCCCATCTTTGGGATACGTAGGCAACTTCATTATGAAGTCCAGGCGTAAAACACTTCAAATTCGACTATGTCCATGTGATGGTTCTGGTCATCCTCGCATTCTCTGTATCCGAGAATTCGGTTGTGAACATTACCATGAAGATTGATTACAATGCGCTGCGGTGCCATTCAGACAAAGGGCAACTTTCCGTTGCCATTCAATACGCCGCGGTGCCATTCAAACAAGGGGCAACTTTCCGTTGCCATGCAATGTCCTTTAGACAAGGGGCAATTTTCCATTGTTTATGGATCCGAGGTCGTGCATCTCTAGAGTAGGCTCCGTGCTCGTTGAGCAGTGGCCATTTGCAAAAACAGTTTTTGAGATTTTTTACTGAGGCTGACTAATTTTCTCAAAAATTTGCTCCATTTTTTTCAAAAACTGGACCATATCTTGGACCCAAAAAGGAAAATTTTCAGTGTTCATAACCTGACTTGCATGATTTCAAATCAAAAATTGAACAAGCATGTTAATCTAACTCTCATTTTGGTCAAAATTGTTTTAGTAGAAAGCCAAAAACAAAAAATGGTCAAAATAATGAACTAGGGGCACAGTTGAGTCAGGCTTCCTGTCTTTCCCCCATTTTCAACATACTTGCCAAGAAGGGCACTCTACCTGCCAGAAGAGGGCACAACTGAAGTTAACAACAAAGGGCTGAAAGCTCTCTCATCCTCCAAGCAACGAGGTATCAAGCCAAGTGCGAAGCACGAATTGGAATGGATCAAGTTACTCCACTCTGAGGCGTCGACTAAACGTCATCAGAGGAAGTAGCCACAAGCTAATAATTTTGGGCAACAGCCCGCAACTTCTTGTTTATCCATCAATCACCCAGGGGAGGGATATAAAATGAGAGACTGAAGAATAGAGAGGTGTACGTTGAGAGAAAAAGTAAGAAAAGGGTTTTGAGAGAAAAATAGAGCCTGAGGGCCGAGTGATGTGAGAATCACAAATGAGAAAGGGTGGGAAACAATACCTGGAGAAACTGGCTCCTCGCGATCTGAGAGGTCTGTCGTCTTCGTAATACATCTGAGTGTCGTCTCTTTTGTTTTGTTTGTCTCGATTCTTGTCTTGAGTCGTTTCGAGTGTCAGTAGATGTGTTTAGGTTGTTTACCTTTTGTTTTCAGTTGTTGAGTCGTTTTTGCTGTGGTCAGTCGTAGGCTCAATACCCAGTTAAGAACTCGCTTCTCAATCTAAAATTCCACAATAAAATCGTTTTGTGCTCAGAGTGCTGTGCCATTCTTCGCGTTTGTGCAAAACAAGATTCGTTCTTTCATAAAACTGCAGGGTTCAACCCAGGTCATGTCAGAACAGTAGAACCAGGACCTATCTGAAGCTATATAGGTTCCAGACTGCAAAGCAAAAGAAAATGGGGAAAATTTTGAGCATCTGAGTATGTTTCACCTTCAAAAAATTCGGTGATTGTATTCCGGATGTACCTTGTCAAGCCTTGTCAATGCTCCGAAGTATGAGTGTGCCTCTACCTCAAGCGCAAGATCAAGCCTACTTCAAAGTTATACACCCTTCCACCCGCATTGTTATGCACTCTTCCACTTGTATTGTCATGCACACCTTACTTGCATTTATTTGCATCTTGTGTTATCTTCTATCGTTTATCCTTTTACGTTGAGCAGCGTTTGGGATTGTTGTCCTCCGGGACTTTCTCAGGTTGCGCCGGGCACGCGCCTGATAGGTTGCTTTCGGACCTCCTCTCACGATTTCAGCGTGATTTGAGTGTCCCTCTTCCTCACACGATTTCAGCGTGTTTGGAATGTATCTCGGGACGCGTAAAGCGCGAGCCCGAGCAATTTTCGGACCTCCTCTCACGATTTCAGCGTGGTTTGAGTGTCCCTTTCCTCACACGATTTCAGCGTGTTTGGAATTTATCCCAGGTTGCGTTGTAGACGCGCTGGGTGAGCGGTTTTTGGACCTCCTCTCACGATTTCAGCGTGGTTTGAGTGTCCCTTTCCTCACATGATTTCAGCGTGTTTGGAATTTATCCTAGGTTGCGTTGTAAACGCGCTGGGCGAGCAGTTTTTGGACCTCCTCTCACGATTTCAGCGTGGTTTGAGTGTCCCTTTCCTCACACGATTTCAGCGTGTTTGGAATTTATCCCAGGTTGCGTTGTAGACGCGCTGGGCGGGTTGCTTTCGTACCTCCTCTCACGATTTCAGCGTGATTTGAGTGCCCCTCTTCCTCACACGGTTTCAGCGTGTTTGGAATGTATCTTGGGACGTGTGAAGCGCGAGCCCGAGCGATTTTTGGACCTCCTCTCACGATTTCAGCGTGTTTGGAATTTATCCCAGGTTGCGTTGTAAACGCGCTGGGCGAGCGGTTTTTGGACCTCCTCTCATGATTTTAGAGTGGTTTGGGTGTCCCTTCCCTCACACGATTTCAGCGTGTTTGCAATTTATCCCAGGTTGCGTTGTAGACGCGCTGGGCGGGTTGTTTTCGGACCCCCTCTCATGATTTCAGCGTGATTTGAGTGTCCCTCTTCCTCACACGATTTCAGCGTGTTTGGAATGTATCTCGGGATGCATGAAGCGCGAGCCCGAGTGATTTTTGGACCTCCTCTCACGATTTCAGCGTGGTTTGAGTGTCCCTTTCCTCACACGATTTCAGCGTGTTTGGAATTTATCCCAAGTTGCATTGTAGACGCGCTGGGCGAGCGGTTTTTGGACCTCCTCTCATGATTTCAGCGTGGTTTGAGTGTCCCTTCCCTCACACGATTTCAGCGTGTTTGGAATTTATCCCAGGTTGCGTTGTAGACACACTGGGCGGGTTGCTTTTGGACCTCTTCTCACAATTTCAGCGTGGTTAGAGTGTTCTTTTCCTCACACGATTTCAGCATGTTTGGAATTCATCTCAGGTTGCATTGTGCGCACCTGGGCGGTTGTTTTCGGGTCTCTTCTCACGATTTCAGCGTGGTTAGAGTGTTCTTTTCCTTACACGATTTCAGCTTGTTTGGAATTTGTTTACCTCTTCTCGCGATTTCAGCGTGATTGGAGCCTCCTCTTCCTCACACGATTTCAGCGTGTTTGAAATTTATCTTAGGTTGCGTGGAACGCGCTCCTAATTGATTTTCTTTGTTCTTCCTCCAGTCACGAGTCCAGCGTGGTTGGAGTATGTCACCCTTTGCATCTATTGTATTCTCTGTTGCATCGCATCTATTATCTATTGCATCACATCTGTTACATCCATTGCATCATATCTGTTTTATCGTTTGGTCTAGGAGACCTTAAATCCTCTAAAGGTCCAATTCCTTTGGTGTTTGTCGTGCCCGAACGACTTCCAGTGGTCTGGTATAGCCACCTGCTTGTGTTTGCAGTGAGTTCCTAGGAGACCAACTGAGACGGTGGAAACTAGAGTTCGAATGGCTTATGCCTAGAACGCAAAGGTTCGGGATTTCCAAGACTAAAGTCTGGTTTAAATACCCAGGGGTATATCCTCGGCTTGAAATCTGTATGGCAGCCCTATAGATTGAGATAGCATCTATATGCGCCTCAATTCTGGATACTGATCCAACCTAGTCTGTCACCCTATTGGAGAATAGGGAAAGCTGCGACCATAGTCGGGGAGAAAAGTAGTACCTGCGGTTCAACCAAGAAGAAGTGAAAGATCCCCAGCAGCATGAGGTGAGTCATCGCCAATTGCCCCCGCAAGGTACTTTCACTTCCCAGCTACATTGCATTTTGTTATCTATTATGTTTATTACATTGCATATAGAATCTATCGCATGCATTTACTGCATATTCCATTGCATTATCCATCTATCGCTTGCGCCTTTCCATGTTGAGCTTAGTCTGGCATGTGCTCATACCTTTCACATCGAAGCATGGTTATGAGATTTTCTGTACGCACCTATTCCACTGAGGGAATTGTGGTTTGAAGGTGACGGCACCATCTCCGTGTTAGATGTGGTTTGTTTGTGTCCATGCCTTTCCTAGGCAAGATACAATTTGGCCGCGCGCCTTATCCATTGCATTCATTGCATTGTAGTGCGGTGTGTTGCATCCAACATTTAGGATCATGATCTTTCCTCAGTGGGTCATTCCTCACTTATATCATGTCACCCAATTACTTGTATTTTGTGTTCCGTCTACACACACATAGTTCTACATGTGTACGCGCGTATTCCACTGAGGGGATTGTGGTTTGAGGGTGTCGGCACCTTTTCTATGGTAGACGGATTTTGCACCTCCATCCCTTTATAATATTTGTGAGGTCTTTGTACTGCTTTTGGTTTGATTCTCTCAAATGCACTGCATATCATTTGCATTATTTATTACATTGTTTTGTAATATTGCATATCATTTTGCATCCTGCCCCTGAACTACGCTGGTTTGATTCCTTGCAAAGGGATACGTAGGCAGCCTGCGGGTTCAACCAACTACATCTGTAGCTTGTATGCTTTGTTTAAGTCTTCGGCCTTGTCAAAAATGGGTCATCTCTGGGCTTTGACATTCACTCCCGTCATTGTTATGACTTCCGAGTTCTGTCAAAGAGGGGCAACTGTAGACACTCCATTTTTGACCGTCCTCAAGACTTGGACGTCATCGTTTGAACACTCGATGAACATCCATGTTCGTGTTCGTCTTGAGTTCTCGGAGGTTTCGGCCGCGCGCCTTGCCTCAAGACCTCTCGACTTGTTTGTTTTGTGTTTGGTTTTACACCAAACACTTGTTGTTTTGCTTCTGAGGGTGGGAAATAGCTTGTTGGCCATCCCCACACCTCACCGGCCATGGCTTGAGGGCACCGGCCCTGTTTTCTTGCTACCGGCCAAAGGTGTTGGCCGGTCGGCATTGTGTTTGGTCGGCCGGCCACTGATTTTGGTCAATCGGCCACTTTTTCTGGCCGAGACCTTTTCTTGGGGAGGTTTGAATCTTTTGAACCTTGGTTTTAGCTTCTTGAGAAAGCTTGAACCTTTTGAACCCTTGGTTTTAGCTTCTTGAGGAAGCTTGAACCTTTTGAACCCTTGGTTTTAGCTTCTTGAGGAAGTTTGAACCTTTTGAACCTTTGTTCTAGCTTCTCCAAGAATCTTGAACCTTTTTAGCTTCTCCAAGAAGCTTGAACCCTTTGCCTAGCTTCTCCAAAAAGCTTGGCCCCTTCGCTCCAAGCTTCTAAGAGAAGCTTGACCCTTTCTTAGCTTCTTGAGGAAGCTTGACCCCTTTGCTCTAGCTTCCTCAAGAAGCTTGGCCCTTTTGCTCCAAGCTTCTAAGAAAAGCTTGGCCCCTTTGCTCAAGCTTCTAAGAGAAGCTTGCACCTTTGTTCCTCTATAAAAGAAGAGCTCCTCTTCTATTCCAAGGGTTCAAAAAATTTTGCTAAGGCAAAAACCATACATATCTCACTACTTTGAGCTCCAAAGTCCATAGTTCTTGGCCCCTTTGCACACCAACTCTTAGCCTAACACCTCCATCATCAACCTAAGGATCTTGGAAGCCATTTTCAGAGGCTAAGGGACTGGTTTTCTGGACCAAGAAGCTGCTGTCCCCTTTTGGCTACAAGAGTAACACACTTTACCCTCTTTTGGTCTTTATTTTGCTTCATATTTTAGCCTTACTTGTAAGCATTTTCGAGCTTTGTCATAAACTAAAAAAAGTCTTATTTTGAGCTCCTTTTTAAGTTTTCTTAAGATCACTTTTGTGTTTGGGGTTGTTTACCTCCTCTTAGGCCTTGTTTGGACTCATTTTTGTGTCTTTTTTGTGAGCTTCGGGACCACCTTGTATTGGCCTTCTCACCACTGAAATCCAGAGGGATTTCAGTGGTGCGGATGGTGTTTTGAGGTCCTAAGAAGGAGAGGGGTGACCCTCTCCCTTGTCGTCTTGTTTTCTAGCATTTTTGCCCTTCCAAAGGGGCTCCTATTTGCATGTTTCAAAGCCATATTGCAGGCCTTTTTTGGTGAGCTTTAAGGTTTACATAGGCTCTGTCCAGAGCCCATTTTTCCGTATAAAGTGTCTATTATGCATGTGTAGAGTAATCCTCCTCAAGGCCTTTCAAAGGGGCCTTTACTTGTATGCTTCCTTGGCTCATTCCAGGCCATTTTCAGTGAGTTTTAGGGCTTTCATAACCTCTTTCTAGAGGTGATTTTGCCATTTTGTATGTCTATCATGTATGTGTAGAACAACCCTTTGCATGGCCTTCCAAAGGAGCACTTCATTCTAACGTGTATTGACTGAGTTTCAGTGGTTATTTGGGCATATTTTGGCATGGCATACTTCTGTTTTGGCTGGTTTGGTGACCTCTCATATGCTTCATATAGTTGTAGTGCAAATCATGGTTCACTAGCTTACTTTGCATGCTTTGGTGACCCTTGATTCTAGCACTTTTTGACCATGCCATAAACTGATTTTGTGCGTATTTTGGACTGCCCTAGCTCTGTTTTGGGGCCTCATGGTCGAATGTTTCTTGCTATGCATGGTTGTAGTTCAATACCCTTGCCTAGTTTCGAGTTTTGGAGCCTATTGCATGCCTATGTTGAGGTGTTTCTATGTTTTGGCATCATTATGCATCATATTTCAGAGCTTATATGTATGCCATATTCCATGTTTTCCACTCTTTAAATGCGTTTGAGAGTTATGCATGAATACCTCATTTTTGGACCATTACATGAGCTTCATTTTGGTGCATGTCAAGCCATCATTTTAGCACATTTGGCCACTGATTTTAGACATGGCTGAGGCTTGTCTATATTAGTTTAAGTCCACCTTTTGCATGTTGCTCAAATGTTGTTACATTGCTTTATGTTTGCATGCTTTGGTTGCATGATGTTTTGCATGCTCATTACTTGCATTGTTGACACATGCTTAGCCATATTGCATTTTGTTACATTGCTTGAGCTATACGACATGTTGTTGCATGCTTAGGTTGTAATGCATGTTGCATGTTTGCATTGCCCTCATGTTCATGGTGCATACTTAGCTTGCATGCCTAGGTTGCATTGCATTTTGCATGCATGCCTTGCCTCTTGAAATCACCATGATTGAGGTTGGGCCTTATGTGTTTGTTTGGTGTGCATTACATTTGACATCAAAATGCACAACTCGGCTCCTTTGGCCATCATGCATTGAAATGCGTGATTGGTGGCCCGAGGGTCGAGAACCATACTCCCTTGAGTTCATGACATGATAGGGAGGGTGGTTGTGCATACATTGCTTTGAAAATGCATTGCCATGCTCTGTTTGCCCTCTGCTGCTGTCAAACGGATTCTGCAGGAAGAGATGGCCGGTCGGCCATCTTCAGTGCCGGCCGGCTATCCATTTTTGGCCGAGAGCACAATTTTTGGTCGATGACCTGTTTCACTTGGCCGGTGGTCCCATCTCATGGCCGATGGCCTCTCAGCATGTCTCCAAGATGTTTCAAAGGTGTCACAGAGGTTGGCACAGTTTTCAAAAGAGCAGAGCAGTGTAAACAGAGGCAACTGTGGCATGGCGATGGATTTCTGAGCAAAGCCGACCGAGCATGCGTGCATCCCTCTTCCCGAGGCTGTTTTACTACTTTGGTAGACTAATTGATTTGTTAATTAGTTAAGTGGTTTTGTAATTAATTAATTAGCTCGTGAGTTAGTTAATTAGGTGATTTGTATTATTCTTTTGGACCCTCCGCGAGAGGGCAATGTTGTAATAAGTGTGCGTGTGTGTGATGCATGTCTTCCAACCCCACGTCTTTCTCCCTTTTATTTACCAGCTTGTGATGGTTAGTTTTAGGGCATGTTTCAATTAGCATACTTATGCTCGCATGTTTGCATTCATTCATCTGTCTTGCATGCACCGGACTCGGCGCATCATGCTAACTGCATTGTATTTCAATTCCAAATTGAATACATGTTATATGTTGCATCTTATATTCCATCTTAGAGTAGCTGAGCCTATTCTAGTTGCATTATTGCATGTGTTGCATTAGCCATCTTAACATGAACAAGGATCATGCATTGATTACTAATTAGTTTCTGTTTTGGCTCGGAGTACTTGGTCAGTGTTTATGCTTTAGCATCCTTGCATATGTGTGAGTGACTTCCATGATAGCATGCTTACCATGAGGCTAACTGCTTATGTAATATAACTGCCTGAATGCTTGTGGGTGAACGTTGTGTTGCTTGAATTGGAACAATTCATCGAAACTTGTGTTTTAGCCTACTTGCGAGTAGCAAACCTCAAAACATTTTCCAAACAAACGGATATGCGATGCTTTGTTCCAAATTAGGCGATCTAGTCTATACTTGTTTTGCTGTGCGCATCATGTAGTAAAGATTAGCTAATTAATCGGAATAAGAACACATGTGTTTTCAAAAACAAGATATCATGTTTAGTAGTGGCCGATCTTTGATCGGGCGAGCGGGGGTGCTCATAGCTGACCTTCACCAATCGTACCCAAGTTCTTGAGCCGAGGCAACTTTGGTGATGACGGACACGTGGCCTTAGGTAACGAGTTAGGGTTTCCTAAATTCCCCCAAAATAAATATTTAGGTGGCGACTCTGTATCTGGCAAAGCAGTCCATGTTTGGCACTTCTTTCTAAAAATCTGTTTTTCAAAACGATTTGCCAGATTTGGACTCTTTGATGATTTATCGGTCTTGCATTGCACTCTGTGAGATTAGATACAGGACCGTGACATTTGAGTCCTGAACTATAGTGAACCCCAAAAAGAACAAAATGGGATTTTCCTCCCGGGACGTTCGGGGACGTCTACAATAGCGCGAATGTAAACTGCACAAAACAGTGCGATTGAGGTGCGCAAAATAGCGAAAATGATAAACTGCACAAAACAGTACGATGCGCAAGGGAGCGCGAGTGATTTGAAATGCACTAACAGTGCGATGCGCTAAACAACGCGAGTGATTTGACATGCACTAAGTAGTGCGATGCGCTAAACAGCGCGAGTGAAACCTAACCACAAGGTGCACAAGACAATTCGAGTGATATGAAATGTAAAAGTGCACAAGACAGTGCGAGAGAGATACAATGCACAAGAAAGTGCAAGGATGGTGCACAAAAGAATTGCGATAAAATGCATCTTCTGTGCAAGTAAGGTGCACAAAAAAGTGCGATGAAATGCATGTTCTATGCAAGTATGGGGGCATTTTCTATGCAACAGGGAAAGCATATTCTATGCAATATTGAAAGCATATTCTATGCAGAATCGAAAGCAAGCACATTCTATGCAATAGAGGGGCATCAAACATGTACTATGGTGCCTCTGATTTATCTCTCGGAGGGCTTTGCAACACACTCTACTCGAAAAGGGTACACCCTGTTTATATTGGCAAAAGATAACATCTGCATGTGAAAACCACATGTGCTGCTTGGATTGCCATTTTGACTTGAAGCAGGCTTACACTTGGGGTTGAGATACACTCATACTCCAGAGAAACGGCGAGGCCTGAGAAGGTGCACCTGGAATGCAGTCTCGGATTTTGCTAAATTTGAAACATGCTAAGATGCTCCAAATTTTCCCTCTTTTCTTTTGCTTTGCATTTCGGAACCTAAATAGCTTCAGATAGGTCCTTGTTTTACTATTCTGACATGACCTGGGTTGAACCCTGCGGCTTTATGAAAGAACCAATCCTGTTTTGCACAAATGTGGAGAACGACACGACACTTTGAGCACAAAACAATTTTTGAAATTGAAATGAGAAAAAGGGTTCTCAACCGGGTATTGAGCCTACAACTGACCACAGCTAAAACGACTCAACAATGGAAAACAAAAGGTAGAACAACCTAAACACAACTCAACAAAGGAAAAACAAGGTAAAATGACCTAAACACATCTGTTGACACCCAAACGACTCAAAACAAGAATCGAGACAAACAAAACACACAAACACAACACTCAGCTGTGTTACAAAGGCAAGAGACCTCTCGGTGCACGAGGAGCAAGTTTCTCCGGGTATTGTTTCCCACCCTTTCTTATTTGTGATTCTCACATCACTCGGCCCTCAGGCTCAGCTTTTCTCACAAAACCCTTTTCCTCACTTTTTCTCTCAACGCACATCTCTCTATTCTTTAATCTCTCATTTTTTATCCCTCCCCTGGGTGGTTGATGGATAAACAAGAAGTTACAGGCTCTTGCCCCTAGCATTCTGCTAGATTCTCTTTTTTCTGCGCACAGCTAGTGAATTCCCCCACAGAGGGGTTGTGATGCGGCTGGATGTGCAGCATATCTGTAATTGACATTGGTTGACGATGCTCTACTGGGGAGTTTGGACGTGATTAGATCTGTCCAGATGAGGGAATGGAATATCCTGCCCCATTCCAGTTCGTGCTTCGCACTTGGCTTGATACCTTGTTGCTTGGAGGATATGAGAGCTTTCAACCCTTTTCTGTTAGCTTCCGCTGTGCCCTTCTTGGCGAATAGGGTGCCCTTTCCGGCAAGTATGGTGCCCTTTCTGGCAAATGCATTGACAACGAGGGAAAGACAGGAAGCCTGACTCAACTGTGCCCCTAGTTCATTATTTTGACCATTTTTTATTTTTGGCTTCTACTTAAAACAATTTTAACCAAAATGAGAGTTAGATTAACGCGCTTGTTCGATTTTCTGATTTGAAATCATGCGAGTTAGATTATGAGCACTGAAAATTTTCCTTTTTTGGGTCCAAGAAATGGTCCAGTTTTGGAAAAGTGGAATAATTTTCGAGAGAATTAGTTAACCTCATTAAAAATTCTCAAAAACTATTTTTGCAAATGGCCACTGCTTGACCAACGCAGAATTTACTCTTGAGATGCACAACCTCAGATCCAAAACAAATGGAAAATTGCCCCTTGTCTGAACGGCACTGCATGGCAACGGAAAGTTGCCCCTAGTCTGAATAGCACCGCAGCACATTGTATGGCAACGGAAAGTTGCCGCTTGTTTGAATGGCACCGCAGCGCATCGTAATCAGTCTTCAGAGTGACAATCACAATCGAACTATCGGATACAGAGAAAACAAAGATGACCAAAACCATCACATGAACACAATCGAATTTGAAGTGTTTTACGGCTGGACTTCAGAATGAAGTTGCCTACGTATCCCAAAGATGGGAATCAAGCCTTACGTAGTTCGAGGTTAAGGTACACTCGGGTATTTAACCTCTCCTTTTATGCTCTAACTTTTGCCAAGGCCGCCCTTCCGGGTTTTCAACCTTGCGAGCTTTGTTTTTCCTTTCTTTTCATTTCATTTCTTTTCATTTCTTTTTTGATTTTCTTTTTTTGTTCTTTTCTTTGTATTTTTCTTTTTTTGTTCTTTTCTTCTTTTCTTTTTTTCCTTTTTTTTGTTCTTTTTCTTCTTTTCTTGCTCTAACTTTTGCCTGGGCCGCCCTTCCGGGTTTTCGGCCCAGCGAGCCTCTCAAGGGTAAAAGTGTAGCTTTGTCCACGTTGATCGGTGTGAGATCTCGAAGCCATCTGAATTCAGGAGAATGGCTGCTGTTCGCTGACGATGCAGGAGTCCATCCCATGGGGGCTGAATTTGCCCCTAGTGTTGTGGATAGGAACTCAGTTGTTCTTCAGCAACGCTTTCTTCTTTCTTCCCTTCTGGAATTTGGCATTCTTGCTAGTCTTCATTGATTTGCAGGATGATCCATCTTCGGCTCTTCGAGCACATCTGACATTTTTCTGCCCCTAAGTCGAGGGCTGCTTCGAATCTGGCCACACAGGCCTCACATTGCGGTTGACCGTTGACCATTCTGAGTTAAGGTTCAAGGTTGGAAAGCAAAGGGGGGGTCGAGTCTCGAGGCTGAGAGCGATCCTAAGCTGCACAATCTCAAGAGCGATTCCACACAGGTCTTCGCAGGACTGCGCAAAGCACGCAAAGCATTTTTTGAAATCTTTTAAGAAAGCGACTAATCGCTCGCGCGGAAGACAATGTAGAACCAATCTGGATCAAGCCAGGATCCTTTTTAGTACTAATATTAACAAACATGATTTCATTCATTAAGGGCTTAGCACGCCTTTCTTTTTCTCAATTGATCAAATTTTTGCAAATCCCGAGGAATTCTTTCCTCTTCGTTTTCATCACAGTGTTCAAAAGGTTTTGAAAAACTTAGGTCAATGCAATGAGTTCGAGGCACAGAAAAGTAGGCGAAAAGCACTGCCATTTCATTCAGAACTTCTGGCACAACTAGCACAAGGCAGAAACGAACACAAGAATGTGAAAATCACTGTTGTTCATTCATAATTGTCGGCATAACTGGCTCCCTGGCAGAAACAAACTCAAAAGGAAACAAAAAGACAAACACAAAACAAAATAGTGATACCCGAGGTAACACCCCCGGAATCACCTAACTCTAACAAAACAGGACTGACTCGATACAACAAGACAGACCCGAAACAAAAAGACTGACTCAAAACAAAGAGACAGACTTAAAACAAAACCACAGAACTGACTTAACACCCAAGTCAGAAACTACAAAACTAGCATTTGCAAATGCTCAAAACAGTGTGTGCCATTCCCATGTCTGGAGTAAATCGAGCGCCACCCGCGGCTGGCTCATCCCCCCGATCACATGGTCACATTATCCCCCAAGTTCACCGATCCAGTGCCGATAGACTTTGCAGGACCTGACGCGAAGATGACCTTTTTATCAATCAGATCTTGTATTTCATGGTGAAGACGAAGACACATGTCAGTGTCATGGCTAGCTTGTTGATGAAAGACACAGTACTTCGCCGGGTTGTGGGAGAGAGAGTTTATTCAGTAATGGCCACGGCTCCAGGGGCTTCAAATGCCCCTTTTCGATCAGGACCGTCAGGGCCGTTGACAGAGACATGTCCAGTGGGGTGAACACCCTCTGGCCCCGAGGTGGGTATTTGGCAGGTTGTGAGCTGGTTGTGTTGGATGTACCGGCGAAAGGGTCGGTAGGTGCTGACTTTTGATGATCTCTTCCGAGTGTAGAATTGGAGCTGAAAGGGGTGTTTCTGGTACAACATCTTTTGTCTCGGCTTGCCCCTTGATTCAGAGTACCCCCAACTTGAGTGGCAAAAGTATCATCCATAGTTTTTGCAACCACTGCAAGCACTTGCTATTTGTTTAATCCTTCGGCCTTCAAAGCCTCAACAGCCCGTTGAAAGTGTTCATGGAGACCAATGCTTGCCCCTACCTTGTTCTTACCACCTGCTTCCCCTTTGCCAAGGGTTTGGCTTTCTTCAAATGCAGCCGGTCCCAAGATTGGGGAGCCTTTTGTCATGAAATTCCCGGTATGTGATGTGGTCGATGAGGGAGCCAATGTCTTGGAGGCCAGATTTGTCACAGTTCTCTGAAGATCTTCGATCATTCTCTTCAGCTCAAAAGTAGTGGGCTCACGGGTTTGAGATGATTAGGGTCCAGGTGCATCCATCATGCATAAGTCCATGCTTTCTGGAATGAACACCTCAGGCTTGGGTAGATGGGCCGGGGTGATGTATATGCTGCGGTCGAAGGTGGATGGTAGTATATGGATGAGATTGAGGTGGGCAGGAGATGTTTGGTCATTGGGGTCTGAAGGTGGAGCTATCGTTCGGTTGTCGATGAGATTTTGGACCTCATGACGAAGGCGGTAGCAACGGTCAGTGCCATGACCGCGCTGCTGATGGTACACACAGTACTTGGAAGGGTTATGTCTGGCTGGGAGAGGGTCAGGTAGAGGTTGAGGATCAAGGGGTTTGAGATACCCTCTTTCCATCAAGACTTTTAGTGCGCTAGTCAGGCTCATATAGAGGGGGGTGAAAGTTCTGCCCTGAGCTCAGGCTGGGCCGGCGGTTTGTAGGCTTGGATTAGCAAAAGGGTTGGCTGTGGCGACTGTATTGATTTCGGTGGGTTTGGGAATAACGCTACTACCAGCATTGGTACTCCCGGAAATCGCCCTCATTGTCGGTTCACTTATTCTGGGAATGATCCCACTGTTGAACGCATTCTCAACCTGAACTCCCAGTTCATGCAAACTTTTGAAAGTGAATAGCGGAGCGACTATCAACTTTTGCAACATATCATGCTCGAGGTTTCGCACCATCATCTGCACTTGATCCCTCTCAGAAGGGTGGCGATCTGTCATTTGTGCTGCATTTGCTCTCCACCTTGCAACAAATTCCACAAAAGGCTCTGTTGGGTTTTGGAGGGTTGTTTCAAGCTCTTGCATGGTCATTTCAACTTGGGTATTGTAAGAATACTGATCGACAAAGGCCTCAGCCAATTCTTCCCAGTCTTGCTTCACTTTGTCCTCCAACTTAGCGTACCAAGTGGCTGCTACACCCGACAGGGTTCTTCCTTACAGAGAGAGTTTTTGTGGCTTAGTCAGACCCATCGGCTTTAGGACATCCAAGAAAAGTCGGATATGTACCATTAGATCTCCAGACCCGTCGAAACAGTCAATATATGGTATTTTGAATCTGTCTGGGAGCCGTACGGTAGACTCGGTGTGCCCATCCTCAATGTCGGGAATGGAGTTAAGGCCCTGTGCCTTCTTGAATTGCTTCTCAAGGTTTGCAATTTTCACCGCGGTCGGATCAAGGTCATTACCATCAAGGGGATAAAGCCTCTCATTAGGCTGCACCAGGGGTCTGACAACTCGGGCTTGAGCCAACCCTTCTTGGGGAACCGGACCCTGCAAATTTTCAGCTGGCGGAAGTAGGTCAAAGTTCGGCTGGGGCCCCGAAGCTAGATGTGAGGCAGATGCCCCAGATGGGCGTTGCGTTTCAGCATTAGTCTCATCCTGTACGGCAGTTCCCTGATTTAACGCTGCTATCACGGCCACTAATTCTTCCGAACCCTGTGCCATCACGGGTCTACTGATGATGTGACTGGTGACTGTCGGATCAGATGAACCAATGAACCCTGTCTGGCCCTTCTTTGCCTTACCACTGGCGAAGGAAAACTGGTTACCCTTGAACCAAATCTCTGACCTGACAAAGTCTATCAACACAAGTCCAATGAATCTGGGGGATATCGAAGCCTTCTGAAGCTACGGTTCCAAGACTACCTAGCAAATGAGAAAATAGAGAGCATCTCAGCCTGATTTCACTAGAATGAACTTGGGCATAGCTGAATGACTGCACTCTTTACTGAATTCTGTCCCAAATTTTGCCTGTAAACCGATACCCTCAGGTAAAATTGATTCCCCAAATACTGATGCCCTCGGGCTGGAGACCCACACTTGCAAACTGATACATGCATTCCCTGTAGAGACACACTCTAAAAGCACATAGCAAGCAAGTGAGAGCCAAAACACCCCTATGGAGGGATAGGGTTTCCCTGTCCTATTTTGTCAGGAGCTAGGGTTTTATTACGCACGCAACGGTTTCAAACAACCTAAAATCGGGTAAGCAACCTGTCCTAGTTTGGAATGGTCACTATGGATTTTGATATGCACTAGGTCGAATGGTCAAAAGGGTGCCCTGGTAAAATCGGGGTTTATGTTCCCGTCGTGGCAGAGCCCGCAACCGGTCAGCCTTATGGCACGCTTCGCAAAGCGAGCCTCTAGCAAACCGTTCAGGAATAGCATACGGCAAACACGGTCTCCTAGGCGCACCAATGCAAATGCAATGCAAAGAAACACACAAGTGTAGTCAAAACTAGATATCATGAGTTCGAGTCAAGTTCTCTAACTCCCCAGCAGAGTCGCCAGAAACTGTAGACGTCCCCGAACGTCCCGGGGGAAATCCCCCGTTTTGTTCATTGGGCTCACTACAGTTCGGACTCAATGTCACGGTCTTGTATCTAATCTCGCAGAGTGCAATGCAAGACCGATGAATCATCAAAGAGTCCAAATCCGGCAAATCGGTTTTGAAAACAGATTTTTTGAAAGAAGTGCCAAACATGGACTGCTTTGCCAGATACAAAGTCGCCACCTAAATATTTTATTTTGGGGAATTTAGGAAACCCTGACTTGTTTGCCTAAGGCCATGTGTTCGTCATCACCAAAGTTGCCTCGGCTCGGGAACTTGGGTACGATTGGGGAAGGTCACTTCGTGAGCACCTCCGCTCGCCCGATCAAAGATCGGCCTCTACTAACCATGATACCAAGTTTTGAAAACATTATGTGCTCTTATTCCGGTTTATTAGCCTAGAATTACTATGTGATGCGCACAGCATACAAGTATAGACTAGATCGCCTGAGTTGGAACAAAACATTTCATGTTTGTTTTTGAAAGCGGTTTGCTACTCGCAAGTAGACTAAAATGCGGATTTTGCCACCCTCAAGTGGGCTTAGAAAACATGGTGATTTGCCACTATCCAGTGGGCTTAAAACTCGCAATCAATGAATTGTTCCAATTCAGATAACCCAACCTTCACCCACAGGCATTCAGGCAGTTATATCATATAAGCAAATAGCCTCATGGTAAGCATGCTATCATGGGAGTCACTCACACGCATGCAAGGATGCTAAAGCATAAACACTTACCGAGTACTCCAAGTCAAAACAGAAGCTATGTTAGAAATCCATGCATGATCCTAACTATGCTGAAATGCCTAATGCAACACATGCAAAAATGCAACTATAATAGGCTCGGCTATTCTAAGAATGGCATATGAGATGCTACAGCTAACACGTATTCAACTTGAAATTGAAATACAATGCGGTTAGTATGATGCGCCGAGCCCGGTGCATGCAAGACAGATGAATGGATGCAAACATGCGAGCATAAGTATGCTAATTGAAACATGTCCTAAACTAACCATCATAAGCTGGAAAATAAAAGGGAGAAAGACGTGGGGTTGGAAGACATACATCACACACACGCACACTTATTACAATTGTGCCCTCGCTCGGAGGGTCCGAATAAATAGTACAGTCCGAATAAATAATTACAGTTTGAACAAATAATTAAATATTACAAAACCCTAATTAATTAACAAATTAACTAGGAAAGCAAAATAAACTAATATGCAAATCCATGGACCGCCTCAGCTCTGTTCCGAATGATGAAAGATGCATGCATGCTCGCGTTGCCTCGTCGGGAAATTCCTCGCAATGCCCCAATTTGCCTCTGTTTGCAATTGATCCCGGAATGCTGTGTAAGGCTTTAGAAAGTTATTGATTTCTGGTTTGCTGCAACAGAGAGCAAGAAAAGGACATGGCAAAGTATTTTCACATATGTATGCACACCTCGATCCTCGTGCCACCAATCACGCATCTTGATGGATGATGGCCGAGGAGTCGAATTGCACGACTCGATGTGAAATGAATGCACATATAAACACAACAAGGCCTAGACTCCATCATGGTTAATTCGGAGTGTCGGCGACCGGGAATTGAGACACGTTTCGTCACTTTGAGTACGAAACGTCTCTCGTTTCCCATGCTTTGGCTAACTCCTATCCCAAACACAATGCAAATGAGATGGCATACACAATGCGACTAACATGCAACCTAGCATACGCAATGCTATGGACTAAAATGGCATACACAATGCGCGTGACATAACATGCAATGCACAATGCTCTAACATACAACCTAGCATACGCAATGCTATGGACTAAAATGGCATACACAATGCACGATGGACTTACACCAATATGAGTGGACCTCAGCCACACTCACATCAGTGGCCATATGATGAAAATGAGACAACCGAAATACATGCAAACATGCACGAATGCAAAGGACCGATCCTAAGGCACAACATGCAACTCTAACAAGGCATGGCAAGGAATGAAATATGGCATAGGATGGCACATGATACAGCTCTGAAATGGCATAAAAGATGGTCTCGAAACATGCAAGTATGTCACACAATGCAAGCTAGATGGCCCGAATACTGAAACTAGTGAAGTGCGTCACACTAGAGGTACACAAAGCAATGCACCAGTGGCAAAACCAACCCTAAACAGACCCTAGGCAGGTCTGAAATAGTGGGAAAATGGCCTAAAATGATGGCTCAACATGCAAGGAAATGGAGCTCATTCAATGGTCCGAAAACAAGGCATTCATGCACAACTCTCAAGCACACTTAAAGAGTAGAAAACATGAGAATATGGCATTCACATAGGCTCTAAAATATGATGCAAAATGACCCCAAAGCATGAAAACACCTCAGTATATGCATGCAATAGACCTCAAATCTCAAAGCTAGGCAAGTGTATTGAACTACAAGCATGCAAAACAAGCATCATTCGACCATGAGACCCAAAAACAGAGCTAGGGCAGTCCAAAATATGCACAAAATCAGTTTAAGGTAAGGCCAAAAAGTGCTAAAATCAAGGGTCAACAAAGCATGCAAAATAAGCTAGTGAACCATGATTTGCACTACAACTATATGAAGCACATGAGAGCTCACCAAAACAGCCAAAAAAAGAAGTATTTAATGCCAAATAATGCCCAAAAACCCATGGAAACTCAGTCAACACATGTTAGAATGAGGTGCTCCTTTGAGAGGCCAATAAGAGGGTTGTTCTACACATGCAAGATAGACATGCAAAATGACAAAACCACCTCTGGACAGAGGTTATGAGGGCCCTAAAACTCATCTAAAATGGCCTGAAATGAAGCTAGGAAGCATGCAAGTAAAAGCCCCTTTGAAAGGCCTTGAATAGGATTGCTTTACACATGCATAATAGACATTCAAAATGGCCAAAAGGGCTTTGGAAAGAGCTTATGCAGGTCATAAAACTCACAAATAATGGCCTGAAACATGACTTCAAAACATGCAAATAGGAGCTCCTTTGTAAGGCCAATAAAGCTAGTAAACAAAACAAGGGCTGAGAGGGTCACCCCTCTCTAATTTTGAGGCTCAAAAACACATTTTAGCCACTGAAAATTCACTGGATTTCAGTGGCTAAAAGGCCAAACCAAGGCCAACACAAATGCTCTAATGCATAGCCCAAAACATGAGGAAATGAAGCATGCAAGGGGGTAGATGACCCCCAACAGAAAAATTGTCTTGTACAAACTTGAAGAGGAGCTCAAAAAAAGACTTTTTTCAGTTTATGATGAAGCCCAAAAATGCTTTCAAATAGAGCTAAGATATGAAGCAAAATAATGCTACAAAGAGGGAAATAAAGACTTACCCTTGTAGGGAAGACCTCCAGCAACTTCTGGACCAACATAGGAACTCTTCAACCTCTGAAAATCAGCTCCAAGGTGCTTAGGTTGATAATGGAGGTGTTGTGCTTGGAGGTGTAGTGCAATGGGTGCAAGAACAATGGAGTTTGAAGCTTGAAGGAGAGAGATATGGAGAGAAGTGTATGTATGCTTGAGGCCAAAAATTCTGAACCCTTGCAAGTGGAGAGGAGGGTTTCTCTTATAGCCAAAGAGGTCTAAAGCTTCTCTTGGAAGCTTGGAAGCAAGATTAAACATTCTCCATACACGTGTATGAAGGATGCAGCAAATGCCTCCCAGCTGGCACAACTGGAAGCAACTCAGGAAGACAAAACAGGAGGGAGTAGGCCGACCAGTTCAAGTGGTCACCAGCCAAGTGGTCGGCCAGCCACCTTTTGTGGTCGGCCAGCCAGGTCAAAAGGTCCAACTCAAAACTAGGTGGTCGGCAGCCCATATTGGTGGTCTTCCAGGTGAATATAACTCAGTGGTGATATGGTAATATGGGAGACCCGAAAATGTGGCTCAAAAGTGAGGGAGACCAAGGGGTCAAAAGGTTCAATCAACAAAGGTGGTTGGCCTACCCATATTGGTGGTCTCCCAGGTGAATGTAACTCAGTGGTGGTATGGGAGACTCGAAATTGTGGCTCAAAAGTGAGGGAGACCACCTACCTGCCAAGAAAAATCGGCCGACCGGGGAAAGGTGGTCTCCAAGAAGAAAAGGTGGTCTCCCACCCTACTACCACCTTCCTAACAATGAAACTAGGGTCCATACCAAAAATGAACCCACACCGATGCAAAACGAGGGTTCAGGGGCCAAAACGCGCAGCCGGGGGCCCCGAAAACTGACTATTAAGCACCGGAGGTGGCGTATGACCACAAAGGTGGTCTCCCGGGCCACAGTGTCCCTCTAGGGAGAGGGAACAAGGTGTGTGCCAAAAACTGGAGCAAACGGAGAAAGTTAAGCGGTCTCGAACCGAAGCGCACGGCCGACGGCTCCGAAAACTAGAAACTGATCTCCAAACGGGAATAGTGGCCTACGACCACGAAACGTAGCCTACGGCCACTGAGAGATGGTCTTCGAGACCTCTCCCTCCCTTCGGGAAGAGAAAACAGAGAAAACAGGACCTGGTTCGCAAACCGAGGCAAAGCACAAAATAGTCCCGAAGTCCAGAGGCAAGGCTCTCAGCCGAGACTCTGTGACCTCAGAACGAGCACAATATGCATCATCACCGAGCGCTCAATCGGCGACGTCTGAGTCTTAAGGTCAGTCAAAAATGGGGTGTCTACAGTATCACTTAAATGTAACTCCTAAAATATAAGTTAAAAATTAAAAAAAATTTAAGTGATAAAAAATTTATTTAATTCTGACTTAATTTATAAACACTTATATATAAGTATCAACATACACCATATAACCTCACAAACTCCACAATCACCGCCACCTCTACCACCGCTATCACCACCACCATCATCCATCACCCTTCCACAACCATTACTTTCATCATCATTGTCATTACTACTATAACCATCGTCATTATTTCACTACTACCACCATAGTCACCACCTATTATCACCACCACTACAACAATTTGTACAATCCTTCATCTCTACAACTATTGTCACCGTTGCCCTAACTACCACCACCATCATTATGTAGTCACCGCTCTCTTTGTATCACCATTACATTACTCCAGGGTCGATTTTAACTTTTCTAAGACCCAAAGCAAACCCTAAATATGAAGTCTTTCATATTTATTTAAAAAAATATTGATCAAAAAATTTATGTATCGAATTTTGTTTTAAATTTTTACATTTAATAATGCTCACAAAAAGGTTACTAAAATTTACTTAAATATATAACAAAGTTTACAATAATAACAAAAGTCTATATCTTTAAACCCAACTTTATATTACAAATTTAAGACTTTCCATCATAGTTGAACAAATACAAAATAGGAAAACAAAAATCAATATATAAAAAGTTAAGAAATATGATAGTTTTTCAATTAATTTTTAAGTCCCTAAATTGTCTACATAATCCCTAAACTATAGTTTAGGATAGTTTTTCAATAATATTTTAAACTATAGAAATAATTGTTTTAAATGGTCTCTTTTTTTTTTTTTTTTTTTTTTTTTGGGACTACGGTGGCATTTCTTAACCTGATTTAACACGTAAAACTAAATGTATTAAGTAAAAATAAATTAAGTCTGTTTGATAATAAAAAAAATGGTATCGTTTAAAAACTTAAGTTGCTCTTAAAATATAAGCTAGAAATTTAAAAAATTTTAAATAACAGAAAATTTACTTGATTCTATTTCAATTAACAAATATTTATACATAAGTATAAACATACATCATTATAACCTCACAAACTTTGCCATCACCGCTACTACTACATCTACCATTGCTATCACCACTACTGCCGCCACTATCCAACAACCTTTCACAAGCACCACCTTCATTACTATTGCCATTGCTACCATAAGCATCGTCATCATTTTACTACCACCACTAAAGTCGTCACTACTATTACCACCAATTACTACAATCTTTCATCTCTACAACTATTGTCACCGTTGCCCTAACCACCACCACCATTACCACCATTACCACCATTCCCACCGCCCTCTTTTTATTACCACTACATTACCCTTCTACCATTACCACAATCATTATCTTTCTATCTATAGCACTATCGTTATTAGCGCTATAGACACCATTGTTGCCTCCACCACCAACTTAGTATCACAACATAAAATTAAAAATAATAAAATTTTAAAAGTTTAGTATTCTGTATTTAATTTTCAGTTTTATCAAATATCACCTAAATCAAAGGATGTTTGCACCTCTAAAATTTTGTCTAGTCTTCTATCAATCTGTCTATTTGTGTTCTTTATAAATATAAAGTGAAGTTTAGAGATGGTGTTGTCCTTCTCAACTATTTAAAATACAAAATTCTATGAGAGGAGGTTGAGACTCGTAACCAAGCCCGTTGATCTGGTAGCACTACAAGAAAATGTACCTTTGGCGACCAAAATTGGCGACTAAAAAAAATTTAGTTGCCAAAAATGGAATTGCCGACTTACATTTTTTTTAGTCGCCAAAAGTAAAATATTTAGCTACTAATTTTTTTTAGTCGGCGTATATTCATTATTGGTGACAAAAAAAAAAAACTTAGCCGCTGTATATTGACTTTTGGCTACTAAAATATTTAGTTGCCGAATGGGAAATAAAAAAATTATTTTTTCTCTTTGGCGACTAAAGTTTTAGTCGCCAAAATCTTACTTTCAGCGACAAAAAAAAAAAAAAAGTCGCCGTATTTGACGTTTGGCTACTAAAATATTTAGTCGCCGAATGGAAAATAAAAAAATTATTTTTCCTCTTTGGCGACTAAAGTTTTAGTCGCCAAAAACTTACTTTCAGCGACAAAAAAAAAATTTAGTCGCCGTATATTGATTTTTGGCTACTAAAATATTTAGTCGCCAAATGGAAAATAAAAAAATTATTTTTTCTCTTTGGCGACTAAAGTTTTAGTTGCCAAAAACTTATTTTTTGTCGCTAAATAAATTTTTTTTCTAATCTTTGGTAACTTATCTTCAGCGACTAAAATTTAGTCGCGGATGTGTTCAAAATTTTTCTGGGAAATATTTCATATTGGCGCCTAAATTTTTGCCTAAATCTGTTACTTCTTCATACGGTTCTTTCTCTCTCTTGCTCTCCCTCTGATCAATACACCAAACCAGACATACGCTCAGTGACGGTCACCACCTCACCGTCACACGTCGCCACCGCTGCACATCGCTACCTCCACTGCTGCAAATCACAGGTTCTTGTCCCTCTCTCTCTGTCGCTCTCGGTCCTCTCCCTCTCTGTCGATCTGAGTCTCTCTCTCCCTCTCTCTCTCTCTTTGCGTTGCCTTATTTCACTATCTCTCACACTTTATCTAGGGTTTATATGATTTTTTTAGTTTAATTTTGTGTTGATTTCGTAAATGGGTTTGGTTGAATTGTTTGATTTCTATGAAATTATGTTATTCTTCAAGTCCAAAATTGGTTTGACTTTTGTTTGATTTCTATTAGAAGTAGGTTGCTTCTTGGCTATTGAGTACCTTAGCATCTCAAAGCTGAATATATGATTTGGGGTTTTTATTTGCCTTGAATCAATTACACCCACAATTGGACACAGATGCATGTTTTGATTTTGTATTTACTTTGACATTCATTCCAATGTTTTGCAGGCTTTGATTCCTATACCAAAGCCAACTGGTTACACTGGTGTTGATCCGTATAAAATGTGAGATATCTTCTCAAGCTCTTATTTTTATCTTTTTGCCTTCTTCTTCAGAAAATTGTCTTTCTATTTGCTCAAATTTGAAGTTGTTTAATGGATCATTTACACTATGTTGGGAGAGAAAATAAAAGAAATGATTTTCTATGTTAGGAGAGAAAAGAAAAGAAAAGATTGTGATTTCTCTCCCTCTTATTTGGTTAAGATGGAGAGGAAAGAAAAATAAATATTGTGTATTTAAAAATTTGTATGGCATGAATACTGCACACTAAGTCTCCATCAACTTTTAATGTGTTGCAAATAAAACGCTAATATAGTGAAAGGTAGATTTTGCTTCTTACTTGACCTAGTGGGTACATTTTGCCTGTTTTTGGGTTTGTACGTTCATGACTATGTTAGTATGTGTATTTATCGATGAGCAATGGCAACAATCTAAAATCATCCATTCGGAGCAAATGATGCAGAGCATATGTAACAACAATATATTTATTACATAAACTAGTAATTCAGTTTTATTTATGACAATGATGAAGGAACATTCTCTAATTGTTAGTGGACCTCTTGAATTAGATTTCCTATTGTTTCATGTATCAATTTCATTTTTATGCAGGCATTTGTTGTTATGTTGCGTCTTATAACAACTTGTATTGATTGTTGAGAGCCTCTGATATAGGGCATTGACAAGGGTTTGGTTCATAATTTAATTAAACCCAACATAATAGTTTGGCTTTGGTTTCTATTTATACATTATTTTGAAGGCTTAAAGCTGTTAATTTTTATTATTTATTGAGATACAAATGAAATGGTTTAAGCTAACTATTTTTTTTTGATAAATAAAGTATTATGCTAACTATTACATCAAATCACACAATGAATGTCAGTATTCATTTGTTTTTGCTCCGTGAATTTCTATATGATGTTCATATATTATCCATTAGTTGTCAGAGGTTTAAAAACTCCGTTTGCATCATGCTTTGTTTGTTATGTTTATGTGATTGTTCTTAAACTTGGGGAAATAAGGGTTAATTTAAGTAGATGCTCAGATTGAAACTTGTAGTCACATCTTGTGGTATGGACTACAAGAACTTCCTAGTAAGAGGTTACAATTGATTCTTATTCAAGCAATCTCAGTGATTTCTCTGTCCAAAAATCTATGTTGAGGAAGTTGAAACTAGAAAAAAAAAAAAATGAGACGTGTTTGTTTTAAATCCCTAATTTCTATGCTATTTTTCATTCTATAATGAGATGTGTTTGTTATAAAAGGCTCACTTTGCTCCTTTTCTTGTTCTTCTTCTTCTCCCCTTTCGTTTCTTGGTTGGATTAATGCTATTCGAAATGTTGTAAGCAAAATAGCAGTCATTATGATGTTGGTTCTACTTATTGAGGAAAGTCAAAGAGTACTTTTATTGATTAAATTTTGCAGAATATCATCCAAAGTTCTGATGCAGTGGTGATTTTGATTTTGTTCTTCCAAAAATAATTTATTCTTTAAGCGTACTCTCAAAAGGATTTATCTTTTGTCTTGAGCAGATGTTGTAATACATCCACATATAAATGAGTAATCTAGTCTTTTGAATCTTCGGTTTATATTATTTATTAGGAGTTGCATGGTAGGATCTTTAAGATTTATTGTCCTGCTACATTCAACTCCATTGCCTTGATGAGTATGATAAACTTGCATTGCGTATTCTGCATTTCACTTGAGACTCAAGAGTGGGATTCTGTTTGGGTAAGATCATGAACCCTTGCAGTTGGTCATCTGGCCAAACCAGCCATAACAACCACATTTCCTATATTGGGGTCATATTATCTTTTATCCACTCTGACCTATATGGATAGGTTGGTCTTAAACATAACTGCATTTATTTTCTTTCTGGAACTGTATGTATGTGAGCAACATGTTGAAACACTATACAAGGAATGGATTCACAACAAATAGAACTGTTGTAGTGAAACAGGAACATCTGCAGAGTTCAGTGCTTCCTTTTTTGTTTAATGTTTGTAACTGCTGATGTCTTTGCAATGGCTAATACATTTAGCTTTCCTATTCCCTTTTTCTCTTTTTCTGGTGTATACAGGGAAGAACAGTCATAAATAGATGTGGCTTCTGGGTTTTATGTTCTGTTTGGATTAGGTAAGAAAGCTCAATTAATCATTTAAAGCAGTACATTTGTTTTCTGTATTAGCAAGTTCAGCAGTGTTTTCCAAGATTGACAAAATAAGGCCACCAAGTAGTTGTCCGTGGGCTCTCTCTCTTTCTCTCTCCCTCAATATTATTTTTTCTTTTTAGTTTATTGTAAAAATCTTGTGTATATTTTCATCTTAAGTAACAAAAGTAGCTCAATAGTGGTGTCTTCAAAACTTCAGTGAAGGGTTCCTAGCCGTTGCTACCTAATGAGGTCATGAGGATGGGTAGGGTGCTTGGGATGCGTGATGCATAACCAGCACACCTGTCTGCTAGCCCAACTATTATTCCCCTATACTTGAGTCTGTAATCTAAATGGCCTTAATTTTGCCTTAAAGCTAGAGTAGGTTCGATTTGAAGTTCATCCTTGAACTATGAATTCATGATCAAGGCAACTAAATAATAAGATGTAACAAATTGAAAGGTGTCATTACTTAACCATCTGGTTTCTTTTGAGCATGTAAAACAGGGCTTTTGAGGACATTCATTCTCTCGATTTACATCTTGCAATCGTCTCATGATAAATTTGCAAGGCATTGTTTCTTTCTTCTCCATACTACTAAAAAGGCCATTACAACTGGATTCTATTATTATTTTTTCCCAAATTTTTTTCCCTCTCTCCCATACCCTATTTAGCTTCCCCACAATAATAAAAAGAGAGATAACCATATCCACAAATGCGCACACACATGTAGACACAGAAAATGAAACGAAATAGAAAGGAAAAATGCCATCTCAAATTTTAGGTTTACATGCATGAATGTCTTATATTCTTAAACGTTTGTAATAGCAATATGAAGGAGACCATTAGTGTTACTTGAAATACAAAAAGTTAACAATAACCATTGCCACCCTGCCCTTCGCCCTTCCCAATAGACAACAAGAATACTGTCACTTGAAATAAGAAGATTTTGGATCTTTTATTATAGTCATTTCTATTCATTCAACGTACTCCACTCTACTTGAACTTTTTTTTAATTAATTTATTTTCTAACATAAAGATAGTACTGTTTTATAATCAATGAAGATAATTGAGAGGTCCAGGGGTGAGGGAATCACATACACCACACATCCATTATTAATCACCATAGAGCCAACCAGCACACTTGTTCACTGTTGGAATGCCCCATAATTTATTGGGTTGTTAATAAATTCGTAAGCTTTGACACCTGACAAAATCTTTTTTTTTTAGTGCACAACCTATGACTTGTGGCTGCATGTCACACCCCAAACTCGCCCCTAAAAGTTCAGGCATGACCTAATCAGAAACGAACGCATAACCTGATATACATATCATATGGGGCCTGAACGGAAGCATTTAATATCATACAAAATATAAACTAGCATCCATTGAGCTACCACTACTATGCCAGGATCACGAACAGAACATAAAGTAAATAAACATATAGTGACATGCATCTAAGAATCTAGCTATGTACATATATATATACAGGCCCAGCCCTCGAGATTGGGCGTATAATAAAGACATTGAAAGGAAGAAAGGATCATGTACGTTTCAACCTTAGACTGACAATCAGGGTACAAAATTAAAAGCTTAGTAAAACTCCATAAGATGAGTTGTCTTCATTTTGGTGCCTAGACACTCTGAGGTTGACAAAAGAGGAATGGATGCCATGGGTTAAGACTGACCTTCAGGTGGAGTGCCTACAGAAACAGACATAACATAAAGTGAGCCAAGCTCAGTGAATAGTAATACATAAACAATTTAACAATGAACCTGAATTATAATGTACATGTATATGTGCAGAGAACATATAGTTAACTTATCCTGTAATTCCTTTCAGCATGGCCTTAGATCTAAACTTACACAGAATGGTTTCAAGCCCTTGAATAGAGTGGTATAAAACCCTTATCAGAATAGCATAAAGCCCTTGTCAGAATGGCACAAAGCCCATCAGAATGGCATAAAGTCCTTATCAGAATGGCATAAAGCCCTTTTCAGAATGGCACAAAGCCTATCAGAATGGCATAAAGCCTTTATCAGAATGGCATAAAGCCCTTATTCTTGCATGTATGAACTCAAGAGGTGGCTCGCACGGATTCTAGCGGTGACTCGATTGCAGCACTTAGTTCCATACAGCACTTTGTTTCATACTAACAAATCATACAGAATGGCCATAAGCCCAGAAATTAACAGATTGGCCGTAGGCCACATAACTTCCATAGAACGGCCATAGGCCTCATAACTTCCACAGAACGGCCATAGGCCTCATAACTTTCACATATGTATGGACTCAAGAGGTGGCTCGTACGGATTCTAGAGGTGGCTCGCATTGCAGCACTTAGTTCCGTACAACACTTTGCTCCATACCAAAAATTAATAGGTCTTAAGAACAGAATAATTCATATTACGTCATGGCATAAACATATCGATTAAACAGAACAGAATATTCCTCGGTTCATAAGAATATAATTCCATAATAGTGTTCATAAAGTACCCCATGGTTTCTTGCAAATTAACATAATTAGCTTATGCGTATCAGAACATTAACACTACTCATTGACAGAAGTCACATGTATCATTACAGTACGATCAGTAGGGACAGAATAATTTACCTTATAACGTGAGTTACATGATAATGGTATTGCTTTTCAGTTCTTTCCTTAGTAGTCACTAACGTATGAGACAACCTGTAACTTTATTTGATTATTATTTCCGATGAACATCTTAGGCAGACATCTATGTCACAAGACGTGTATTGCAACATACAAACTATAGAAGTCCCTGGTAAGACCTTCAGAATCCCACATCCCCGGTAAGAGGGGTTTGCATTCTTAATTCCTTTCCAACAACATAAACGTTAACGTAATTACTTGCAAGAGCAGAGCGTTAATAATAAGAATCATTGACGGTACTAAACGTACGATTACAGTACTACTACTCACAGTGTTGTTGCAGAGTGATGGTTCCTCCTGTGTTGTGTCCTACACACATATATACCACACATTAGTTCCTTTTTCCTTGTTAACTCATTTCTTAAGTCATTACACTTCAATTGAATTTACAACCATCAAAAAGACATCAAATATAAATTCCAAAAATAGCTGAGGGTTAAGCATGTAAAACAGAGCGAACAAGTTTTCCGACCTGGGCTGCACGTGCGACCATACCCTCCGCTCGTGCGGACATGTACCGCACGTGCGGTCCCCCTCCACCGCTCGAGCGGCCAAAAACAGTATGCTTTCCCAAATTTTTTCCTCTTCTCCGCACGTGCGGCCACGACCTCCGCACGTGCGGTCTGGCCCCTGCTTGGCAGTCTGAAAATCATACAAAATCCCCTTCTTTGGTGATCATCCAAGAGGTCCAAAATAACTTCTTTACATACCAAAACATGGTTCAAAAATTGGGTAAACAAGACTATAAACACAACCATTTGAACATGGAAAATCCATTAATCACCACCACAACCTACATACACACATGTATAGCCATATGTTTACACAAGTATCAACATGGTAATTCAAGACATAAGTTGTAGATTTCTTCTTAGATGACCCATATTAAGTTAAAATCATCAAATAGTAGCATTATTTTTACCAATAGATCAACACACCCATCCAATTTTCCATTACAACTCTAGGTTACACCATATTAAGCAATTCCTTCTCCAAATTAAAAAGAAAGGATGGAATTAGAGAAATTGAACTTACCTTAAGCTTCACTCCCTAAATGCCCCCTCAAATTTTCAATTCTCTACCTTCTTGATGATCTTGTCTTTCCCTACTTCTCAAAACCCTTTTCTAGTTTTTTTCCTCCAGGAGATATTCATGGAGCTTCTAAGTCAAAGATGCCTAAAGACTTAATATAGATATATATGTTTATAATAAGACAAAATTCAATCGTTTAATCATCCCAAATTGAAATTACACAGAAAATCTCATTATAGCTTAAAAATCATGTAGATTTCAGATGTCAAATCAATTTCAGAAAATTAAGTCTCTAAGGTGTCCAATTTCGGATTCAAATAGTTTAAGTGCTACATATAATTTTCTTATTCAACAGATAGGAAGCCATATTTCCAAGTTTCACTTAATTCAACGTAATTTCACATAGAGTTTCACAATAAGCATTCAAAAGCACATAATAGAGGGCTGAAAAGATACCAGAATCATGTACGAGGGTCGGGTTATTACACTGCACCACAACCTTTTTATTTTTTTATTTCTACCAGTTCCTTTTTACTAAATAAATACCTTTTATTGATTTAATTCACCTTTCTAAATAAGCATTTAAGCCTTGGTTGTTTCATATAATTCGTAAGCTTTGATGATAGCTTGGTTTTTTCTTCTACTTACGATGGTTGTGTTTGGTGAATTTTCTCATTCTTTTTTACATCTCCTTGTTTGCGTTCTACTTGTATACTCCAAAATCTTTTTGTTTGCGTTCCGGGAGCGAAAATTGAAAACAGCCCCTGAACCACAATGTGGCTCTCACGGACAACTTCCTCATGAAAAATAGGACCTATGACAACAGACGGAATGTAATTTGGACCCGTAGGTTGGGAGTTTGAGCCGAATATGCCTTACACTTAGTTGAAACAGAGCGTTCCAGGGGCAAAAATTCAAAGCAGCCCTCGAACCACCATGTGGCTCTCACGGATAACTTCCCCATGACAAATAAGACCTGTGACAACAGACAAAATGTAATTTGGATCTGTAGGTTGCGAGTTAGAGCTGAATACGCCTTCAACTTAGCCAAAAAAATTGATGTTGGGCAGTGATGAGAAAAGTTTTTTAGAGACTGATTATGCTAAGATTTTGTTGCAACTAGTGGGCAAAACAATAGAGTTTTAAGGGTTTGTTTGGATACAAGAGAAGGGGAAGAGTTTAGGGCTATGATTTTACAAAGAGAGGCAAGGGTTTGGACCTGTGATAGTACGATTGTGAATATTAAAAAGTAGTTGATTTCAATGATGTGTAGTGGTTAGAGTAGAAGGATTAAAAAGGAAAGGTTTAGGGTTGGTAAAATATGATTTGGGGTTAGGAGAATTGATGAGGTAGATATGGTTTTGGGGCTTTAAATGTTAATTTAGCGCAGTAGAGAAGTAGAAGTATATAGTGGGTAGCACACATAGATTCACGTAGGATTGCATCCAACTGTACATGGACTTTAAGAGCTCCTAAGCTATTCATATTTGGAAACTAAGAATTTGATGGGCATAACCTATCTGAATTTACTAAAACTTGGACTGAAGACCCAAAAAAGTGTGCTCGAGCCATCATCACCACTACAAATATTCCACCTAGTTTATAAGAATATAAGGAGTATATAAAACTAACCAATTGCCATAACCAACAACTTGTCAACCTAGAAGTAAACATAAGCTAAGAGATGGGACAATAGTGGGGGCTGTGCATTGCATTTGCAATTTTCAATCATTGGCAGAGTTGTATAAAAATGTATAAGTGAGTGTATAAAATTAAAATTATATAATGATTTAACAAGAAGAAAAAAATTAAATACACAAGATTCTAGTTGGATAGCATAGAGAAACAACTTGGCCTTAACCACTCATACACAATAATTAAATTTTAGTAGTGAGTAGAAAAATTGAGAGGGTTAAAGGAATACAGTAGAGTACCAAAACAATAATATGAATTTATTATCCATACAAGCCTTAATTGGAAGAAAAGAGAGGGAAAAAAAAATTAGAAGCATGAAATCAAAAAAGTATTGTTATTCTAGTTTTGTATTTTGTTTAGGGTACAATAAAAGGTCATAGTGAATTATAGTCTTCAAGAGTCCAATATACAAGAGCTTTAGAGCTTCCCCATGACAAATAAAACTTGTGAAAACTGACAGAACGTAATTCGGACCCGTAAGTAGAGAGTTAGAGCAGAATACGCCTTAAACTTACTCGAAAAAGAGCTTTCCGGGGGCAAAAATTCATAACATCCCCCGAACGACTGTGTGGCTCACACGGATAGCTTCGCCATGAAAAATAGGACTTGTGAGAACTGACGGAACGTAATTCGGACTCGTAGGTTGGGAGTTAGAGCCAAATATGCCCTAAACTTAGTCAAAAAATGACGTTTCGGGGGTGAAAATTCAAAACAGCCCCCGAACGACTGTGTGGCTCACACGGATATCCTCGCCATGACAAATAGGACTTGTGAGATCTGACGGAATGTAATTCGGACCGGTAGGTTGGGAGTTAGAGCTGAATACGCCCTAAACTTAGTCGAAAAAAAGCATTTCGGGGGCGAAAATTCAAAACAGCCCCTGAACGATCGTGTGGCTCACACGGATAGCTTCTCCATGACATTTAGGACTTGTGAGAACTGAAAGAACGTAATTCAGACCCGTAGGTTGGGAGCTAGAGCCAAATACGCCTTAAACTTAGTCGAAAAAGGGCGTTTCGGGGACGAAAATTCAAAACAGGCGCTGAACGACCATGTGGCTCACACGGATAGCTTCGCCATGACAAATAGGACTTGTGACATCTGACAGAATGTAATTTGGATCCGTAGGTTGGGAGTTAGAGCCGAAAACGCCCTAAACTTAGTCGAAAAAGGGCGTTTCGGGGGCGAAAAATCAAAATAGCCCCCGAACCATTGTGTGGCTCACAGGGATAGTTCCCCCATGACAAATAGGACTTGTGAGAACTGACGGAACGTAATTCGGACCCGTAGGTAGAGAGTTAGAGCCGAATACGTCGAAAACTTAGTCGAAAAGGGCGTTTCGGGGGCGAAAAATCAAAAAAGCCCCCAAACCATCGTGTGGCTCACACGGACAGTTCCCCCATGAGAAATAGGACTTGTGAGAACTGACGAAACGTAATTCGGACCCGTAGGTAGAGAGTTAGAGCCGAATACGTCGAAAACTTAGTCGAAAAGGGCGTTTCGGGGGCGAAAAATCAAAACAGCCCCCGAACCACTGTGTGGCTCACACGGACAGTTTCCCCATGACAAATAGGACTTGTGAGAACTGACGGAATGTAATTCGGACCTGTAGGTTGGGAGTTAGAGCCGAATACACCCTAAACTTAGTCGAAAAAGGGAGTTTCAAGGGGCGAAAATTCAAAACAGCCCCCAAACCACTGTGTGGCTGAACGGACAGTTCCCCCATGAAAAATAGGACTTGTGAGATCTGACGGAACGTAATTCGGACCCGTAGGTTGGGAGTTAGAGCCGAAAACGCCCTAAACTTAGTCGAGAAAGGCGTTTCAGGGGCGAAAAATCAAAATAGCCCCCAAACCATCATGTGGCTCACCCGGACAGTTCCCCCATGACAAATAGGACTTGTGAGAATTGACGGAACGTAATTCAGACCCGCAAGTAGAGAGTTAGAGCCGAATACGTCAAAAACTTAGTCGAAAAGGGCGTTTCGGGGGCAAAAAGTCAAAACAGCCCCAGAACCACCATGTGGCTCACACGGACAGTTCCCCCATGACAAATAGGATTGTGAGAACTGACGGAACGTAATTCGGACCCGTAGGTAGAGAGTTAGAGCCGAATACGTCGAAAACTTAGTCAAAAAGGGCGTTTCGGGGGCGAAAAATCAAAACAGCCCCCAAAACCACCATGTGGCTCACACGGACAGTTCCCCCATGACAAATAGGACTTGTGAAAACTGACGGAACGTAATTCGGACCCGTAGGTAGAGAGTTAGAGCCAAATACGTCGAAAACTTAGTCGAAAAAGGGCGTTTCAGGGGCGAAAATTCAAAACAGCCCCCGAACCACCTTGTAGCTGACACGACCAGTCCCCCATGAAAAATAGGACTTGTGAGAGCTGATGGAATGTAATTCAGACCCGTAGGTAGAGAGTTAGAGCCGAATACGTCGAAAACTTAGTCGAAAAGGGCGTTTCGGGGGCGAAAATTCAAAACAGCCCCCGAACCACTGTGTGGCTCACACGGATAGCTTCGCCATGACAAATAGGACTTGTGAGATATGACGGAATGTAATTTGGACCCGTAGGTTGGGAGTTAGAGCTGAATACGCCCTAAACTTACTCGGAAAAGGGCTTTCTGGGGGCGAAAATTCATAACAGCTCCCGAATACGCCTTACACTTAGTCGAAAAACTTGCAACATTTAGTTAAAAAAGCAGCAACTTTATTAAAATAATATCTACATATTCCAATAATTGCCTTAATATATTTATAGGGCGAAGAAATTACATATTACATTGTTTGTGCAGTTGGTTGGAATAAATATTGCATGATACATATATATGTATACTTTCTTTTATTTCCAAAAGGACATTTCTCGATTGTTCTACCTTAAATGCATGTTAGAACATGTTCCATATGGCTGACTGAATTGATATTTTGTAACCAATTCGAATGTTTCGTTTTTTGTTTTTCTTTGTAGATGGCTTTGTTGCGTGGACTTGTGGATAATCCATATCGGTGTATGAAAAAGAATTTTCAGTTTTGTGTAGAACTAATATAATACTTTTGTCGTCCTCAACTTTTGTGTAGTTCATTATTACTGATACAGAAAACTTTTGGCAATCAACAGATAATGACTGTCATGGTACATATATATCATTTGTCGGCATACATATAGGACGTTTTGTCATGGTCCACATAAAATTTTTGTCATGGTACATATATCACCTTTTGTTGTGGTACAGATTACGATGGTAATTTGTACCATGCCAAATGATAATTTTGCTTGGTAGTAAATGTATTTTTTTATATATAGAGGGCTTTGATTTTTGTATGATATATTTTGTATGGAATTATTATTTTAGTTTGGACAATAGTTGATTTGTATGGACTTTGATATTTAATGTTATTTATTTTTGGTATATGGATGCAGATTGTGGAATGATGGATAGTATGTATCATTTTGTTTTTATACGTATTACATGTTGCCTTGTATATAGATAGGTTGTGGAGAAATTATAATTTCGCGATAAAACATAATATCATGTTTTTGGCGACTAAACAATTAGTAGCTAAAAACAAATTGGGAAAAGACATTTGGCGACTAAAAGTTTTGTAGCCAAAAAAAAAAGAGAAGACATTTGGCGACTAAAAGTTTTGTAGCAAAAAAAAAAAGACATTTAGCGACTAAAAGTTTAGTAGTCAAAAAAATAAAAATAAATAAAAAATAGACATTTGGCGACTAAAACTTTAGTAGCCAAAATAAAATCAAACATTTGGCGACTAAAATATTTCGTAGCTAAAAACAGAAAACTAAATTATAAACACACTTTTGCCGACTAAAATTTTAGTAGCCAAAAATGTAGAACTTTAGGCTACCAAATATTTAGTAGCCAAAAGAAGAACTCTTTGCCGACTAAATATTTAGTAGCCAAAGATAGGGACTTTCGGCGACTAAATTTTTAGTAACCAAAAAAGAACTCTTTGCTGACTAAAATTTTAGTAGCTAAAAGGTGGGACTTTAGGCGACTAAATGTTTGGTCGCCGAAAAGGGTCTAATTTAATGTAATGTCCAACGTTTTGGCGACTAAACTTTCCCGACTACTTTTCCGCTACTACTTTTGTGACCAAAAAATTTAGTCGATAAAGCCCTTCGGCGACTAGAAATTGACTTTTGGCGACTAAAAATTTAGTCGCCAAAAGTGAAAATTCTTGTAGTGTAGGCAAGACCTTTATTACTTAAGTAACACACAATATGTGTGTTTTTTAATCAAAATTAAAATTTATATTTTACAAATTTAACAACACACCCTATAAGACCTTTACCATTTGAGAGGCACACAATATGTGTGTTTTTAAATCAAAATTAAAATTTATATTTTTACAAATTTAAATTAATACTATTATAAAGTGAAAGTTTCTCAAAGTGTCTACGTCTCATATTTCTAATTTTTTTCAAAATACCCTTAGAATAGTTATTTAAAGCACAAAATTATATTTAGGGCAAACTTCACTTTATCGCTTGTGGTTTAGGTCATGTACGGTTTATCTCTCTAACATTTGGAAATGACTACATAACCCCCTTGTGGTTTATGGACTGAAGTGCACTGTTAAGTCGGTTAACAATTTAAAGAAAAAGACTAAAATACCTCTATATTTTTGTCATTTGTTTAGAAAGCAAAGTGCACTTTAACCCTATGTGTTTTATTCTATGTGCGATTTACCCTCTTAAATTTTAAAAATGAGCATATTACTCTTTATGTTTGTCACGTGTTTCACACTTGCTGTTAAGTTGAACGGAATATTTAACGGTACACTTCAGTTCACAAATCACGTAGGGGTTCTATTGTCATTTCCAAACACCAGGGTAAACCGCACATGATCCAAGTCACAGAGGATAAAATGAAGTTTACCCTTATATTTAACATCACACCTCCACTAGTACTATTATAAAGTGAAAGCTTCTCATGGTGCCTACATCTCATCTATTATAAAGTGAAGGCTTCTCATGATGTCTACATTTCATATTTTGGAATTTTTCAACATCCTTCTATAACAATTATTTAAACACAATTATATAATGAGGCGAATGGAACTTGAACCTAAGACCTTTGATCTAAAAAACATCTTTACCATTTGAGCGGCACGAAACATATATATACTCTTAATTTAAAATCAAAATTTATATTTTACAGATTTGTAGTGGCCTAGGTTGAGGCCGACCTTTTTATACTCTTTTGATTTGGAGTGTTTTGCAATCCTTTTGTCTGCAGAGTGATATTAACCTGAAAATGAAGAGAAAAAAAAAACACTTTATTATATCAAATATCATATGTTAAAAGACTAAAAACATAAGATAGGAAGTCTCAAAGTGCAACATTTCGGCTCAGATCACTTATATTAAGGGTTTAATGGAGTTATACTTTAAAAAAAAAAAAAAATCTACAAGATGGCTGGTACATTTGATTTACTGATAATGGTTATACAAGTGATAAAAGGAAAACATAATATATTTGTGAGATAGAAACAACCCGTTAGTTTCTCCTATTCATCTAGTTGTTCAGTATTGTTGATCAAATGTTTTAGTGATGATCCCTGTAAGTTGGCATTCTTGTTGATTTCAATCAATTGACATGAGTTTCCATGTCTAATTTTTGGATATAAATTTAGGCCTTGTTGGTAGGTTCTATCTTCTTCTTCTTCTACATTTTTTTCTTTCTTTTCTTTGAGTCATTTCTTTTTCTTCTATGACTCTTTCTGCATAAAGCGGGGAATATAAACATTCTAGTACACAAATAGGATGCTTGGATCAAAATGCTAATTTCTTTTGATCTTGAGATATCTAAGGTCTCAATTCTATATTTTACTGGTGAAAATCCCATGGATTTTCTGCTGATGTTGAGACTGGTTGAGATATGTTTCTTTGCTTGAGTTCTTTTTTCTCAAGAAAGGATGAAGAAATCATTTTATTGGCATATTGCATATATTTAGTTAAGGGTCTTAAGTTGTTCTATGGTGTATGTTGTTGCGTTCGTCACTGGGTAATTCCATCATTTAAAAAAAAAAATTCAAATTAAGGGTTATATGTGGTTTGTGTATAAACTGGTGGTAATCCCTGTGTGTGTTTCGGCATGAACAAACTAGTATGGGTTAATATATCTCTTCAAAATTCCAAAATAAAAAGGTTTCATAAAATAAAATAAGAAGGCTGCTATGGGTTGCTATGGGACTATGGTAGTGTTTGTAAGATTTAATAATACATGTAACCATAATAATAATGCGGAATTAAACTTTACAGGATCTTGAATTCAATACAACTCAAAAATAAAATGAACATACCTTTGTCAGCCATTGAATTAGAGAAGTTGAGAAAATATTCCTAATAGTTGAACCTTGAATTCTTGGCTCACCTTCTTCTTTCTGTCTCTCTTAATTAGGATGAATATAAAACTTAGAGTGATGGAAAAAATACTTATCATATGAAAGGGGAGTCACCCATCCTTATATAGAGGAGAGAAGAGGGCCAGATAAACTCTTATCAGAAGAATTCCTAATCCATCAAGGTTTCCTTCTTATCTTAGAAGAGTGATTGTAGCGCCCCGAAAATAATTCAACATGAACTACCCACGTTAATGCACATTCACTAAAATAATGACAATAATCCTTCCATCTTCATATATATAATAAATGATTTTATTACAAAAGTTCCATAGGCAGTATACATTCAACGAAGTAAAGAACACATGAATTTATAGCATGTGTAACATCTAGTCTCAAAACAATAAAATGCCCTTAAGGGCTTACATCTTCCAAGGCAATAGCCCGGTTACACAAAATGGTCTCTCGGACCCAAACACATTAGCCCTTGGCTCACAAAAAGATCATAACCAAAATAAGAGCTATGTACTCTTCACAATTATCCACGCCCTCAACTTGGCGGGATCATCACGTCTTTACCTGCACCAAAGTCCCATAAAGGTGAGCATAAAGCCCAGTAGAGAATTCTAACAAAGTATATACAGTTATGCAATTCTCAATAAATATGCAAATGTCAACTCCATGCCATGCTCCTTTAAAGAAATTACATTTCATGCTCTTTTGAAGATTTCAATTTTTCCAATAAAAGCTTGCAATCTCAACACATTCCAAACTTCCAATTTTAATCAATAGGGGCGGTAAATACGACACTGGTAATCCCTAGGCTGGTGTTTGCAAGTAGACTCTATGAGTACTACCAAATTGTCATTTTTACCGGTATTAATCGGAAGGCTCGACACCTATCCGCGCAGTTTTCTGGTCTTTGACCGTGGACACTCAGGCCAACTTATCAAATTCATCTACACCCCCTAACCGAACTTACCACCGTATTTACCCCAAACACATTTCCGTTGTTCTCATTACAACATCATTTGTTTCGTGAAATAAATATTCTTCAATCGAGATTTACCATGCAAAAGTAATAATTGAATGAAAATGCCATGCGATGATTTTTCCATATCTCATAACATTTCCCCCTTTTTTTTCAAAATCTCTACAATAATGTCAACAATCACATTTTTTTTTTCATTACCCCTCTTCAATGCTCTTTCCCAAGATAACCACATGTTATCTACACTTAGCTACAATTTCACCTTTCACAATTCTTAGCAAAATAGTCTCACCAAGATTACATGTAATGTTTTTCAAACATTAATTCTCACAATTCATAATGCACAACAATTACCATCTCACAATTAAATATTTTTCATGCATCTAACAACACTTTAAAAATCAATACTCCATTTTCTTATATCAAGGAGATTACCCCTTCTCTTACCAAGATGTGAATTCTACACTTACTCACCCATTTTAGCACAAGAAAAGAAGTTTATTCCATGGATTTTCCATTTTTTCAAAAAGCCCCCAATTTCCTAGGTTTTCACAAAAACCCCAACATTGTTCATCTCTTTTATAAAATCTCATCATACACTTCAATCTCAACTCATGTTGTTCAAAATTTCTAGAAAATCTCTAAATGAACACAAGATAGAGTTTGTTTTACAAAAACCACCAATCCCTTGAGCCACCAAAACCATTTTTGAAATTCTCAAGGAGAGTTACAAAATCAACTAAAAACTTACGTAAATATATATAACTCAAAGGAAAACCCTCTAGGATTTATAAAAGAGTAGAGATACAACCCACATTTAAAACTCTCTACATTTTTGAAACACAAGATTGAAATCAACAAGGAACTAGAAGAAAACTCTTAAAACCATCATCAAAATAGCAAAACTTGTATATATAACTCAAGAATGGCTCTACCTCAAGCTTGATGAAGAGAGAGAAGATGAAACCCTAGGATCAAGTGGTGAGGGAATCCAATCTCTACCGTACACAACGTAGTTCTAGAGATGTTCTACAATGTTGATGAAGAAACCATGGACAAATCTTTGATGAATGATGAATGATCTTGAGTTTTAAATCTTGTTTTGGGGTAGAAATATAGAGAGAAGGGAGAGAGATATATTTTAGAGAGAGCGAGAGAGGTGATGAAAATGATATACAAACAGCCCCAAAAGAAAATAAAAACAGAGCCTCGGATCTGGGCTCTCCCGCACGTGCGGAGCCTATTCCCGCACGTGTGGCATGTGCCTCCGACACGTGCGGCTTCCCCCTCCCGCACGTGCGGCACCTACCCGTACCTCCTCACGCACATGTATTTTTACCAGTATGCAACCCACTGAAAATGCCCTCTCCCCGTACGTACGGCTTGGCCTCCCACACGTGCGGCCCCCATCCCACACGTGCGGCCCTGGCCCAGCAGACCAAAATTCTCTGGTTCGGCCCTCGGGCACCCCGGACTCGACTGCACCCTCTCCGGAACGGGTGAAATTCAATCACCAAACATAACAAGAATAAGAACTTTATTTGAAACAAATTTTTCGACATTTTCAAACTCAACGAGAGCAAAAGAACGGAGTGAAGAAGAAGAAGGAAAAGGGAGAGGAAACAAAGACCCGATCGTCACAGTGATTATATTAAAATGTTAATTACTGAACTTTATATATAATATTGGCTTTATCTAATTGTGGAGTCCAAATAAATTAAAACATGTAGATATATGTATGCTATTGGGCCACACTAGAAAATAAATCCAACATTCTCCCACTTGGCCCATTAAACCGATTATGATGCAATTATGAATTTTTTTTTCTTCTTTAAAAAAAATATGCAATTTATAAAATTTTTGACTCATTGGATTCCACACTAAAAACTTTGACACGTGATCACGAATTTTAAAAATAGCCAATAAGTTCAGATATATTAGAAACTATAATACTGTGATTACTTCAGATCACCAATGTGAGTCATAGCGGTTATATAACATTTATGTCATATTTCCTTCTATGCACTACACCATCGATAACCTTCACCAACCCAGTCCATTATCGGGTTATAAAATTATTTGCCTGAAAGACCCCTGTAATTTGTCTTGTTAAGACATTTCCTATTTATCAATATTCAATTTAATGTGTACACACACTTTTAGAAACAGGAAAATTAGAAACAAAATTATTATTGCACAAATAGTGTCAAATAAAAATAAGCACTCACGATTAACCATACATATCAAGGGTTGCTTAAAAGACCCATCCTGATAACATGCTCTTTGTATGTCTTTGGTGGCAATCTCTTTGTGAATGGATCAGCAATCATAAGAGAGGTGCTTAAGTTTTCAATTAACACTTGTTGTTTCTGGACTCTTTCTCTAACAACTAAGTACTTTACTTCCATGTGTTTGGAATCACTGGAGTACTTTCCATTCTTAGAGAAGAAAACTGTTGTGGTATTGTCACAATGCATCTCCAGTGGCCTGGCAATTGAGTCAACAACACCAAGTCCTGAGATGAAATTTCGCAACCATAAAGCATGATTTGTAGCCTCAAAGCATGCCACAAACTCAACCTCCATAGTAGATGAAGCAATAGTGGACTGCTTCACACGCTTCCATGAAATTGCTCCACTAGCCAGTAGAAAAACAAAACCTGATGTAGATTTTCTATTATCAAGGCAACCAGCAAAATCTGAGTCTGAGTATCCAATCACTTCTAACTGTTTTGATCTCCTATAGGTGAGCATATAGTCCTTTGTTCCTTGAAGATATCTCATAACCTTTTTTACTACTTTCCAATGTTCCAGTCCAGGATTACTTTAGAATCTTCCTAACATTCCAACTGCAAAACTAATATTTGGCCCGGTACATGTATGGGCATACATCAAGCTTCCTACTGCTGATGCATATGGAATGTCCTTCATTAAGTCATTCCTTGGACACTATTTTTCACTTATTATATCACCCTTCAAGATGGGTGCATCACCAGCTAAACAAAACTACATATTGAATCTCTCCAAAACATGATCAATATATCCTTTCTAAGATAGTCTTAGCAATCCTCGAGATCGATCCCTAAGATCTCTATGCCAATAACATAGTTTGCCTCACCCATATTGACCATTTTAAAGTTCTTGAAGAGATATTCCTTTGTTTCATGCAATAAGCCAAGTTTATTACTAGCTAACAAAATGTCATCCACATATAGCACCAAAATAATGAACTTACTCCCACTAACCTTCAGATATATGTACTAATCAACTGCATTTTCCTTAAATCCGAAAGAGGTAATGGTATCATTAAACCTTAAATATCATTGCCTGGAAGTTTGTTTAAGGCCATATATGGATTTTTTTAATTTGCAAGCTAAATGTTCTTTACTTTTCTTTGCAAATCCTTCTAGCTGCTCCATATAAATTTCTTCATCCAAATTCCCATTTAGAAAAGCAGTTTTCATATCCATTTGATGCAACTCTAAGTCATAATGAGCTACCAATGCTAGGATGATTCTAAGCGAGTCATTCTTAGATACTGGAGAGAAGGTCTCTGTATAGTCTATGTCTTCTTTTTGAGTAAAACCCTTGGCAACAAGTCTGGCTTTAAATTGTTCGATATTGCCTTTTACATCACGCTTGGTCTTGAAGGCCCATTTACACCCGACCTTTTTGCAGTTATTAGGAAATTCAGCGAGACCCCAAACAATATTCTATTCCATGGATTTTAACTCTTCATTTATAGCATTGACCCATTTAGTAGAATCATCATTATTCATGGCTTGTGAAAATGAGACTGGATCTTTGTTAATCCCAATATCAAAATCAGATTCCTGTAGATACACCATGTAATCATCTGGAATGGTAGGCTTTCTTTCCCTCTAAGATCTTCTCGGAACTGCCGGTTGTGGTGGTTCTACAATATTTTCAATGGTGGTATCTTCATGAAGTGGTGAAACATGAGGTGGTGAAAAATTTTCATTATGTTGTTCGTTTCCCTCAGCCTGTGAAATAGTCTGAGGTAAAACAATTTTTCGATACGAGTCAAATGTTGGGACATCTACCCTAATTTCCTCGAAATTCACAACTCGTGTTTTCTCACTCCCACTAATTTCACCATTCTCTAGGAATTTAGCATTACCAGTCTCCACTATCCTCGTACTGTGATTAGGACAATAGAATTTGTACCCTTTAGACTTGTCTGGATAACCAATGAAATATCTAGATATTGTTCTTGAGTCCAACTTTTTCTCTTGTGGGTTGAAGATTCTTGCCTCTACTGGACAACCCCAAATATGTAAGTGTCTCAAACTAGGTTTCCTACCAATCCATAACTCAAAAGGAGTTGTTAGGACCGCCTTACTAGGAACCCTATTTAAGATATACATTGCAGTCTTTAAAGCTTCACCCCACAGTGAAATAGGTACAATTGAGTAACTTAACATACTCCTAACCATATCTTTAAGTGTACGGATTACGCCTTTCAGCAATTCCATTTTGCTGTGGCGTACCTGGCATTGTATATTGAGCACGAATGCCTTTCTTTTCTAAGAATTTGGAAAATGGGCTAGGATTTTGGCCTGACTCATCATATTTACCATAATACTCATCACTCCTGTCTGATCTCACTATTTTAACCTTTCTATCTAATTGTCTCTCAACTTCAGTTATGTACACCTCAAGGATGTCAACAGCCTGAGACTTTTCATGAATTAGATACACATATCCATAACGTGAGAAGTCATCTATAAATGTGATAAAATATTTTTCACCACTAAGACATGGGATGTTGAGTGGCCCGCAAATATCTGTATGAATTATCTCAAGAAGCTCATTACTTCTTGTGGCACCTTTCTTGGTGTGTTTGGTTTGCTTTCCTTTAATGCAATCCACACATATCTCAAAATCAGTGAAGTCTAGGTTTTCCAAAATCTCATTCTTCACCAATTTTTCAATTATGTTTCTAGAGATATGCCCTAACCGTCTATGCCACAAGATTGAGGATTTTTCATTAATTAGACCACATTTTAAACCAATATTCAAATGCAGAGTTACTAATGATTGTGCAAACTCATGATTTAAGGTAATTTTATATAAGCCATCACATAAATTACCAATCATTATTGAATTAAACATTAAATTGAGTTTCCCCCAACTAAATAAAACTGAATATCCAACATGATCTAATTTGGATAATGAAACTAAATTCCTAGAAATTGAAGGAACATAAAAAGTGTCTTCTAGATCCATCTGATGACCCGTCTCTAAGATCGGTCGGTAAGTTCCTACAGCTACGACTTCAGCTTTGAGACGGTTCCCCATATAGACAAATCTTTCACTTTTCTTCGATTTCCTGGTTGAGAGGTATCCCTGTATGTCATTTGTAATGTGGGTCGTGGCCCCAGAGTCAATCCACCAAGTATTAGAAGATACTGCAGCAAGATTTGATTCATAACAAACAAAAGAAAATTTCTTACCTTTCTTTTCGAACCAAGCCTTTCGCTTGCTGTAGTCTTTCTTCACATGTCCTTTCTTGCCACAAAAGTAGTACTTGACAGTGAAACCATTCTGAGCCTGATTTTCTTGCCCAGGTTCATTTTTTTTCTTTGGTGGATTTTTCTTTGATTTTACAAACTTACACTTCTTTTTCTTTATAGCTCCATGAGTTATAGCCAATGCAGTTTGACGTCCTTCCTCTCTCAACCTCACTTCCTCCTAAACACACATATTAGTCAACTCATTCAAACTCCACTTATCTTTATTGGTGTTATAGTGAATTTTGAATGCGCCAAACTGTGATGGAAGTGAGTTGAGAATAAACTGCACGAGGAAAGTTTCATCAACTTGCATCCCTAAAGTTTTAAGTTTTGCAGCTTTGTCAGCCATATTAAGGATGTGATCCTGAACTCCTTGGTTGCCATCATATTTCATTATTGTCAATTCAGCCATAATAGTGCCAGCAAGTGACTTGTCAGCAGATCTAAATCGATCTTCAACAGCCTTTAAGTATTCCAATGCATTAATAGTTTGAGGTAAGGAGGTCTTGATGTTATTTGCAATGGTCATCTTCATGAACATCAAACTGAGTCTATTGGACCTTTTCCAAGATTCAAAAAGGGCAACTTGTTCTGTAGTACTATAGTCATTAATATCTGTAGGTTTATCTTCAAGCAATGCCATATCGAGGTCTAATACACCCAGTGTAAACTGTACGTGTTCATACCATTCCGAAAAATTCGAGCCAGTAAGTAGAGGGACGCCCGATGCAAGAGAGTGCAATGAGGTAGGAACTTTCACTGGAATAAGATAGAACAATATACATATTAAAGCTTTGAGGATTATAATGATGAATTATTGATATCACATAAGTCTTTCCTTTGGGCAAAACTTAGGTATATCTATTGTCCACTCGTCAAGAAACACTTATGTGGGTCTAAAGTAATTTATGAAACTTTTCAGTTAGTCATATTACATTTGGGTATTCAATTCTAATCTGTCAAATTACATAAGTTACATTACCCTACTCAGTTCATAATTATTTGAAAGAGATTCTCCGTTGGGCTAGTCTCAATCTCCTAATTATAACTGCAATTGAGAATATTATCGACCTTAATGTTACCCTTTTAACAATTCTTTTATGTAGTTCTATATTCATAAGTTTTACAAATCTAGGCCACTTTGGCAGCTACTAAATTAGTAAACCCTATGAATACGAAACTAACCAACAATATTCTCTATTCATTAATTTGAATTATTTAATTATCATTAATTCAATCACTATTATGATTTCTAGACTTTCTTTTATGTGATTGCAATTACCAATATAATAATAATAACTCTAGATGAACATAAATATATATATATATATATATATGCAATATGACAATCATGAATATCTTATATAATGGTTAATAAGAATTACACCTAATATGAATTAACCACTTCAATATTTAATATCCAATATCATAAAATTATATCATGATATCAAATTTAAATCATAAAAATATATGAATATTAACAATAATAGACAATATTCCGTAATTCATAATGAATTGCTAGACAATATTCCGTAAATTTCCGTAGAGTCCCGCAATGAGTGGTCCGATTCTCTAATAAGAACGCAAGGTTTTAACTTTAAAAAAAAAAAATTTTGACCAACCACCCTAAGTGACAAATAAGTAGATTGCTATTATGCAAACTTTAAAGTCATGGCTATGCATGTTAACATCATAACAAAAAAATTTTAAAAAAAGTGTATCACACGTTTGATGAATACAAACCAATTGAGATAATATTTAAAGTCAATACATTTAATAAAACAAAGGAATGTATTATTAATAATAGTATCATAAATATATTATTATTCCAAGGTGTATTGATTCACAAAACTAAGGCTCTGATACCACATGTAAGATTTAATAATACATGTAACCACAATAATAATGCGGAATTAAACTTTATAGGATCTTGAATTCAATACAACTCAAGAATAAAACGAACATACCTTTGTCAGCCATTGAATTAGAGAAGTTGAGAAAATACCCCTAATAGTTGAACTTTGAATTCTTGGCTCACATTCTTCTCTCTGTCTCTCTTAATTAGGATGACTATAAAACTTAGAGTGATGAAAAAAATACTTATCATATGAAAGGGGAGTCATCCATCCTTATATAGAGGAGAGAAGAGGGCCAGATAAACTTTTATCAGAAGAATTCCTAATCCATCAAAGTTTCATTCTTATCTTAGAAGAGTGATTATATTAAAATTCTAATTACTGAACTTTATATATAATATTGGCTTTATCTAATTGTGGAGTCCAAATAAATTAAAACATGCAGATATATGTAGGCTATTGGGCCAGACTAAAAAATAAATCCAACAGTGTTTGGATGCTGAAATTTTTAGTAGTTTTGGTGCACAGCAAAGGTGATTACTGATAGAGATACCGGGAAGTCTAGAGGATTTGGGTTTGTGAACTTCTCGAGTGATGAATCTGCCGACTCCACGATGTCAGCAATGGATGGACAGGTTGGAATTAAATAAATGTAGGAAATGTATTGCACATGTATTTCACTGTTTTTATTTTTTGTTGCCTAACTCCTCTACGCTTCCTTTGCAGCCACTAAATGGGCGGAACATCCGTGTGAGCTATGCTAATGATAGACCATCTGCTCCTAGAGGTAACTTTGGTGATGGTGGTGGTTACGGTTCCATGGCGGGTATGGTGATGCCAGAGAGAATGATGGTTTCTAAGCCACATGTGGATAGTTCTACTCTTGACAGCATGGCCTATGTTAAGTTCACTTTTTTTTTTTATTGGCAAAACGAAAGACTTCATTGACGATAAAACCATACAAAGTATGAAAAGATACATCAATAAAGAGGAGCTTGGAGCTAAACAAAGCTCCAACCTCCAAGTTGGTGAGAGACCAACAAAGAAAACAAAACCAGAAGGAGCAACAGAGCAGAGCAAAACCAGAGCAATATAGACCAGAACAAAACATCAATATAAACCAAAGAGGCAGCACAACAACATCACATTAGCAGCAGCAAACCCCATCACTTCTCTAGGAGGATATCATGGGATGACTTATTATGTTTTTGAATGGATTTTGCATAACCTAATTTTGTTATGTATGCTTTTAATTCAAATTTGCGTGCCTATTGCCTTCATCTTTAGTCTGTGTTGTACTTTGTTTGCCACACAAACTTTCTCCGTAAGCATTGAAATGTAGATTGGGTTAAAGCTGTGCCAGTGGTAGTGTTTTATTGGTCCAGTTGCCTAATTAGTTCCCTGTTTAAATGGTTGGCAATCTTTGAATACTGGTAATTATCATCTGGTCTCTATTTTTCTGGGATCACTTTGAATAGATTCAGCCATGGTTGATATCAATCACGCTATAATTGAGTTGAATATGACTAGTTTTCTTTTGTTTGTTTATTTATTTTTATTTTTTTAAATATAATTTATAGTCTATATAGGAGGTGCTTAAAAAGTTAGTGAGTAGTAACATGGTTTATCATCCATTTTATACTGGTTAAATCTTGATTGTTTGATATGTGCATTGTTAGTATCTGAAAGACCTTAGTTGCACGAAACGGGAGCGAGAGCAGGAGCGGGAGCGGGAGCGGGAGCGGGAGCGCGGGAGCGTGAGCCGATAGAAGTTTCTTAGGTTGGGAGCGCCCCGGGGAGCGGTAATATACATATATATATATATATATATTAATACACATTAGAAGTTTTTTTTATAAATATTTTTATTTTAATACACATTAATTATTTTATTTATTTATTATATTTTAAAAATAATGTATTATTGTTATTTTTTTATTTTTAATTGATATATATTATAAATAAAAAATTATAATAAATAAGGAATAATAAATTATGTTAAAATAAATAAAAAGAAAAATTAGATATTTTATTTTATATTTTTTTAATTATATATGGTTTAATTAGATTTCTTTTAAATAATTGGATGATTTATTTTATTTATTATATGTTAAAAAGTTAAGAAATAATAATTTATAAAAATTATTATTATATATGATATTTTAAGAAATAATAATTAAATATTTTATTATATATGCTAAAAATCATAATTTATAAAATATATATATATATTATATTATATATATTATATATGATCAGCTAAACTTAAAGCAGAGACGAAGAGAGAGAGAGAGAGAACAACGATTGAGAGATGAAGAGAGAGAGAAGCAGAGACGAAGAAAGAGAGAAGCACAGAGACGAAGACGATCGATCAAGATCGAGATCGAGATTGACAGTGAGAGAACAGAGTGACGAAGCTGATCGAAGTCCTCAGAGACGAAGACCACCATGATCAATAGTGAGAGCCCTAATCGTGATCGATGATCGAAGCCCTAATCTAATCCAACTACAAAGCTACAACCACTGGTCCATTATAAGTTTCTTTCAACAATCCTTCTTCTTTCTCCTCTCATGTCGACGTCGAAGGCTAGGCTCTCTCTCTCTCTCTCTCTCTCTTCTTTACGATCCCATCTTGGATTGAATCGCGTTTCTCTCTCCACAGAAACGCGATTCTTACACGTTTCTTTCTAGGAAACGCGGAATCGCGATTCTTACTCATAATCGCCACCTGGTTGCACGATTCCTGCAATTAAGTGAAAGACAGTGAAACAGTGGATTGAAGTTGATTTTTGTTTTCCTTCCCAAGTTTTTTTTGGTTGGGCTGGCAATCCTCATAAATTCGCCCAAGCTCTTGAATGAGTTATATAATTGTGTTGCAAATTTGTGGGCTTGTTTAAAGGTTGATTATTGAGTTGGACATGGGCATGGGGAGATCTGTTCTTCACTTTGGGTAGTTTGGGTATGGATTGAAGAGGTCTAGCATGGCTTGTGGCATACACCATAGGTCCCACCATTATTTATTTATATGTAGATTAGACATTTAAAAAAAAAAAAAAAAAACGAGCGATTGATTTGATAAACATAACTACGTGATTTTATTGTTTGCGACTTTAGAAAAGGATAGTTAGAAGTTTAATTTTAAAATTTTTGATCAATTGTTCCAAATTTTATTCTTTTTGACCTATAATGACAATAATTTCAGGTATCACAATACGACTCACTTATTTATCTATCTGTCCATATTATAACAATCAGTTGCGGTCGACTTCTGTTAGTGATTTTTCTAGCAATGATGGATTTTTTGGCGACTCATAGGCGGCAGTTGTCGGTGGCCGACAATGATTGATGATTGGCAATAGTGTAACAATATAAGGATAAAAATGAAAAAGAAAATGTCGTTAAAAATAATGATCTATACTTCTCATCAAAACATATTATTAACAATGTCGTCAAAATCAAAACATGACAATCATTGGACTTAATGTTAAAAGTTGATTTTTAAAATTTATCTTTTTAAAAATATGTATAAAAAAGTAAAGAGGTAATATAATTTAAAAAATTAAAAAAATTACTTTTAACCGAGTTGTCAAAACAAACCGTTATATACACATAAAAGTGAATTTATCATTATTATGTTTCCAAATAAATGGAAAATACGATTTTAAAAAATAGTTTACTTTTTAATAACAAATAGTGAAATTATGTGATTCTGATAATTATAAATTTGAATTTTTAATGAATAATTCATACATGATTTTACAAATAAACCACTTAAATTATTGGTCACTTAGAGTGGATTTCATGGGTCAAAAGGATTGGACCATCCAACGAAAACTTCTGAGCCCACCACCACAAGACTAACTTACGTGATCTCAAACTCAAAACCAAAACCATCTTTTTCAATAGTTCCTGTCTATCCGTCATAAGCTTCAAACCAAAGCTTCAAAAAAAATAATTTAATAATAATTGATAGTTATGGTACACACCATTGAAAATGTATATAACATATCCACTTTATTATATATTTTTATAATAAATATTATGTAATTTTGTAATAAATGTTACATATTTTTTTGGTAGGAGTTACCACAATTTGTAATTTAAAAATAAAATTATGCGTTTTGTGACACTGCTACTCGTTTTTGTAGTAATATTATACATTTTTTTATCCAAATATTTTCTAACCACAAAATGTGTAATAATATTACAAAATACGTAACATTATCACAAAAATGTGTAACTTTATTTCTGAACTATAAATTGTCGTAATTCTTACTAAAAAAATATATAATATTTATCACAAAAATACATAATATGTTAGAAAATTTTATGAACTAAGATAATTTAATTAATAAAGTGATTAACAGATGTATGATAAATAAAATATGAAAGTAAGTAAATTCGTATGGAGTAAAATATAGTTGGCCTGTGAGATTGAAAGGGGTATAGCCACTGCCATAAAACTATTATTTCTCCCCATGTGAAAGTACAACCTGAGTGCATCGAGTCTAAGATATAACTCAAGTGCTCACAGTCTTCCTCATTCGATATTCATGTCCATCAGGAGGATATGAACGTGTCACGAACTATAGTTGCTCAAAAATACAAAACATAGATCAAACTACACTTCATAATAAAATCTCAATATATATTTTATTCATGCATACGCTTGTGTGTCTCTTATGTGTCCTCCATCTTTAGAAAACAAAGAAATATATAGAGGTGAAAATCTTATAAGAATTAATACATAATATTTAACCATTAAATAATTATTATAATAAAACTTAACAATATCTTTATAACCGAAATGTTTAAAACTAATATTAATGTTAATAACAGTCCAACAAATTAAATAGACATAATTAATTTATTTTTATTAAAATTCTAACATAATATACATCACTAAAACACATAAACATGTAGATATGGTACACACACATATATACATGGAAGTAACATGGGATAGACTTTAGTTCTCTTTTCTCTTTTCAATAATGCTACTAAAAAAAAAAAAAAAACCTAATAATAAAGAAGAAAAAATATATATATACATTAATGTGCAATAAGATTAATTTGAAGTGTAATTCTATCACAATTAAAAAGTATCCAAATATTATTTAAATCTTTAATTTGTGTCTGTTTTCTCCTGCATAATGTTGCTAATAATTAGTGTAAGTTTGTGGAGAAGAGCCAAAAAAAAAAAAAAAATGTAAATTTCATAAATAACTATGTTCTGTTTAAATGAAATGAAAAGATTTGAGATTATATTTTATAAAATTATGAAAAATGTAATTTTTGAACGTAGAATAATTACATGTATCTAGCGCAATTAGTAAGAACCCTTTCATCTGAGAAATTGAGGAACATACAATATTTTTCTTCATATTATATAATCACTGCTACAAAATTAATTTTTTTAATATAAAGAAGTACAAAAGTCATATAAATAGTTTGTGAATAAGATGAACAGAGTTTTGTCAATGTCCAAATGAGATTAAGATTTAAAGAAATCAACGAGAACAAAAATAAGTACATATTGGAACACTTATATATATATATACACACACGTAGTACACTAGGTAGGGAGGCGCATGCAAGGCACGAGCGAGTTGCACATTTGTTTCTATTAAAATTTGATTTTTTGATTTTAAAGTAGTATTCGTTTGATGGAAGAAAAATATAATGGAATAGACCTTATATATTTATATAACATCATTTTATTTCACTTATAATTTGTTTATGAAAGAACAATATAATGGAATAGACCTTATATAACATCATTTTATTTCACCTATAGTTTTTTTTTTTTTGTTTTGTTTTATTTTGTTTTTTTTTAATAAACTCTTATGTTGTATTTGGTTAATTAGAATGAGATGAAATAGAATGATTATGTGCTTTTATTACGACTTTACTCCCTTGTGGTTTGCAAATTTACAAATACCTCTCTGCCAGAATTTTTTATTTAATAGAATTAATTGAAATTTTTTTACTAACTGCATTTATATACAATAATAAAAATACCTAAATTATTAATTGAAATAAATTTTTGTCATCACTAAAAAATGTTAATTAACTTGATGATTTATTAATAAAAATGATTATTTGTTATGATATTTGAAATTTGAAGAGGCGTGATGTAATTTTTAAAACCATAAGGAACAATTTGTATTTGAAACAAACCTCAGAGGGCGTGTTTGTAATTTATCCAAAAAAAAAAAAAACTCAAAAAAATCTTAACTGTTGGACTATTAGGCTAATTACAATTAACCCAAATTTTTTACATAATTTTTAAAAACCTTCCATCCAAATTAATTCACCAACCAAATTAAAGGGCAAAATAGATTCAAAAATAAACATAAGGGCGAAATGGGAAAATAAAATACAAGCCACCAACACCAAAGCTATTCTTATATATAGATATATTAAAATTAATAAAAATATTGAATAGTTAGAACTTAGACTTGGTTTTATTTGTCCTTTTGAATCTTAATCCATAAATTGAACTATAATCAATTGTTTTAAAAATTTTAGAATTGAAACCAAAGTCATGCCTTCAAAACATCAGACTAAATTGTACAATTTAGACTTATTCAATAGATAATTTTATTTATTTATTTAATACCACAACTTCGTTGCAATCTGGATTGCACAATCTTTGTTATACATCCTACACTTGAGTTGGTATTGACAAAAAAAATGTCTCACAATTTTAATTTCCAAAATACCCCCACAAGAATTACATAATTCTACAAGTATCTTTTATCTATCTATACTACTATAAAATGAACATTAGACTTAGTATAAACACTACAACAAATAAGAGTTTTAGAGACCAAATGTTTTGATCTCTCAAAGTGAAAATTTTGTTATAAAAGGCTTTAGGGCTCAATTTCTATCGTCATGAGATAGTCGCTAAAAGATCGTCCCGAAAAGTCTAAAACAAAGCTTTTAACGACAAAATTTTAAAAATGTCACTAATAAATAAACTTTTAGGGACAAAATAATTTGGTCTCAAAATGGTTTATTTTTTGAGATAAAAAATTTAGCCTCAAAAGGATAATAATTCATCACTAATTTCTAATTTTTGTTACTAAAAATATAATAACGACACTTTTCGCAACAAAAATATTTGGTCCCTAAAAAATAATTTTATCTCTAAATTTTGGTCTCTAAAACCTTAATTTTTTTGTAGTGAAATGTCATAGAAAAAGTACTTCGTTAATAAGATGAATGAAGGCTTTATTGATATTGAAATGTGATTAGAATTTAAAGAAGTCAATGAAAAACAAAGTAATATATATATATTAAAATTATATAAATATTGAATAGTTCGATGTGGTTTATTTCTCCTCTTGAATCTTAATCCATTAATTGAACCATAATCAATTGTTTTAAAAATTTTAGAATTGAAACCAAAACCATGTCTTCAAAACATCATACTAAATTGTATAGTTTAGAATTATTTAATAGACAGTTTTATTTAATTTTTTTAACATCATAATTTCGTTCTAATTTGAATTGCACAATCTCTATTATATATCTATCTATTCTTCTATTATATTATAATATGTGAACACCTGAATTGGTGTTGACAAAAAGTGTCTCCCAATTTTAATTTCCAAAATACCCCCACAATAATTACATAATTCTACATGTATTCTTCTATCTATCTATACTATCATAAAGTGAACACTATACTTGGTATGTATCTCACAAAAAATAATTTTCAAAATACCCTCAAAAATAGTTTTGTTACTGCTAACTTGCAACCTCATGAATGAGTTGGTGTTTTGTGTCTCACAATTTTTATTCCAAAATAAGTCCGAATAATTATATAATTTTCACATGTAACTTTTTTCCTATAATTTTTTTTGGAGAATTCATTAAGAAATCATCTTAAAAGTATTTGTATTTCAATTGGTCCATAACATATTCTTATATTCCAACAAGTCTTATTATTTGGATATTTGATCCACCAAATCTTAATTTTATATTTGAGATGATCTAAGTATACTTTTTGACTTTTTACGAAAAAATATGTAAAAAAGTAGAGAGGTGATATGACCCTAATAAATGCATTTATCTAAATAAGTGCACTTATATAGTGCATACCAAATAGCTTGTTTTATACTCTCTTTTTTTTTAACCCTTAACAACTTGGTGTGAACTATTTTGTACTTTTTTAAAAATTCATAATTTTTGTTGCTCTTTTTTTTTTTATGAAATTAATATTTTTGAAACCTAATTAATGAGATCTATCAAATAAGATCTCACTGGAATATGTAATTTTATAAAATAAAAATAAATAAATTTGATAGTGTGAATGTTCACATCATGAAACATTTACACTGTTAATGTAAACATTAATGAGCGCTTCACCCTACTATCATTAAGGGTATTTTGGTAACTTTGTTAGCCATATGACATATTGGAACATAGAAAAATAATTTAGGCAAATGAAACATAAGTAAATGAAGAGGAATTTATAAATAAATGCTCTATTTTTTTCGACTCGCACACACAAAATGTGTACTTGGCCGCTAACTTTCTTAAAAAATTAAAAGTAAAATCAATACAACTAAACTATAAATATCAAATTGATGTAAGAGCATCTCCAACGCTTACTCAAATTTTTCACCAAATCTGAGTTAAAAAACATCCATTTCATCAAATTTGATAACAGATGCTCCAACGGTTCACCATTCATCAAATTTGTCCCGGGACAACCGGCCGGTCGACCGGTTTGCCCAAAATTTTTTTTTTTTTTTTGAATTTTTTGAACTTTTTTCAAGACGACCGGGTGGTCGACCAGCCGGTCGACCGGTTAGGCAAATTTTTTTTTTTTTTTTTTTTTAATTTTTTGAATTTTTTGCTGAACTGTTTGAACCTTTTACTGGTTGACCGGTTGGTCAACCGGCCGGGCAACCGGTTGGTCGACCGGGTCCTCCTCTCCAACGGTCCGCAACAGTGTTTTGGTGAATTCATTACTTCGCCGTCGATCTGATGAAAATTTTGGTGAAATCTCATTTTGGTATCAGGTTTGGTGAAGCGTTGGAGCCATGAATAGTGTCATTTTCATCAAAATTCAAATTTGATATCAGATTTGCTAAAGCGTTGGAGATGGTCTAACAGTATCATTTTAGAGATTAGGAGTACAATTTTCCCAAAATATAAAAAGAAATTTGTGGCTATAATGCTATCGAACATAACAAGAAAATCGTAAAATGTCGCCGTAAAGCAACAAATCATCAAAACAAAAAACATTTTCCGCTGTCAGGATTCGAACCTGGAATATTCTCATTATCCGAGGTGATAATGGTTGAGCAACAGCGGATCTTGTGACATGCCCTAGAAGATAATAATATTTATAGAACTAACGTTTTAAGTAGTGTCTTTTTTTCTAAGGGGACTAAGGTGGAGTTTCATGACCTAATTTAATACTTAAAACGGAATATATTAAGTGAAAATTAATTAAGTCTATATGATAATTACAAATGGTATCACTTAAATGTAACTTACAAATGGTATCACTTGAATATAACTCTTAAAATATAAGTTAAAAATTAAGAAAATTTTAAGTGATAAAAAATTTATTTAATTCTAACTCAATTTATTAATATTTATACATAAGTGTCAACATATACCATATAACCTCACAAACTCCACCATCACCGTCACCGCTATCACCACCACCATCATCCATCACCCTTCCACAACCACCACTTTCATCACCATTGTCGTTACTACCATAACCATCGTCATTATTTCACTACTACCACCACAGTCGCCACCTATTACCACCACTACTACAACAATTTGAACAATCCTTCACCTCTACAATTATTGTCACCGTTGCCATAACTACCACCATCATTACACCGCCACTGCTCTCTTTTTATCATCACTACATTAACCCATGGTTGATTCTGACTTTTCTAGGATCCAAAGCGAACCCTAAATATGAGACCTTTCATATTTATTTTTTTTTAAAAATGATCAAAACATTATGTATCGAATTTTGTTTTAAATTTTTACATTTAATAATGCTCACAAAAGGCTACTAAAATTTACTTAAATATGTAATAAAGTTCACAGTAATAAAAAAAATATTAAAATATAAGCTGCGGTACCAAATAGAAAATAAATTAAGTCTTTTACATCTTTCTAGGAATAGTGACAGGCTATTGGAGTACCCGAGAATAATTGACTGTAAAAAATGGCCTTCTCCAATAGATTTGGAAGTCTCATGAGGCAGACCATTTCACAGAATAGTATATCGAATGGGCAAGTTTCAATGGCATCCATGCTTAATGCCATTCATTGCATGTCATCTTCAAAACTTTTCATTGGAGCTATGAGCTTCAGTATTATTATTTAATGTATTAAATATAGTACAAGTTATTTGTAGGTTCCACTATTGAAACCACATTGATCTATCTATGTACTAGGCCTTTCTTTTGGAACTGATGACCAGTCTCTCAACGAGGCATTTTCTGCCTTTTGTGATGTTTTGGATGGTGAGTTTTAAATATGCTGTCGATGCATTTACACAATATTAGAATGCAAAGCATGCTAAGTTGTCCAAATGCTGGTGCAGATAAGCATAACATGTATTGGCACAAGGTTTTTTATTACTTAGTCAGCCAAAAAATGCCTTGTGCAAAGTTTTACAAGTTTCTGTTATTACAGTCGCAGACATTGTTAAAAAGAATATCACAATCTTATATTAAGGGTTTAATGGAGTTATCCTTAAAAAAAAATCCAAAAGATGGATGGTACATTTGATTTATTGATAATGGTTATACAAGTGATTAGGGAAAATAGAATACATTTGTGAGATAGAAACAACCCGTTAGTTTCTCCTATGCATCTAGTTGTTGAGTATTGCTGATCAAATGTTTTAGTGATGATCCCCGTAAGTTGGCATTCTTGTTGATTTCAATCAATTGACATGAGTTTCCCTGTCTAATTTTTGGATATAAATTTGGGCCTGGTTGGTAGGTTCTATCTTTTTTTTCTTCTTTTTCTTTTTTTTTTTTCTTTTCTTTTGGTTTGACCCATCTCTTTTTCTTTTGTGACTCTTTCCGCATAAAGCGGGGAATCTAAACCTTCTAGTACACAGATGGGATACCTGGATCAACATGCTAATTTATTTTGATCTTGAGATATCTAAGGTCTCAATTCTATATTTTACTGATGAAAATCCAATGGATTATCTGCTGATGTTGAAACTGGTTGAGATATGTTTCTTTTCTTGAGTTCTTTCTACTTGAGAAAGGATGAAGAAATCATTTTATTGGCATATTGCACATGTTAAGGGTCTTAAGTTGTTCTATGTTGTATGATGTTGTATGTTGTTGCATTTGCCATCTCATCCTCCTCCGAGCAAAGAGAGCAGAGAGCAAAGAGAGAGAGAGAGAGAGCACCGAACAACGTCGCCGAATCAGAGAGAACACCGTCGCCTCCTCCTCCGCACCACCGCTACTGCCGCGATGCCAGTGTCACCGAACCTCCATACTTCGGTGTCGGTTCCCTCCGCCAAGACAAATCTGAGTAGATCTCTCTCTTTCTCTACTCAAATCTCTCTCTCTATAGGGAGCGGGGACGGGAACAGTGATAGGTTACTCGTTGGGGATCGGGGCCGAGAACGAGAAGACTTTACCATCGGGGATTGGGGACGGGGAGTGTGATCCCTGGCCTCTCCCCGCCCCACCCTACCACATCTCATCCACCCCGTTGCCATTCCTATGTGGCATACACAATAGGTCCCACCATTGTTTATTTTGTAGGGTTATATATGTAGATTATACATTTAAAATAAGGGTTTATTACACTTTCTATCTTTAAATTATTATCAATGTAGCGATCCCGATTTTGATCCTTCTTTCATGTTTTGCCACTTTAACTGGGCCGGTCGGGAATCGAGCTGCCCGGTCAGCTCGCGGGGGTCCAGGGTGCAGCGCCCCTTGGCGAGTCCGAGGGCAGCGCCCTGGCGGGGTCGAGGGGCAGCACCCCCGAAGCAAAAATGCAAAATGCATTTGAAGTTTCTTGTCCGCTCGAGCAGCCGTTTATGCGCTCGAGCGGAGAATGTTTGGTTTCAGAAGTTTGACCTGTCTGCAAAAGTACTGGGTTAGTGTATTTGACGCTCGAGCGGGGCTTTCCACACTCGAGCGGACCATGTTATATCAATTCGTGAATCTGATATTTCAAATCACTTTTTCAGTCCTCTCTCTCTAAAACTCTCCAGAATTCCAAACCGGGAGCTTTTCTCTCTAGAAGTCATATTCTTTCTTTGATTTCTCTAAATCTATTGGGATTTAGACCTAAGTTCTTCACCAAAGTTGGCTATCATCTCGAGGGCTTCGTTGTGTGCGGTGAAGATCGAGTTTCAACACCGTTGATTTTGGAGGTTTCTTCTCATTTCTTCTATATGATTTTCGAAATTATCTTTCGATAGCTTTAAAAATTGATTGTTGATTCAAGAAGTTAAGTGATTTTGAAAGTGAGTTTGTCTCTTGTTCTTTTAAAATGATCTTACGGGTTTTGATCTTCGTTGATTGAAGAAAATATGATTTTGGAAAGTTTTCTTTCAAAGGATTTGAGTTGTATAGTTTTGGTGAGAAAACCTAGAATTTGGAGATTTTTTAAAAGAGACTAAAAATCCATAAATGTTATTGTTGTATTTATTTTTGTGTGTCAAAATAAATGGATGTTTGAAAATTTTCTTATTTATATTTATATAAATGATGAATTTCAGGGAATATGAGAATTGTTGTTCATTTTGGAAATTATTGTTCAAAACGTTGAAATAGTCTTGAAATGACTAATTGTTGAGGATACTTGAGAAGAAGGAATTATGTTATTCCTTGGATGATAAATTGGAATAAAAGTATTTATATTCATCTTGTATTATTGACATAACAATTCATTTGATTATATTAAACTTTGAAAGTTGATTTAAAAACTTGCATTGAGAAAAGAATGTTGAGAAACAAGTTTTCATGAAATGGTTTTGGGGTAAATACATTGGTAAGTCTTGATAGGTGGTGTAGATGATATTGAATAAGTTGGCCTGAGAGTCCGGGGTGAAAGACCGAAAACCCGCGCGGATAGGTGCCTTCTGGTTAATACCGGTAAAAATGACAATTTGGTAGTACTTGTATAGTCTACTTGCAGACACCGACTTAGGGATTACCAGAGTCGTATTTACCGCCCTTGAAATAAATTGCTAAGTTTTGAACAGTTGAAATTACATGACATCATTGAGCATGATGGTTTTCAAAAGATGAAAATGTGATTTATCTTCAAAAAAGGGCATAGCATGGCATGTGCATTTCATTTCTTGAGACTTGTATAAAATGTATATAGTTTGTTAAGGATTTCCTACTGGGCTTTATGCTCACCCTACGGGACTTTTGTGCAGGAAAAGATGTGGTGATGCTGCCTAACTAAAGGCGAGAAAATGTGTGTTGAGAGTACGAGACTCTCATTTTGCTGTGACTTTGTGTGTAAGCCAATGGCTGTATGTGTATGGGTTTGAATAACCGTTTTGTGTAACCAGGCTCAAGCCTTGGAAATTTGTAAAACCTTAAGGGTATTTATTTGTTTATTTAGTTGTTGTTGGATTAATGTATTGTTACATGAAGAATTATTGTATATATAATGTAAGTTTGGAGATTTATATTCGGTTTTCCTTGAAAGAGCCATGATTGTTGTATTATCATTTGGGCTAGAAATTTGGGACGTTACAACTTGGTATCAGAACTATCAGGTTTGAATACTTGGAGCTCGCGGGAAGTGGTTGTTTAACCACAATGGATTCATTTAGCATGTTTAGGAAGTGTTATGCATTTTGTGACTATGTGATAACATGCTTATGTGACTAAATGGATATGGGATTGGAGTTTTGGGATGTTGTTTGTGCTTATTAAATTCCTTGAGGTCTCATTAGAAGGGTACTTGATCAATACTTGTTCTACTAAGAATTCTTGATTTTTCGTGGGACGGATTTCATCGTAAAAGAATAGTTCGTATGTGTTTACATGACTAAGTGCTTATGTAGAGTGAAATTGAATTGTGTATAAGGTAGAGAAATATATAGAATTGTTGTAGTCGAACGTGTGAGTCAAGTTACGAGCACATATGAGTTAATGTGCTAAATTATTTCTCTTGTGTCCTTTATTAGGATGTCAAGAAGTGGTCAAGTCCGTGGTGGTAGAGGTGGGAGGCGTGGTAGGGCTCGCCGTGTGACGCCCCGAGTCTACACTATTGGTTGCAGTCAAGGGAGAGTCACTAATGAGTCCTATGGTCAATAACCAAGTAAGATCCCAGATCGCCAGAGGAGTCAAAATAGCCTCCCTTCTAAGTCCGGCTTTCTTAGGCAGCGCACTACCTTTTTGACAGATCTTAAAAGGTATTGACACAAGGTCTCATAAGCAACGATACGGTTCATACATAGAATATAAATACATAACAACCGCAATATACTTAATTCAAAAAATGGTTCCATTACATTACATCCCAAAAGAAAGCTTAAATCTTCACATGAGCCTTACAAAATATCCAAAAAGAAACTTCTAATTTTTCTAGGATAGCCAAAAGTCTTCGAAAGTTTCAGGCCCGTCATCTCTCGCTATGAGTTCCTCTTCGATACCTGGCATGATACGCCATGAGCTTTGAATGCCCAGTAAACACAAACACACCCCGCCTCTTTTTCCCAGTCCAATACACAAACACAAATATAACATCAAGTAGTAAAGCATGATACTCAGATAAATAAATAGACAAAGGGTTAAGTTAGATGTCAGTAAACTAGAAATCCCCCAAAGAGATTTCGTCCTCCCAACCACAAGAATCGGACGCAGATTATTCGGTATGCCCCCTCTTTTGCTGCTTTGTTGCAGACCTAACCTCGGATGCTTACCAACGGTTATGTACCGTGTAGTGCCAACCGCAGGGCCTCAAAAGAGACGGTAAAATAGGGCCTTGCCCGAATTCCTCCTCACACCAAACCACCTAGGGTCCGAATACAACTGCTCCGTTCAAGGGTTCCGAAAACCACTTGCGCAAGACTTTAACTTTCAAATAGGGAACGCATCCCAACAATCCATATATCACATATCCTCATCTTTTCATTACTCAAGTGCTCGAAAACCCAATACCCTCCCAATTAGGTTTCCCGTTGAGTTAAATATTTTACATCAAGGTTAGACAACTTAACAAGATAAAAATACCCACACAAGCATGCATCAATAAGGTGAAGAAGATGAAGAACATAACATAACACATACATTATCATGCCAAGATATGATCATAAGCTAATAAACATTTTCATGAATACAAGGGCATAAAACATCCATGCATAACAAAATTTCCAGATTTAATATCACATAAAGATTAAAATGAAAGGACTATTTTAGATCCTTCACCGGACTTGGCCTTCCTATGGTTCGTAGAGAATTTGATCTAGTTTCTAGAACATTTTTCGGAAATGGGATTGCGTTTCTAGATTTTAAGTTATTTAGAAAATATTCCAGCGCTATCCAGAATCTGTCCAGATCCGTCGACCGTTACGAAAATTTGATTTTCTTGCAAACCGCTTGATGTTTTTCGATGAAACCAATTTTATTTGAAAACTAACATCTTAAGGAAGGTTTTGACATAAAATAGAGGTCCAGAATAATTTTGTACATTTTTCTAGAATTTCTGGAGACGGGCTGCAAAAACAGATTCTAGGGTACTTTGCTCAAAATAAGAAGATTTATGAAAAAGGGGTTCCACCAAGGGAAAGTTTCATTTCTTTTGTGAAGAAAATATGATAACTATCACATGTTTAACTCAGAAAATTTGTTTGAAAGAGTGCTCTTGAAAAGTTAAGAGATTTGTACAAAAAGAAGATGGTTTTGTGCCAAAATGGGGAAAATACAAGAGAGATGGAATCAATACTCAACCTTAGCATTTTAACATAAGAACTTAGTAATAACAGATCTGAAAACTTTATTTAGAACCTTTAGAAACATGTATTAGAAAAGAAAATGAAAGAGAAGGTTGTGTTTGTGGCTTACCTACTAAGCTTTGCACAAGAAGCTCTCTTCTTCCTCCTTCTTCTCCTCTAGACTTCTTTTTCTTGCTCTCCTCCCTCTCTCTAACCAAATGTGTGTGTGAGTGAGTGTGTTGTGTGTGTTTGCAAGCTAGGGGGTGTGTTGGTATTTATAGACAAACCTTTGAGGCAAAAAGTCCTAAAAGCCCTTAGTTGGATATGGATGGAAAATGTTAGGATTTGTTTGAATTCTAAAGGAATGGAAGGGATTTGGGAGGCTTGTTCATTGGTTTAGGCAACCCCTAGTTGTAATAAAACTAGTTCTTGGATTTTGCATCCTAGGTCTAGGTCACTAGGTTGTGTTTTCCTAGAAGTTTATGATGGTGTTTCTTGAAAATTGGCTCCTCCTTGGGGAAGTGTGATGGGGTTATTATTTAAATCATTTTAGGTTCTAGGCACACTCCTCTAGGTATATATATATATATATATATGTATCTTACAAGATTGATGGTACTCAAGGTACAAGTACAAGTACTAGTTTTTGGGGCAAGTTTTGAATTTAATTAAAGGGTGAGGGCTTGGAGTTAAATACGTAACTTGGGTAGATTTAAATTAGGTTAGGGAACCTAATCTGGTTAGAAAAAATTCCTGTTTTGCTAAAAAAAATAAAATCAAATGCTAACCGACAAGATCTGAAATAATTCAAACATTAGGGTTCTTTATAGAGAATACATTTTTCAGGAGCTTCACACGCCGAGGTGTGCATGAGGTACTGGTCCATAGGGTTCCGGTGCAAGAAGAAGGGTTCGACCAAGCTAATATGGCTGAGCACGCAAGCCAAGCTAATGTGGCTGAGCAGGTGGGACAAGCGGGTCAAACCGCAATGGGGCCCTAGCTCGAGAAATGGAAGGAGCTTTAAGAGAGTCTATGAACTTGTTGAGGGTGGAGAATCAGGCCCGAGAGAACACCACGGAGTCAAGGGCGAGTTTCCTTACTAGAGAGTTCTTACAGCCAAACCGAATGAGTTTTATGGTGGCCCCGAGCCCAAGAAAGCGGATGAGTGGCTCGAACAAACTGTGAAGACATTTGAGATGCTTCACATCGAAGATAGTGAACTAAGAATGACTCTAGCGAGTTACTACTTTAAGGGAGACGCGGGTCAATGGTGGAAATATGCCAAGGGTAGAGTGGAGCCGACATGGGAAGCCTTTGCGGTTGCTTTCCAAGATAAGTACATACCTCCCACTGCTATGGAGAGATTGAGGCAAGAGTTTAAAGACCTAAAACAACTCGACATGCCTATGGCCGAGTTTGAGGCGGTCTTCTCTAGTTTATCCAGATTTGCACTAGAGTTGGTGGCAACGGAAGAACGCCGTTGCATTGAATTTGAAAAGAAATTGAAAACAAAAATTATGTTCAAGCTTGTTGGAAATATGATTAGGGAATATGACTATCTTGTGGAGACGAGGACACACGTAGAAATTTCTATACAAGCCGAGGAGGAGGGGCTTCAGAGTTCAAGGTCTAGGGGCTAAGAGTCTCAAGGAGACTATAGGCAGAATAAGAAGAGCAAGAACACCTATCCATCTCAGTCCCAACCACAACAATCTAGATCTACTTTTCCTTTGCCTAGTGCGGGTCCAGGAAAAAGTGCATCGAGTAGCTTCTTGTGTTTCAAGTGTGGCCAACTGGGTCACAAAGCCTTCTCATGCCCACAGAAGGGAGGAGGGCAGTTAATGTTACCACCACCTAACCGATCGCAAAGTCAGTCTCAGTCTTAGAAAAAAGGTCAAGGGTTTAATTGTTATCAGTGTGGTCAGCCGCGACATATAAAGAGAACTTGCCCACAGTTGGGAGGCGCATTTGGCGCATCAGGGTCGAAGCAGACTCAGAGCCACCAGCAGGCTCAATCAATCCAAGCTTCGCGAGTTAATCAGGGAGCCACTTTGGCTCAGTCAGTACAACATGCCTATGCTCTGAGAGGGGAACAAGTTAATCAGGGGCCACAGGGGCGTGTGTATGTTGTTACCATGCCAGAGCAGTTGCTAGAATCCTCAGTTGTGAGAGGTATTTTTGTTGTGTGTAATTCGTTGGCTAATGTATTGATAGACACGGGTGCGTCTCATTCATTTATATCTATTGCATTTGCTTCTGCATTGGGGTTAGAGGTAGCACGGTTAGTGCCTTCACTCAGAGTAGAGTCACCTGTTGGGGTACAGTTGATTTAGACTGGGGTTGTCGTGATTGTGAAATAGAAGTTGCCAGGCGTTGACTTCTGTTTGCGTTTGTGTTGCTAGATATGTTAAGTTTTGATGTCATTTTAGGCATGGACTGGCTGTGTTCTTACCAAGCTGTGATTGATTGTTACCGTCAGAGAGTTACAGTGTGCACTTCGAGTGGTGATCGTTTCTATTTTCTGGGGAACCGAGTTGATAGAGCCTTGTCGCCAGTTGTTGACCCTGTAGTAGGAGCAAACTTAGTGGCCTTCTTGCAACTCTCTTGGATAATGAGAGTGACGGGGCTCGTGTTGAGTTACCAAGGGTAGTTTGTGAATACCCGGATGTCTTTCCAAAAGATCTTACTAGTTTACTACCTCACCGGGAGATCGAGTTCTCCATTGAATTAATGCCTGACACGGCACTGATTTCCATGTCACCGTATAGATTTGCACCCGCCGAATTACATGAGTCGAAGATTCAACTCCAAGAGCTTTTAAGTAAGGGCTTCATTCGTTCTAGTACATCACCTTGGGGAGCACCGGCTCTCTTTGCGAAGAAGAATGGTGGATCATTGCAGTTGTGTATTGATTACCGCAAGTTGAATAGAGTTACAGTTAAGAACAAGTATCCTCTACCCAGAATAGATGATTTGTTTGACCAACTTAGAAAGGTCTCGTTGCTTCTCAAAAATATTTGAGGTCGGGGTACCATCAGTTGAGAGTCTTGGAGGAGGACATTCAGAAAATGGCCTTTCATACGCGTTATGGCCACTATGAATTCCTTGTAATGCCTTTTGGGTTAACCAATGCGCCTGCTTCCTTTATGGATTTGATGAATAGAATTTTTCAAGAATATTTGGACCGTTTTTCTGGTCGTCTTTGTGGATGACATATTGATTTATTCAACCTCCGAGGAGGAACACGAGACTCACTTGCGAATAGTGCTGGGTTTACTTAGTGAGCACCAATTGTATGCCAAATTTGAGAAATGTGAGTTTTGGTTAACTGAGGTGAAGTTTTTGGGGCATGTAGTGTCTAGAGAGAGAGTAACTGTGGACTCCTCAAAGATAGATGTCGTATAGGATTGGCAACAACCCAAGAATGTTTTTGAAATCCGGAGTTTTTTGGGATTAGCGGGGTATTATCGACGTTTTGTAAGGGACTTCTCTAGACTAGTTGCACCTTTGACTAGGTTGACTAGAAAGGGTATCAAATTTGTGTGGAGTGAGGCTTGTGAAAAGTCATTCCAAGAGCTTAAGACTAGATTGACTACCGCACCGATTTTGATAATTCCAGAAAGGGTTTGAATTACACTGTCTATTGTGATGCGTCCGGGGATGGACTTGGTTGTGTCTTGATGCAAGAGGGAAAAGTTGTGGCCTGCGGGTCACGACAATTGAAAACTCACGAGAAGAATTACCCTACCCATGATTTAGAATTAGCGGCGGTGATTTTTGCCTTGAAAATTTGGAGGCATTACTTGTATGGTGAGAAGTTTGAGGTTTTCTTTGATCATAAGAGTCTAAAGTATTTGTTTTCTCAAAAAGACTTGAATTTAAGACAACGGAGGTGGATGGAATTTATGGAGGATTATGACTTTGAGTTACACTATCATCCGGGAAAGCCAATGTGGTGGCCGATACTTTGAGTTGAAAATTTGTGAGTAGTTTGGCAAGTGTGGCCATTCGGGAATGTGATATGCTAGATGTTATTGGAAAGTTTGATTTGCACTTGGGTGAGTCCGGAGAGAGTGCTATCTTGTTTATTTTGAATGCTCAACCTACCTTGGTTAGTAAGGTCATAGAGGTACAACGAGGAGATCGTGATATGGAATCAATCTGTGTTAAGATTTCCAATGGGAAGGAAGAGAAAGGTTTGAACGTTCACTGGATCTAAGTGTACGTTACCCAGACTGTTTGTTTGTACCAGAATCTTGTAGAGAGGAAGTACTTCGGGAGTTCCATCACTCACGCCTTGCGGTACACCCGGGAGGCACTAAAATGTATCATGATCTTAGTCGTCATTTTTGGTGAAGGGGTATGAAACGGGATGTTGCTTTATTTGTATCGAAGTGTCTTACTTGTCAACAAGTGAAGGCCGAATACCAAAGACCAGCGAGTTTGTTACAACCCTTATCGATAGCCGAGTGGAAATGAGAGCGTGTTACCATGGATTTTGTAGTTGGGCTTCCTAGAACACAACGAGGCAATGATGTCGTTTGGGTGATTGTTGATAGGTTGACTAAGTCTACACATTTCATTCTGATGTGCACCAGCGACTCAGTTGAACACTTGGCAAAGTTGTACATTAGAGAGATAATTCGACTTCATGGAGTCCCTGTGACTATTGTATCGGATAGGGATCCTCGTTTTACTGCCTGGTTATGGCAAAGCCTTCAAGAGGCGTTAGGAACTAAGTTGACTCTTAGCACTGCTTATCATCCTTAAACCGATGGACAGTCGGAACGTACCATTCAGATTTTGGAGGACATGCTTAGAGCTTGTGTCCTTGATTTTAAGGGGCCTTAGGAAAGGCACTTACCATTGATTGAGTTTGCTTACAACAATAGTTACCAAGCTAGTATTGGGATGGCACCATTTGAGGCCTTATATGGCCGACGTTGTAGATCACCGATTTGTTGGGCCGAAATGGGTGATGCACCGTTATTGGGTCCGGAAATTATTAGAGAGACAACCGAGAAAGTTGTTCTCATTCGAAAGAGGTTAGGTACGGCCCAAAGCTGGCAAAAAAGTTATGCCGATAAGAGGAGACGACCTTTATCTTTTGAAGTTGGTGACCATGTGTTTCTAAAAATCTCACCAAGGCGGGGTTTGATGAAATTTGGTAAGAGTGGTAAATTATCTCTAAGGTTCATTGGGCCTTTTGAGATCTTAGAGCGAATTAGGGAAGTGACATACCGGTTAGCTTTACCGCCACAACTTTCGGGAGTTCACAACGTATTTCATGTATCTATGCTTAGGAAGTATGAACCCGACCCTTCTCATGTTCTTGATTGGGTTGACTTGGAGGTAGATGAGGATGCCTCTTACGAATAATGACCGGTTCAAATATTAGATACCGGGGAGCAAGTGTTACGGGGCAAAACTATACCGTTGGAAAAGGTGTTGCGGAGACACCATGGTGTTGAAGAAGTAACGTGGGAACGGGAGGTGGAAGTCCGTTCCAAATATTCGGATTTGTTTGAAATTCCCTAGTGTTAAGGGAAACGTATTTAAAGTTAACCACATGTTGATATGTGCGTTGTTGTTTTAAGCATAATGTTGTCGAGAGTTGCCATTACTTTTTAGGAAATTTCATGTTTATGCATATTTGAGAGGTTGTTGTTAATGAGATAACCATGGTGGAACTGGTAGAATTTGGTTGAGAGTTAGTATTGTGATTTGAAAATGAAATAGCATGGCTTTGATCGCTAGAAATCCCTTTGTTTGGACAGTTTGATTTGAAATTTCGGGGACGAAATTTTTGATGGGGGGAAGGTTGTAGTGATCCCGGTTTCGATCATTCTTTTATGTTTTGCCACTTCGACTGGGTTGGTCGGAGATCAAGCTGCTCGGTTAGCTCGCGGGGGTCCAGGGGGCAGCGCCCTTTGGCGGGTCCGAGGGCAGCACCCTGGCGGGGTTGAGGGGCAGTGCCCCCGAAGCAAAAATGAAAAATGCATTTGAAGTTGCTTGTCCGCTCGAGCGGCCATTTATGCACTCGAGCGGAGAATGTTTTGTTTTCAGAAGTTTGACCTGTCTACAAAAGTACTAGATTAGTGTATTTGACGCTCGAGTGAGGCTTTCCATGCTCGAGCGGACCATGTTATATCAGTTCATGAATCTGATATTTCAGATCACTTTTTCAGTCCTCTCTCTCTAAAACTCTCCAGAATTCCAGATCAGGAGCTTCTCTCTCTAGAAGTCATCTTCTGTGTTTGATTTCTCCAAATCAATTGGGATTTAGACCTAAGTTCTTCACCAAAGTTGGTTATCATCTCGAGGGCTTCGTTATGTGCGGTGAAGATCGAGTTTCGACACCGTTAATTTTGAGGGTTTCATCTCAATTCTTCTTTAAAACTTGAGGTAGGGATTTTCTTACAGTTATATATATATATAATTTTTGCAAAATCTATATGATTTTCGAAATCATCTTTCGATAGCTTTGAAAATTGATTGTTGATTCAAGAAGCTGAGTGATTTTGAAAGTGAGTTTGTCTCTTGTTCTTTTAAAATGATTGTTAGACTTATTTATTTTGATGATTTATTTAATTATGTTTTAATTTATTTGAAAAAGAAAAATAGATTCCAAAATTTATTTTAATGATTTATTTAATTATATTTTAATTTATTTGAAAAAGAAAAATAGAATCAAAATTTATTTTGATGATTTATTTGAAAGAGAAAAATAGAATCAAAATTTATTTTGTCCTATTATTTCTCACCTAAACCTTTATTCTAAATGTTGTTAGAATGTATTTAATATTTGATTAAATCAGGAGTTCAAACAACCCAAAACAAAGGTTCAAATAGCCCAACACACCAGCAGGCCAAAAGGTTCAAAAGGTTCAAGTGAAAAATATTCAAATTAGTAATGATGGAAGTACAACGGCTATAAACGACTATAAATTCAAATGAATACAACGGCTATAAACGGCTATAAGTTTCATTATATACACCAAAGCCTCTAATGTAAACAAGTTAGAAAAAATCAGAAAATATTCTTTGATCTATAATATGCTCACATCTATTCTCTGAAAAATTCTCTGAGAAGTGTTCTTCAATTTTTGTTTACATCCTCTTTCAGAAAATTATATACTGAGACGTATAGCTTTAAGCACATCTTTCCTGTGTGAGGTTTACAAAAAAATCAGAGCTTCATTTTATATATCTATCTTTGAGAGATAATTCTTGTAGCTTTCTATGAAAGCAAAAACACTTTCTTTTCAACCTTGTAAGAGTGTAGTACACTCAGTGTTCTTGACTTAGAAAGTCTATGTAAAATCTGTGGAGGATTGCTCCATTTGTGAAAAGGTTACTAGCACCCTGTGAAGCTAGAGTATTGTGAAAAATCTCAAGTGAAGCTTGAGGAGTCGACGTAGGCCGAGTTGAAGCCGAAACACTATAAATTTGTTCGCCTCTCTCTCCCTTATCTCTTTATTTTATTTTAAATTGCCATAGTTATATTTTACATTTTTACTGTGCAAAAATCATTAACTGACATTGTTGTTAAGACACTCGTTTTAATTATTTTTATTTAATTAATTATATTTATCTATTGTGCTAGTCATAATTTTTATTAAGATATTATTAATTTTAATTATAAAAACCTAATTCACCCCCCCTCTTAGGTTGTCTTTTGGGTAACAATGATCTTATGGGTTTTGATCTTCGTTAATTGAAGAAAAGATGATTTTAGAAAGTTTTTTTTTCAAAGGATTTGAGTTGTATAGTTTTTGTGAGAAAACCTAGAATTTGGAGATTTTTTAAAAGAGACTGAAAATCCATGAATATTATTGTTATATTTATTTTGTGTGTCAAAATAAATAGATGTTTGGAAAATTTCTTATTTATATTTATATAAATGATGAATTTCAGGGAATACGAGAATTGTTGTTCATTTTGAAAATTATTGTTCAAAACGTTGAAATAGTCTTGAAATGACTAATTGTTAAGGATACTTGAGAAAAGGGAATTGTGTTATTCCTTGGATGATGAATTGGAATAAAAGTATTTATATTCATCTTGTGTTATTGGCATAACAATTCATTTGATTACATTAAATTTTGAAAGGTGATTTGAAAACTTGCATTGAGAAAAGAATGTTGAGAAACAAGTTTTCATGAAATGGTTTTGGGGTAAATACGTTGATAAGTCTTGATAGGTGGTGTAAATGATATTGAATAAGTTGGCCTGAGAGTCCGGGGTGAAAGACCGAAAACCCATGCGGATAGGTGTCGAGCCTTCCGGTTAATACCTGTAAAAATGACAATTTGGTAGTACTTGTATAGTCTACTTGCAGACACCGACCTAGGGATTACCAGAGTCATATTTACCGCCCTTGAAATAACTTGCTAAGTTTTGAACAGTTGAAATTGCATGACATCATTGAGCATGATGGTTTTCAAAAGATGAAAATGTAATTTATCTTCAAAAAGTGGCATAACATGGTATGTGCATTTCATCTCTTGAGATTTGTATAAAATGTATATACTTTGTTAAGGATTTCTTACTAGGCTTTATGCTCACCCTATAGGATTTTTGTGCAGGAAAAGATGTAGTAATGCCGCCTAACTAAAGGCGAGGAAATTTGTGTTGAGAGTACGAGACTCTCATTTTGCTGTGACTCTGTATGTAAGCCAAGGGCTGTATGATTGAGTTTGAATAACCGTTTTGTGTAACCAGACTCAAGCCTTGGAAACTTGTAAACCTTTAGGGGTATTTATTTGTTTATTTAGTTGTTGTTGGATTAATGTATTGTTACATGAAGAACTATTGTATCATGTAATGTAAGTTTGAAAATTTATATTCGGTTTTCCTTAAAAGAGCTACGATTGTTGTATTATCATTTGGGCTAGAAATTTGAAGCGTTACAATCAAATTATTTATTTTGTTTTTGAACTATTGATTGAGTCTATCCAGTTCTTAAAGTATATAATTCAAAATCTATTTAGTCTTTAAACTATCGATTAAATTTATTAAGTTCTTAAAATATTTAATTTAAACTTGTTGAGTCTCTGAAAGAATTAAAAAAATAAAACAGATGGTCATAAGTATTATAAATTAGTAAAATACCTTACTTAAAACTTATTACAAAAAATTTTAAAATTTTATTTCGTTTTTAAAAGGTGTTTTATTTCATTGTGTGTCTAAATTAGTATACGATTTTTCAGTCTTGTCAATATAATGAATATCGGATTTACTAAAGAAATAGAATTAGATAATTTAAATAATAAGACTTTGTTGTAAATAATAATAAAATAAAATAATATATTAATTAAGTGATAAAAAAGGGTAAATTACAAATACGTCCCTTGAGATTTGTTTGAAGTACAGATTGCCTTTTGTAGTTTGAAAAATTACAAATACCCCCTTGTTAAAAAAAATTTATTTAACAGAACAACTAAGAAAAAGTTCATAATTACTCTATTATACAATAATAAAATTACCTAAATTGTTAATTGAAACATATTTATAACATCTTTAAAAACTATTAATTGACTTGATGATTTATTAATAAAAGAGGCGATTTGTTATAAAATTAGAAATCTCAGGGGATGGAATGTAATTTGCAGAACCACTAGGGCAATTTGTATTTTAATCAAACCTCAGGGGGTGTATTTGTAATTTATCCTAAAAAAAATTTAGCGAAAAATTTAAAATAATCAATTAAAAATTATAAATGAATTTTGATATATAATATTAGATAAAAGCAAACATGTAACCATTGTAGAAGATAAGTAAGAAAATATTTTAGATATTTATCTTTATCTTTATAATGGAAATTCACCATAAGCATTAAGCTCACTTTTCAAATACAGAATAAAAAATGAAGGTTTTTTTCTTTTTTAATAAATTTTAACTGGATAAGGGTTTTTTTATAAATTTATAATACTTACGGACTTATATTTTATTTTTATAAACTTTTTAGGGACTAAATATGTTTGATTTAAATACTTTATAGATTTAATAAATTCAATTGATAGTATAGCGTCTAAATAGATTTTGATTTATATAATTTAGAGACTAATAGAGTCAATCAATAGTTAAGGATTAAGTCGACAATTTGATGATAAAAGAACACTTAGCAACTTGGTATGCACTATTTTGGACTGTTTTATGCTTTTTATATATTAAACTTTAAAATTTTATAATTTTTATGGTACATAATTTTTTTAATGCAATTTATATTTTTAAAACCTAGTTAATGAGATTTATCAAATAAGATCTTACTTGAATTTGTAATTTTATAAAATAAAAATAAATAAATAAATTTAACAGTGTAAATGTATACATCATATACATCATAGAACATTCACAACTACCAATGTGAACATTAATTAGCGCTTCACTCTATTACTATTACGGATATTTTGGTTACTTTGTTACCCACATAGTTTATTAGAGTATAAAAAAATAATTTAAATTAAATAAAATATAAGTAAATGTAAAGAGATTTACATTTTTTTCAACTTGCACACGCATAATGTGTGCACGATTACTAACTTCCTTAAAAAATTAAAAATAAAATCGATACAACTAAACTATAAATATCAAATTGATGTAATAGTTAAATTTTAGAAATTAGGAGTACAATTTTCCAAAAATATAAATTGAAAGTTGTGGCTATGATGTTATCGAACACAACACAAAAATATTTTTTGCTGCCAGAATTCGAACCTGGAATATTCTCACAAACTGAGTTGATAGTTGAGCTACAGCAGAGCTTTTGATATGCCCAAGAAGATAATGATATTTATAGAGCTAATCGTTTTAAGTGGTGTCTTTTTTTTTTTCCTTTTTTTTTATGGGGGGAAACTAACGTGGAGTTTCATAACCTAATCTAACACTTAAAACTAAATATATTAAGTGAAAACTAATTAAATCTATTTGATAATTACAAAAGGTATCACTTAAATGTAACTCTTAAAATATAAGTTAAAAATTAAGAAAATTTTAAGTGATAAAAAATTTATTTAATTCTAATTTAATTTATACATACTTATACATAAGTATCAACATACACCATATAACTCACAAATTCCATCACCGCCACCGCTATCACCGCCACCATCAACCATCACACTTCCACAACCACTACTTTCATCACCATTGTCATTACTACAACAATCATCGTTATTATTTAACTACTACCACCACAATCACCACCTATTACCACCACCATTGCAACAATTTATACAATCCTTCACCTCTACAACTATTGTCACCATTTCCATAACTACCACCACCATCATTATACTATCACCACTCTCTTTTTATCACTATTACATTACTCCAGGGTCGATTCTAACTTTTCTAGGACCCAAAGCGACCCTAAATATGAAGCCTTTCAAATTTATTTAAAAAAAGATTGATCAAAACATTATGTATCGAATTTTGTTTTAAATTCTAACATTTAATAATGCTCACAAAAAGGTTACTAAAATTTACTTTTTTTTTTATCAGCCAAAAAAAAACCTTTATTCATGAAAGAGGAGCTCATTATATCAAGAAAGGAAAAAAGGTGGGTGTAAAGAGTAACAACACGAGACATATCAATCCTAACTAGGTTGACACTAATATGAATGCCCGATCCCTTGCAAGCACACCAACAAAAGTTGGTGAGAAACCAATCAAAGCAAATAAGGAAAAAAAAAACAACAAAAGACAAAACAAAAACCACCCACAGCACCATCCACCAATGTGACTACTGTTTCCAAACTCAAGATACAAACAGACAATGCACATATGAAAACGACACCCAAAACTTCAGATCAACACAACACCAAAAAATTCTACCTCAGCAAAATGCAACAGCAACTGCCATACATAACCTGATCAAAGAGTCAGCAAAACTTCATCGGATGAGTCAAATTACACCAAACAACAACAGCATCGGATTATACCACTGATTACACCAAACAGCAACAGCATCGGATTACACCAAACAGCAACAGCATCGGATTATACATCAGATTACACCAAACAGCAACAGCAACTGCCTTAGCAAAACTTCAGATCAGTAGCAGCCCTTATCATACATATCCTGATCAAAGAGTCAAAGAGACTTCCAGCAACCAATGACATCAAAACTACCCAGTAGACAGATCAACAACAGAGCAAAATATCAGAAAAAAACACCAGAAATTCACCATTCACCTCCACTAAAGGCTGACCATTTGCCATCCTCAACTTAACACTAGTGATAGCTAGAGACCAAACTGAATCTCTTGAATGTTGCAGATCATCTACTGCACTGAGTAACAACAATCCTCAGAATAAAATTTGGCCCAAAATGCAATCCTTGTCTTAATTAATTCACACAGGTCCTCCAAGTGCATCTGTCTTTTACAAAAAAGTTTACTAAAATTTACTTAAATATATAACAAAGTTTACAATAATAAAAAAGACTAAAATATAAGTTGCAGTACCAAATAGAAAATAAATTAAGTCTTCTACTTTTTTCTAGGACTAGTGACATGTAGATATAGTTTATCAAAAGTGATTAAGACATCATACTAACTTAATCCTTAATCATTACAAATCAAATAATCAATGAAAGAAAACATAAAAATAATAAAAATATGTAATCGTAATAGACAATATATATATAATCAATGATCAAATAAATATTTAATCAAATAAAAATAAGAAGTCATGTCTATTATAGAGTCTATATCTTTAAACCCAACTTCATATTACAAATTTAAGACTTTCCATCATAGTTGAACAAATACAAAAGAAGAAAACAAAAATAAATACATAAAAAGCTAAGAAATATGATAGTTTTTCAATTAATTTTTAAGCCCCTAAATTGTCTACTTAATCCCTAAACTATAGTTTATGATAGTTTTTCAACAGTTTATGATAGTTTTTCAATAATATTTAAACTATAGAAATAATTGTTTTAAATGGTCTCCCTTTTTTTTTTTGGGACTACGGTGGCATTTCTTAACCTGATTTAACACTTAAAACTAAATGTATTAAGTACAAATTAATTAAGTCTATTTGACAATAAAAAATGATATCATTTAAAAACTTAAGTTGCTCTTAAAATATAAGCTAGAAATTTTAAAAAATTTAAATAACAGAAAATTTACTTGATTCTGTTTCAATTTATAAATACTTATACATAAATATATACATACATCATTATAATCTCACAAACTCTGCCATCACCGCTACTACTACCTCTACCATCGGTATCACCACCACCGCCACCATCCAACACCCTTTCACAACCACCACCTTCATTACTATTGCCATTGTCACCATAAGCCTCGTCATCATTTTATTACCACCACTAAAGTCGCCACTACTATTACCACCAATTACTACAATCTTTCATCTCTACAACTATTGTCACCGTTGCCATAATCACCACCACCATCACCACCACTGCCACCACCCTCTTTTTATCACCACTACATTACCCTTCCACCATTACCACAATCATTATCTTTCTACTTGTAGCACCATCGTCATTAGCGCTATAGACACCATTATTGCCTCCACCACCAACTCAGTATCACAATATAAAATTAAAAAATACAATTAAAAATAATAAATTTTTAAAAGTTCAGTATTATGTATTTAATTTTCAATTTTATCAAATATCACCTAAATCTAAGGATGTTTGCACCTCTAAAATTTTGTCTAGTCTTCTATCAATCTGTCTGTTTGTGTTCTTTTATAAATATAAAGTGAAGTTTAGAGATGGTATTATCCTTCTCAACTATTTAAAATACAAAATTCTATTGAGAGGAGGTTGACAGTCGCAACCAAGACCGTCGATCTTGTAGACAAGACATTTACTACTTAAGTAACACACAATACGTGTGTTTTTTAATCAAAATTAAAATTTATATTTTACAAATTTAATAGCACAACCTATAAGACCTTTACCATTTGAGAGGCACACAATATGTGTGTTTTTAAATCAAAATCAAAATTTATATTTTTACAAATTTAAATTAATACTATTATAAAGTGAAAGTTTCTCAAAGTGTCTACGTCTCATATTTTTAATTTTTTCAAAATACCCTTAGTTATTTAAAGCACAAAATTATATTTGGGGAAAATTTCACTTTATCTCTTGTGGTTTAGGTCATGTACAGTTTATCCCTCTAACATTTAGAAATGACTACATAACCCTCTTATGGTTTATGGACTGAAGTGCACTGTTAAGTCGGTTAACAATTTAAAGAAAAAGACTAAAATACCCCTACATTTTTGTCATTTGTTTAGAAAGCAAAGTACACTTTAACCCTATGTGCTTTATTCTATGTGCGATTTATCCCCTTAAATTTTAAAAATGAGCATATAACTCTTTAGGTCTGCCACGTGTTTCGCACTTGCTGTTATGTTGAACAGAATATTTAACAGTACATTTCGATTGACAAATCACGTAGGGGTTCTATTGTCATTTCCAAACACCAAGGGGTAATGCACATAGCCCAAATCACAAGGGATAAAATGAAATTTGCCCTTATATTTAACATCACAACTCCACTAGTACTATTATAAAGTGAAAGCTTCTCATGGTGTCTACATCTCATCTATTATAAAGTGAAGGCTTCTCATGATGTCTACATTTCATATTTTGGATTTTTTCAACATACTTCTATAACAATTATTTAAACACAAAATTGTATAATGAAGCGAATGGAACTTGAACCTAAGATCTTCGATCTAAAAAACGTCTTTACCATTTGAGCGGCACAAAACATATAAATACTCTTAAATTAAAATCAAAAGTTATATTTTACAGATTTGTAGCGGCCTAGGTTGAGGCCAACCTTTTTATACTCTTTGATTTGGAGTCTTTTGCGACCCTTTCGTCTACAGAGTGATATTAACCTGAACATGAAGAAAAATACACTTTATCATATCAAATATTATAAGTTAAAAGACTAAAAACATAAGATAAGAAGTCTCAAAGTGTAACATTTCGGCTCAAATCACTTATATTAAGGGTTTAATGGAGTTATCCTTAAAAAAAAAAATTCCGTAAGATGGATGGTACATTTGATTTACTGAAAATGGTTATACAAGTGATTAAGGAAAACAGAATACATTTGTGAGATAGAAACAACCCGTTAGTTTCTCCTATGCATCTAGTTGTTAAGTATTGTTGATCAAATGTTTTAGTGATGATCCCCGAAAGTTGGCATTCTTGTTGATTTCAATCAATTGGCATGAGTTTCCATGTCTAATTTTTTAAAATAAATTTAGGCCTTGTTGGTAGGTTCTATCTTCTTCTTCTTCTTCTTCTTTTTTTGGTTTGAGTCGTCTCTTTTTTTTTTTTTTTGATCAGCAAAAAAAGAATTTTATTGATGCAAAAGAGAAACAAAATACATCAATAAAGAAGATGGATGCACTAGTATCATAGTGAGCAAAATGATCCCAACTAGGTTGGCACCATAGAACAAGCCCAATCATCTGCAGTATCACATCAAGTTGGTGAGCAACCAACAGAAAAAAGATACAACCTCAGATAACCTACTAATCAAAATAAAGCCCCCAACGATTCTAGCAGCAGCAGCCATAAAGCAGATGGATATCAGCAGCAGGACCAACTGTGACTCTTTCTGCATAAAGCGGGGAATCTAAACATTCTAGTACATAGATAGGATACCTGGATCAACATGCTAATTTCTTTTGGTCTTGAGATATTTAAGGTCTCAATTCTATATGCTAATGTTGAAACTTGATTGTAGAACCATTGAGTTGTAATCTCATTTGGGTTATTAAAAAATAATGAAATTGGCTCATATATGGAGATGAATTGAAGGAAAATAAAATGAAATATGGACTTGGTATTCTATGACTATATAAAAATGTGAATGTTTTATCCCTGACATTGTATATGTACATTGCACTTAAATCTCATAAATTGTGTTAGATTATTCCTACCGGACTGTAGCTCACCCTATTTGGGGAAAACTATTTTCAGGTACTGATGACATGCATCTACCAAGGCAATAGCATTGGAGGGACTTTTGGAAGCAAGAGCTTCTTTGTTTTGTTTCACTTTTTGTATAGTCTAGGGTTTAAATTGTATGAGCTAGTCTTACTTTTGTTATAACCAAGCCAAGACTTGGAAATGTATAAGCTTATAGGGCATTTATTTATACTAAACTCTTTTGTACTATTAATATTATGAAATGAAAGAACGTTACACTCTGATTCATGTAGTTATTTATTGGTATTTCGGTTGAATCTATGGTTATATTTTGGGGGCGTTACATTATTATTATTAAGGGTATTTTGGTAACTTTGTTAGCCATATGACATATTGGAACATAGAAAAATAATTTACAAGTGGTTTGGGAAATTCTAAATAAATGTACTTTTTGACTTTTTATAATTAAAAAAAATGTGTAGAATGGTAGAGAAAGTAGGTAGAAAAGTAAAGAGAATATGTTGATTGATGTGACCCAAATAAGTGTATGTACGTAAAAAAAAAAAAAAAAAAAAAAAAAAAAAAAAACTATTTTCATACATGCCAAACACCTATTTAGACAAATGAAATATAAGTAAATGAAGAGGAATTTATAAGGTGGCGTTTGGTAACACTTACATTTTCAGTTTTCAGTTTATATTTACAAAAATTAAAAAAACTGTCATAAAAACTTGTTTGGTAAATATTTTGGTTTATAAACCAGTGGTCTCAGTTTATAAATTTGGCCAAAATTTGTAAACTCAAAAAATGAGTTTACGTTTGTAGTTTTTTTTTTGGACCACCCACCACTCGCCACCACCCGCCACCACCTACCACCATTTTCCACCACCGTCTTCCCCCCCACCACCCACCACCACCCTCCACCACCGTCTTCCGCCACCACCACCGCCACCCTACACCACCGTCTTCTGCCTCCACCACCCACCATCGTCTTCCGCCGCCACTTTTCACCACCACCATCTTTCGCCGCCGCCACCACCCGCCACCTGCCACCGCTTTCCATCACCGTCTTCCGCCACCACCACTCACCACCACCATCTTCTGCCACTACCACTCGCCACCACTTTCCACCACCATCTTTCGTTGCCACCACCTGCCACCTGCCACCACTTTCCACCATCATCTTCCGTCGTCACCACCTACCACCACTTTCCACCACCGTCTTCCACCGCCACCACCCGTCACCTGCCACCACTTTCCACCACTGTCTTCCACCAGCACCACCCACCACCCACTACTTGCCACCACCTGCCACCATCTACCACTACTTTCCACCACTGTCTTCCGCTGCCACCACCACCTACCACCACTTTCCACCACCGTCTTCCGCCACCACTCTCTATCACTGTCTTTTGCCGTCACCACCCACCACCTGCCGCTATTACCCATCACCCGCCACCCGCCATCATCGTCTTCCGTCACCACCACCCACCACTACCGTCTTCCGTCGCCACCCACCCGCTATCATCGTCTTCCGCTGCCACCACTCGTCACCACCCACCACCTACCACGCCACCACTCGCCATTTCTCACTCTTTTAGTTTATATTTTTTAAAATTTTCAAACATTTTTGTCAAAACCAAACGCGTTTGTAGTTTATATTTTTCTAAAAGTAAACAAAAACCAGTTTATAAAATTTTTGTAAATATAAACTGAAAACGTAAGTATTATCAAACATGCCCTAAGTAAATGCTCTATTTTTTTTCGACTTGCACACACACAAAATGTGTACTTGGCTGCTAACTTTCTTAAAAAATTAAATATAAAATCAATACAACTAAACTATAAATATCAAATTGATGTAATAGTTAAATTTTAGAGATTAGGAGTACAATTTTCCCAAAATATAAAATGAATGTTGTGGCTACAATGTTATCGAACACAGGGCCGGTCTTGAGGTGAGGCCACTAAGGCGGTCGTCTTGGGCCCTCAATTTTGAACAAAATTTAGAGTCCCCAATTAGGGGAGTGTATCATGTCGTTTTATTTTATGATTATTTTAATATTAGTTCAATTAATTTATTTTCATGTTGTTGTATGGTGTTATTTTGATTTGTGTCTGATTGATATTTAATGTGAAAACTTTTAATTTTAGTTAAAATTAACTTAGCAAGTGTATGAAGAGATTAAAATTTTTCCCATAAGTTGAATTTTATAAAATTTATTTCTACTATATGAAATTATTCATAGAATGTTTGATTTTAATTCAATTGCATTTTTCTAATTAAAAAAATTGTACCTTATTACTATATATTTTTTATTAGATTGACTCTAAAATAGGTAATAAAAAAATACATATCTTAAATGAAAAAAAGATATTAGCCTTAATTATTATTTTACATACTTTTTTATTCAGTTAGATGGAGTTAGATAAAAGATTAAAAAAATGTTATTGCATCCCTTAGTGAACATTAAAATATATAACTAATAATTCATATTATTGAGTCGTGTCATACTTAGATTCATGTTGAAAAATAGTCAACCCTAACTTACTAATTTTATATATTGCTTGAGTTGTGTCGAAAATTCTCATCCTTACCCCCAATTAATTTTAGTTCTTATAGCATTGGTAAGCTAAAAAAAAAAAAAAATCGATTCAACTAATTGAAGTTCAACTATTATATATATATATATATATATATTTGTTATCTAAATTTTGTTAAATTGTAATGCAATAGAAATAAATTTTTAACCTTTTTATTTTATCGAAACAATTTTTTTTTTAAATAATGATACATGAAGGGCACAATTTAAAAATTTCGCTTCGCAACAGTAATCAAAACAAAAAGCATTTTCCGCTGCCAGGATTCGAACCTGGAACATTCTCATAAGCCGAGTTGATAGTTGAGCTACAGCGGATCTTGTGGTATGCCTATGAAGATAATAATATTTATAGAACTAACGTTTTAAGTGGTGTCTCCCTTTTCTGTTTTTTTTTTTTTTTTTTTGTTAAAAGGGACTAAGGTCAAGTTTTATGACCTATTTAAATACTTAAAACTGAATATATTAAGTGAAAATTAATTAAGTCTACATTACAGTTACAAATGGTATCACTTAAATGTAACTCTTAAAGTATAAGCTAAAAATTAAGAAAATTTTAAGTGATAAAATATTTATTTAATTCTAAATTTATAAATATTGATACATAAGTGTCAACATACACCATATAACCTTACAAACTCCACCATCACCGCCACCACTATTAACATTACCACCACCATCATCCATCACCCTTCCACAACCACCGCTTTCATCACTATTATCATTACTACTATAACCATTATTATTATTTCATCACTACCACCACAGTCGACACCTATTACCACCAATACTACAACAATTTGTACAATCTTTCACCTCTACAACTATTGTCACCATTGTCATAACTACCACCACCATCATTACATTGCCACCGCTCTCTTTTTATCACCACTACATTACCTCATGATCGATTCTAACTTTTCTAGGATCCAAAGCGAGTCCTAAATATGAGACATTTCATATTTATTTAAAAAAAAAATTTATCAAAACATTATGTATCGAATTTTGTTTTAAATTTTTACATTTAATAATGCTCACAAAAAAGTTACTAAAATTTACTTAAATATATAATAAAGTTTACGATAATAAAAAAGACTAAAATATAAGCTACGGTGCCAAATAGAAAGTAAATGAAGTCTTCTACTTCTTTGTAGGATTAGTGACAGGTTATTGGAGTACCCAGGAATAGTTGACCGTTAAAAATGGCTTTATCGAATAGATTTGGAAGTCTCATGAGGCAGGCCATTTCATAGAATAACATATTGATTTGGTTCGTTATGATACTTTTTACACTTATTCTTCTCTTTTTTTTTTTATTGATGTAATTGTCTTCTAATTCATCAATAAAATTTCTTTTCTTTGCTCATCAAAAAAAAAAAAAATAGCATATCGAATGGGCAAGTTTCAATGGCATCTATGCAAGTTGCACGTCGTCTTCAAAACTTTTCATTGGCGGTATGAGCTTGAGTATTATTATTTAATGTATTAAATATAGTACAAGTTATTTGTAGGTTCTACTATTGAAATCACATTGATCTATCTATGTACTAGGCCTTTCTTTTGGAACTGATGACCAGTCTCTCAGGGTGGCATTTTCTGGCTTTGGTGATGTTGTGGATGGTGAGTTTTAAATATGCTGTCGATGCATTTACGCAATGTCAGAATGAAAAGCATGCTAAGTTGTCCAAGTTCTCGTGCAGATAAGGATAACATGTATGGACACAAGGGTTTTAATCAAAAAAATGCCTTCTGCAAAGTTTTACATGTTTCTGTTATTACAGTCATAAACATTGCTAAAAAGAATATCACAATCTTATTGATTCGTCATTTTTCAATCAAAAATAAAGAATTAAAAAAAGTATTAATTCAGTAGAATAGTGGATTGTCCAGATATCGTACCAGTTATATTAATTCGAACAGTAATTTCTAATTTAATTTAAAGAAGAGAGGATGATTTAATTTTCGCTAATGAGAATTTAAATTAAAACTAAAATAATTGTGCAAGTAAAGAAAATAATCTGAATATGGAGAGAGATTTAGGATTTCGAATACACTACTAATCTCATATCATGTAATTAAAATATCCGATTCTAGTATATTAATAGCCCGAATAATAATGATGTATCGTGGCTACAAGTTCCAATATCATCATCAAGAAGATGAATATATTCAAAACGTAGGCACGAATCATCTTAGGTCGACAGAATCTCCTACACTAAACTATGGTTACTAACTATGATTTGATCCAAAAATCATATAAATAGTTTTTTGGGGGAGGGATCTATACACATTTTTATATAAACAGAAAGTACTTTGTGAATAAGATGAACGTGAGTTTTGTCAATTGCAAAATGAGATTTTAAAGAAGTCAATGAGAACAAAAATAAGTACATTGTGAAACACTTATATATATATATACTAGGTAGGGAGGCCCATGCAAGGCACAAGTGAGTTGCACATTTTTTTAAATTAAAATTTGATTTTTTAATTTTAAAGTAGTGTTTGTTTGATGGAAGAAAAATATAGTGGAATAGTCCTTATATATTTATATAATATCATTTTATTTCACCTATAATGTTTTTTATGAACTCTTATGTTGTATTTGGTTAATTAAAATGAGATGAAATAAAATGATTATCTGCCTTTATTAGGACTTTAGTTATGAGTTTGAACTCTCTAAAGTAATTTTGGATATTTTTTTAGTTGGTTGCTATTTAATTCTACAAAAATTAAAGATATAATAGTCAAAAGTTAAGAGTATAACAATGTTTTTAAGAGTATAACAACCATACAAAAAATCATTCTGACATCACTTAAAAAAAAAAAAGAAAAAAAAAAGGTAAATTATAAATACATCATTGAGATTTGCTTAAAATACGGATTGCCCTTTGTGGTTTGCAAATTTACAAATATCCCCTTGTTAGAATTTTTTATTTAATAGAATTAATGGAAAAAAAATTTCTAACTGCTTTTATATACAATAATAAAATTACCTAAATTATTAATTGAAATAAATTTCTGTCATCACTAAAAGTTATTAATTGAGTTGATGATATATTAATAAAAATGCTTATCTGTTATGAAATTCAAAATTTAAAGAGGAGTGATGTAATTTTCAGAACCACAAGGCACAATTTATATTTGAAACAAACCTCAGGAGGTGTGTTTGTAATTTGTTCAAAAAAATCTATACTTTTGGACTATTAGGCTAAATACAATTAACCCAAATTTCTTACAAAATTTCTAAAAATCCTCCATCCAAATTAATTCACTAACCAAATTAAAGGGCAAAATAGATTCAAAAATAACGTAAGGGCAAAATGGAAAATAAAATACAAACCACCAACACCAAAGCTATACTTATATAGATAGATATATTAAAATTAATAAAAATATTGAATAGTTAGACTTGGTTTTATTTGTCCTTTTGAATCTTAATCCATAAATTGAACTATAATCAATTGTTTTAAAAATTTTAGAATTGAAACCAAAATCATGCCTTCAAAACATCAGACTAATACAATTTAGACTTATTCAACAGATAATTTTATTTATTTATTTATGTTGAGAATACATCATCATCTAAGCTCAGCTTAGCAGCAGCAGCAGCTAAGCCTTCATTTCGTATCAGCTCAGTAGTGCAGTCAGCTCCAGCTTCAGTTAGTGCAGCTACAGCCACATCAGATCAGTTAGTTACAGATTCAGTTAGCTTAGGAGTTGGTTAGGATATTATTAGGAGTTTGTTATAACTGATCCCCAACTGTTCTATATATACAATGTACTCTGTAAAACTCATTCATTGAATCAAATAATATCAATTCAATCTTGATTCTATACTTCATCATGGTATTAGAGCTGTAAAGCTCCTCCGAGCTCAGATCAATGGCCAATCTCTCATCAATGGCTGATCTATCTACTTCTTCTTCGATTCCATCTAATATTGCAATGTTAATCTCTAATCTGTCTTCATTCATTACTGTGAAGCTTGATTCCAGTAATTTTGTGATTTGGAAAAGCCAGATTCACAATATTCTCAAAGCTATGAATCTAATCGGCTATGTTGATGGAACAATTCCATGTCCTTCTGCTGTGACCACAGATTCAACTGGAACAAAGGTTCCTAATCCTGATCATCTTCAATGGAATCTTGTTGATTCTCATCTATTGAGTTGTCTTGCAGCAACTCTGTCTCCTACAATCTATTCTACTGTATTGCAATATCAACATTCATCTGAGATCTGGTTTGCTTTGCACAAGAGGTTTACTACGCTTTCTAGATCACACGTCCATCAGTTGAAGAACAAATTAAACAGTGTTGCCAAGAAGACAGATTCAATGGAAGAATATTTGTTCAAAATCAAAGAAATTGTAAATCAGTTAGCTTTTGCTTCAGTCATCATTGATGATGAAGATCTTGTTTTACTCACACTAAATGGTCTTCCTGATGAATTCGATGCTTTTACCACCTCAATTCGATCTAGATCCGAACCAATCACCATGGATGAGTTATCAGCATTGCTTTGTTCTGAGGCCATCCATATGGAGTCCAAAACTAAGAAGAATTTCTTAGAGCCTACAGTAGCCTTTTCAACTGTTAAAGGTTCTTCTTCTTCATCAAACTTTCAGTCTAGAGGCCAAACTTATGGTTTCAGAGGCAGAAACTCTTACAGAGGCAATAGAGGTTGATCTCAAGGTTACAGAGCTGGTAGTAGTTCTGGCAGGTTTACAGGAAGTTTTGGTCGAGGCAGAGGTCGAAATCCTCAATCAACTCAGCAATGTCAAATTTGTGGTGGTTTTAACCATACTGCTCTTGAGTGTTGGTATAGGATGGATTCTCAGTATCAGCCACAATCACAGTTTCAGCCACAATCACAGCAGTATCATCAGTCTTCTTCTTCATCTGCTCCTTCACATTCTCGAGCTTTTGTTGCTGCATCTGGTTCTCCTATTGTTTCTTCTCAGGTTCCTTGGTACCTTGACTCTGCAGCAACAGATCACATCACCAATGACATGAACAATTTGACTTCGTACTAGCCTTATCAAGGAACATATCACATCACTATTGGAAATGGTAACTCTGTCCCTATACCGCATACCAGGTAAAGGTCTTTTACCTACACCTCATCATTCTTTCAAACTCAATCATGTTCTACATGCTTCTTCCATTTCTTCTAATCTTGTTTCTGTTCAGAAATTAGCAAAGGATAACAACTGTTTTATCACATTTGATGATGCTAATTTTGTGATTCAGGACAAGCTTTCGAAGAGAGTACTTCACAAGGGCTCTAATGTCAATGGTCTTTACCATTTCCTTCCATCTCCTACTCCTCTGTCTTCTTCTCCTTCACAGCATTCTTTGCATATCAGCCAGTTCTCTCCACCTGTTAGTAAGAATACTTGGCATAATAGACTAGGTCATCCCTCTTCCTTGAAGTTTCAAAGTTTTCATAGTCTTTTACATTGTACTACTAATAAGCACACTTCATCATCATGTCTTGATTGCTGTGTTGCTAAGAGCCACAGACTACCTTTTCAATTGTCAAATTCTACTACTAATCAAACACTATCTCTTGTTCATAGTGATGTATGGGGTCCATATGCTTCTAATTCTGGTTATAAATACTATGTTCTTTTTGTAGATGATTTTACTAAATTTACATGGCTGTATCCATTGGCCTATAAAAGTGAAGTTTATGCTATGTTTGTAGAGTTTAAGGCCTATATAGAGACCCAATTTAACACATCACTACAAGTTTTATGAACTGATGGAGGTACTGAATATTTTAATAATAAAATGAAGCAGTTTCTTTCTACTCGAGGTATTATTCATCAACATTCTTGTCCCTGCACACCTCCCCAAAATGGTGTGGCTGAAAGGAAACATAGACACATTATTGATACAGCTATTGCTATTCTCCATCATCCTGCCATGTCTTTGAAATTCTGGTTTGATGCTGTGGCTGTTGCTACTTTTCTTATTAATAGGTTACCTTCTTCTAAACTGAGTAATAAATCTCCTTTTGAACTGCTATTTCATTCCGTCCCAAATTATTCTCAGTTAAGAGTTTTTGGTTGCCAATGTTTTCCTTGGCTCAAGCCATATGTTTCTCATAAACTTCAGCCCAAATCAGTCTCTTGTGTATTTCTTAGTTATCATCCCTTTGCCAAAGGCTATCGTTGTCTTGACCCTCTTACAGGAAAGGTTTATTTGTCTCGTCATGTTGTGTTTAATGAGTCTATTTTTCCTTATGCTTCTCTTTCTTCTTCTTCTTCTCCTTCTTCATCTCTTTCTTTACCTCAGCTTCATACATTTTTCTGGTCTTCTGGTTTGCCTTCCTCTGTAGTTACTCCTAGTTCTTCTGTGGTCCCTACTAATTGTTCTTCTTTTTCTCCAGTTGTTAGTACTCCTTCTTCTCCAATGGTCCCTTCCTCCTCTCCTTCTATTCCTTCATTGTCTTACTCTATTCCTATTCAGTCCATCTCTATTCAGCTTCCTCTTTCTAGGTGTCCTAAAAACACACATCCTATGCTCACCAGGTCTAAAACAGTTTCTACTTGTTTGTCTGCTCAGAAAACTTCTTCTTCTCTTTATTCTGATTCCGAGCCACCTACTCATACGGAAGCTCTTTTGTCTCCTCTTTGGACGAAAGCTATGTCTGAAGAATATTCTGCATTACAGCAGCAGCAGACCTGGTCCCTTGTTCCTTTGCCTCCTCACAAGACCGCCATTGGATTTAAGTGGGTCTTTAAAATCAAACGGAATTCTGATGGGACTATTGCCCGGTACAAGGCCCGTCTTGTTGCTAAGGGCTACCTTCAACAGGAAGGTATTGATTTTCAAGGGACCTTTAGTCCGGTTGCCAAACAACCCACAATTCGCATTTTGTTGTGCCTTGCTCTTCATCACCAGTGGCCAATTCGTCAGCTGGATATTTCGAATGCATTTCTTCATGGAACTCTTGAGGAAGAGGTGTATATGTTACGGCCCCCTGGTTTTGAGCAGCCTTCTTCCTCCTTGCAAGTGTGTAAATTGCACAAAGCATTGTATGGATTAAAACAGGCCCCACGTGCTTGGTATTCCACCTTCTCTGCATTTCTTCTCTCCCAAGGATTTTACAATAGCAAGTGTGATACCTCTCTCTTCATTCAGCACACTGCCACTTCATTGACTGTCCTCTTGATCTATGTTGATGACATTCTCCTCACAGGCAACAATGCTTCTTATAGTCAATCTCTTATTTCCCAAATGCATCAAGCATTCTCTATGAAGGAATTAGGAAATATTGCTTATTTTCTTGGCATTTCAGTCCAGTCCACTGGTGGCTCAGGCTATTTCCTTTCTCAATAAAAATATGCTCAAGATCTTCTGCACAAAGCTGGCATGGCTGATTGCAAGCCATGCTCTTCTCCTATTGCCGTCAAACCTTCACTTCCTTCTAATGCTCATTTATCCTTTGATAATCCTTCTTTATATTGCAGTATTGTAGGAGGTTTGCAATATCTTACCATTACTCGGCCTGATCTTTCTTTGGCGGTCAATCAATCATGTCAACACATGCATGCTCCCACTTTTGGGCAATTTTCCGCTGTTAAAAGATTACTGCGGTATGTTCAGGGCACCATTGCTCATGGTTTGACATATCAGCCTAGTATCTTTGATCTTCATGCCTTTTCAAATTCAAACTGGGCAGGGGATGTCCTTGATCGAAAGTCCACCTCTGGGTATTGCATATTTTTGGGTTCCAACCTTATCTCTTGGTCTGCTAAAAAACAAGTCACCGTGTCACGCTCCTCTACTGAGGCCGAATATCGAGCATTGGTTCATGCTGCTGCAGAATTAGCTTGGATTCAAATGCTGCTTCAGGACTTGGCTATTTCCTCCCCAACTGTTCCTATCTTATGGTGTGATAATGTCTCTTCTATTGCTCTTGCCACTAATCCAGTTTTCCATTCTCGGTCCAAGCATATCGAGGTGGATTGTCATTTTGTCCGAGATCGGGTCCTTGCTAAACAACTCAGTTTACGTTATATTCCTACTCAAGATCAGTTGGCTGATATCTTTACCAAACCATTATCTGTGGCTTGATTTTTGTACCTCAAATCCAAGCTTATGGAGTTCCACCACCCCATCAGCTTGCAAGGGCATGTTGAGAATACATCATCATCTCAGCTCAGCTTAGCAGCAGCAGCAGCTAAGCCTTCATTCCGTATCAGCTCAGCAGTGCAATCAGCTCCAGCTTCAGTTAGTGAAGCTACAGCTACATCAGATCAGTTAGTTGCAGATTCAGTTAGCTTAGGAGTTGGTTAGGATATTATTAGGAGTTTGTTATAATTGATCCCCAACTGTTCTATATATACAATGTACTCTGTAAAACTCATTCATTGAATCAAATAATATCAATTCAATCTTGATTCTATATTTCATCAATTTAATACCACAACTTCTTTCCAATCTTGATTGCACAATTTTTGTTATACATCTTACACCTGACTTGGTATTGACAAAAAGTGTCTCACAATTTTAATTCCAAAATACTCCCACAAGAATTACATAATTCTACATGTATCTTCTATGTATCTATATTGTTATAGAAAAATGCTTGGGACCCCCATTTTTTGAAGACCCCCACAATCCCCTTTGAATCTCTACCATTGATGTATGTATGGGACCCATTCATCTATGTGTGGGGCCCACACTATCAATGGTGGAGATCCAAAGACGGTTGTGGGGGTCTCAATCGTTGTTGATTATTATAAAGTGAATACTGGACTTGGTGTAAATGTCATAGAAAAAGTACTTTTGTTAATAAGATGAATGAAGGCCTTATTGATATCGAAACGAGATTAGAATTTAAAGAAGTCAATAAAAAACAAAAGTAATATATATATATATATATAGATATATATTAAAATTAATACAAATATTGAATAGTTCGATGTGATTTATTTCTCCTCTTGAATCTTAATCCATAAATTGAACCATGCTCAATTGTTTTAAAAATTTTAGAATTGAAACCAAAACCATGTCTTCAAAACATCATACTAAATTGTATAGTTTAGAATTATTCAATAGACAGTTTTAATGTTTTTTAACATCGTAATTTCGTTCTAATCTGAATTACACAATCTTTATAATATATCTATTTATTCTTCTATTCTATTATTATATGTGAACACCTGAGTTGGCGTTGACAAAAAGTGTCTCACAATCTTAATTTTCAAAATACCCCCCACAATAATTACATAATTTTTACACGTATCTTCTATCTATTTATCTATCTATACTATCATAAAGTGAACACTAGACTTGGTGTGAATCTCACAAAAATTTAATTTCCAAAAATATCCTCAAAAATAGTTTTGGAACTACTAACTTGCAACCTCAAGCTGGCGTTGTGTGTCTCATGATTTTTATTCTGAATTAAGTCGGAAAAATTATATAATTTTCACATGTAACTTTTTTTCTATAATTTTTTTGGAGTATTTATTAGAAAATCATCTTATAAGTACTTGTATTACAATTGATCCATAACATATTCTTATATTCCAACAAATCTTATCATTTGGACATTTGATCCATCAAATCTTAATTCTCTAGGTGATATTTGAAATGATCTAAATAAATATACTTTTTGACTTTTTACGAAAAGATGTGTAAAAAAATAGAGAGAGTTGATATAACCCAAATAAGTATACTTATCTAAATAAGTGCACTTATATAGTGCATAGTGCATAATTTTAACTTTAAAATTTATTTAACCCGTAACAACTTGGTGTGAACTATTTTGTACTTTTTTATATATTAAACTTTAAAAATTCATAATTTTTGTTGCACATTTTTTTACTTTTATTTTTTTTATGAAATTTATATTTTTGAATTCTAATTAATGAGATCTATCAAATAAGATTTCACTGGAATATGTAATTTTTTAAAATATAAATAAATAAATATATAAATAAATTTGATAGTGTGAATGTCCACATCATGAAATACTTACATTGTCAATGTAAACATTAATGAGCACTTCACTTTATTATTATTAAGGATATTTTGGTAACTTTGTTAGCCATATGACATATTGGATTATAGAAAAAATAATTTAATATAAGTAAACGAAGAGAAATTTATAAATAAATGCTCCATTTTTTTTTTCGACTTGCCCACACAAAATATGTACTTGGCGGCTAACTTTCTTAGAAAATCAAAAATAAAAAAACATATTTTCCGCTGCCAGGATTCGAACCTGGTGTATTCTCATAAGCCGAGTTGATAATTGAGCTACAGCGGAGCTTGTGATGTACCTGTGAAGATAATAATATTTATAGAGCTAATCGTTTTTCTTTCTTCGTTTTTTTGTTTTTTTTGGGACTAAGGTGGAGTTTCATAACCTAATTTAATACTTAAAACTAAATATATTAAGTAAAAGTTAATTAAGTCTATTTAATAATTACAAATGATATCACTTAAATGTAACTCTTAAAACATAAGTTAAAAATTAAGAAAATTTTAAGTGATAAAAAATTTATTTAATTTTGACTTAATTTATAAATACTTGTACATAACTATCAACATACACTATATAACCTCACAAGCTCTACCATCACCACAAGCTCTACCATCACCACCACCTCTACCATTGCTATCACCACCACTTCTACAACTGCTATCACCACCACCATCATCCATCACCCTTCTACAATCACTACTTTCATCACCATTGGTATTACTACCATAACCATCGTCATTATTTCATTACTACCACCATAGTCGCCATCTATTATCACCACCACTACAACAATTTGTACAATCCTTCACGTCTACAACTAATGTTACCGTTGCCATAACTACCACCACCATCATTTTACCGTCACCGTTCTCTTTTAATCACCATTACATTACTCCAGGGTTGATTCTAACTTTTCTAAGACCCAAAGCGAACTTTAAATATGAGGTCTTTCATATTTATTTTAAAAAAGATTGATCAAAACATTATGTATCGAATTTTGTTTTAAATTTTTACATTTAATAATGCTCATAAAAAGGTTACTAAAATTTACTTAAATATATAACAAAGTTTACAATAATAAAAAAGATTAAAATATAAGCTACTTACCAAATAGAAACTAAATTAAGTCTTCTACTTCTTTCTAGGAATAGTGACATGTAGATATAGTTTATCAAAAGTGATTAACATCATACTAACTTAATCCTCAATCATTACAAATCAAATAATCAATGAAAGATTATCTAAATAATAATAATCAATGAAAGAAAACATAAAAAATAATTAAAATATGTAATCAGAGTAGACAATGTATATAATCAATGATCAAATAAATATTTAATCAAATAAAAATAAGAACTCATCCCTATTACAAAGTCTGTATCTTTAAACCCAATTTTATATTACAAATTTAAGACTTTCCATCATAGTTGCACAAATACAAAACAGGAAAACAAAAATCAATACATAAAAAGCTAAGAAATATAATAGTTTTTCAATTAATTTTTAAAAATTTAGATGAATACTTCTAATTCATGTTGTGGACAGGAACCAACTGAAAAGTTAAAAACTTTGGTTTTATTATTTTTGTAATCATATCTTAGATGCATTTAAAATATAAGGGCAAATTATCCACAAGTCATTTTGAAAAGTGTGTGTTCTATTTAATCCTAAAACCTTTTTGATAGACTCAAAAGTCATGTACCCATTTATCTTCTTTTTTTTCCTTGCACCTTGTTTCTTCTCTTTATCTTTCTTTCTCTAATATCGGCGACAACCATGACCACGCCTTCCTTATTTTCTTTCTTTTTCTAATCTACAGTTATCGGTGACTGGCGACCACCATTGTTTGGAGTTCACTAGCAATCACTGAGCACCGACTCCTTACTTCGTACTCACCAAAGGCGAAGGAGATGAGTTTCCGATGAAGAAGATCTGATGTAGATCAACTTAGATCTACATTAGAGATCTACATCAAATCTGAGTAGATCTACATCAGATTCAGCTAGATTTAAATCAGTAATAATTGCCAGTGTACAAGCCTCTCTCTATATCTGTCTCTTTCATTCGATCCCTCAGTTTTTTTTTTAATTACTTTTTCTTTACTACACACTTATATTTTCCTATTATAATGGAGAAAATTTGCAAGTTATGAATAAGTTGTTTTCGAGTTTTAGTTACAGGCGGTGAAAACTATAAAATTTACAATTTCAGTTTTTTTGGTACTGAAATGAATCATTCTTTAGAACTGTAAAAATTTGTAGTTTCATAATTTTCTTTAGAACTGTTAAATTTTGCAGTTTCATCACATGTTTTTCAGTTTGATTAATAACGATAAATGCTTAATAGAATCATGCTTTGAAATTATAACAATTTTGTTGGCTTTTTGGCTTCCGAAGGGTATTTTTGTAAATGCGAGCGTGCTAGCAAGGATCAATCAGTCCTTACAGAAATTATAATTGCCAACCAATTATCAGATGATTGTGTTTTAGTTCTCTCAGCCTCAATGAAGAGGACTTTTACTGGTGGTTTGACTTAGGAGAAATTAAGCAAAATAACAGTGAAATGACAAGTAACTGAAGTATTTCATTAAAATGAAAACTTACAATGGTCCAAACTCAGCCTCATTGAGGTTTACAGTGACGATCTACTTGAAACTACTCCTATGACTGAAGTACAGTGCGAGAATTTAAAGTGCAGGAATGTAAAGAACAGATATTTAAAGTGTAGGAAATGTAAAGACTGGAAAAGAAAATGAAGTAAATGACTGGTTTGTTGGATCTGAGTCTGGGGGTCTTTTCTGGGGGCTTCCCTACTATTTATACTTGTCAAGGATGACCTTCGAACTGCACTTCAAACCGTCGAACTGCTCCTCCATGATCGCTGATCATGTTGCCTTATAAGTAGTTCCACTATGCCATCACTTGCAGTTGAGCTTCCCTCCTGTATTTGAATTTGAATATGAGTAACCGTTGAAGCCACGTCACCTTGCATCTCTTTACTGATCTAGTACTACTCAGATCTCGTGAGAACCAATATTAATTGCCACGTGTACGATCAGGATTGAAGACTCGAATAATCTCCCCACAATGCCCTTACTCTGCCACGTGTCGAATTGTAACTGGCTTTTACAAAATATGTAGCCAACATTACCCCCACACTAATATACCCAATACTTGGTGATATTAGTGGATCACAGTTTTCCCGCTTTTTAGAACGTGCATGGAATCCATATTCTGGAAACACAACCGTCACCTGTTTGGTGATCATTTGCATTAACTCTCTTTCAATTTGTCGAACATCCCAATACCTTAGTATTCGAACAGACCATGGCTAAATCAACTTCCCTTTCTACTGATCAAGCATATGAAGAGCCATTGAGTAATGCTGCTTCCCCTCGAAAGAATCTCCACGCATTCATTAGCCACCTTTACCCGCCTTTCTATATTCAGGTCATGGGAGCTTTTGCAAATTATCAACCTTTGGACTACGAGCACATTGCCCTTAATCCTTCGATTCAAAAAGTTGCAGATATAGACACAAGAAGTTCTTCTTCTAACCTCTCCTTGTACCTCGAACGAACTGCTCTCAAGCCTTTGATTCGGCAAGTTGCAAATATGGACTTGGGAAACTCTTCTTCGCAAACCTCTGCATGGGATGAAGCTGCAACTTCTTCCTCTTCTGGGGTTTCTGACTGGACAAGCTGGTCAACACCTGAGTCCTGGGATTTGAGGGAACGAATCAACCATCATTTTGTTGAGTTCACTGACCCTTTAGAATTTCCTTCTTACGCTCGAAGTTCAGTGGTCTACCCCTACGTGCCCATTGACCATCGACGTAGTTTGGAGGAGAATCTGCTTGTAGCATGGTACACATCCTCCATGCCTACAAAGATAATGCATGCTACCCGGCACCTAGAAGAAGCACAAGGGTACAATCCATCATTCTTAGCCAAAAAGGCGAAGATTTGTTCTTCTGACTGGCTTGATTATATTAATGCCTTTGTTCCTTCCACCCCCGTGCCATCTCCCATAATAGAAGCATCCACACCTTCTTCTCCATCTTCTGAAGCAGAAGCATCTATACCTTCTCCTCCACCAACTCTTTGCTGGACAGAAAAACTGAGGCTTGCACTCCCCATGAATGAAGTCTTTTCACCTTACAAACCTCCATCATTCCCTACTCCAGTTGAGCGGAAACAAGCTCAACTTCTGCTTGCAGCTTTCTCTCACTTGCCTTTCAATGTTCTTGAGGACGCAGTCCCTCTTAAGAACTTTCAATGGGCTTGTGATATTCTGACTAGGAGCCATGTCCTTAATCCCCTTGCCCAAGCAGAACTTCATATGTTCCTGGACCAACTTCCATTGCTCCTTTACTGGCATCGAAATTCTAAGGCTACTACGCAATCCTTAGACCAACTTTCGTCTCTTCGAATTCATGCCCAGTACGAAGCAGAGAACTTTATCGAAGAATTCGATGATTTCAAGAATAAAGATTCTACGTATTGGGATGATTTGGTCATAGACGAAATGGAACAAAAATTGAGAGAGGAAGCCTTCGAAATAAAGGCTGAAGAGCTCTACTACGAAGTGAGAGCACATCAACTCATGCAGCCAACATTAGAAGAAATAGAGGATATAATAAAGAAAGAACAAAATTTCATTGATCACTGTTGGACCAAATTTCATGATCTTGTTATTTATTCTATTCCTTATTTTTATGAGCTTGAGTTTGTACCCAGATAGGGTTACTTGATGTAATTGCCTTGGCTTGAATACAAACAAAGTTTTTCTGTATTTGACATTGTTTGACTCTGTTTCCTTTTGTCTTTAAAAGCCAATTCAGAGCTTCGAATTGAACAATCTCATCCTTCGAATCTGGACTCAATTGTTTTTAATGAAACACTAAAAAGAACCAACATGTCTTTTTCCAATTTATGGAGTAAAGTTGACAATTCTGGCTGATATCATCTGGAATTAGTGTTTCGAATTTAACAACCTTACCCTTCAAAACTAACTATAACCAATACATGGTCATGGTTGATATAGCCAGTCAATTTTAAATTGACCACTTTTACTTCGAAGAGCAGTCCATGCTGTTTTAGTTTAAAAGACAATCTCCTTCTTATAAAAACCAACGATTGGTTTTGATGTTTCGAATAGCAATTCTCCTTAAAGAATCCTAAGTTTTGCTTCGAAGGCCGTTATTTTCATTAATAACCCTCAAACAGGTCTTTAAACCCTTTGAAGTAGACCAATACTCGAGCATTCTAGTATCTTTAAGCATGTAGTATGCTTCGAAGCCGGCTTCTATATTTCGAAGCCGTTGTTGTTTGATTTTTGGCGCCAAAATTTGGCTTCGAAGCCAAATACCTTACTTCGAAGCTAGTCTCAGCATCTGGGTTGTGTTTTTTCCCTCCAAAAGTATCAATATTGAAGGAAACTCTTCGTATTCGTACTTTTAGTACTTAGCGGCTTACGCAATATATCTTTCAGACACAAAAAGCTTTAAACCCTTTTGTTTCGCGTTCTGGAATTACTTATGCTCTTAGCATACAAACCCTCATCAGTCTTTCACTTCCCTCTATTCCCTTCTTCATTTTCCGAAAAGCGTATTATCAATGGCTTCTTCTTCACCAAAAGTGCCAATCATAGAGCGTGTGAGCTCATCTGTGGCCTTAAAAAGGCTTATTGATGCAGAATGTGAGAAGTACAAGGCTGGGGAGGAAAGCGCTATCGATGGGCGTATCTTTGTCCCTCGTCGCCATATGCAACAAGACTACGTGCTCGGGCCCATATTCAAGGAGATCCTTACTGAGCTTCCCGCCCTGTATCCACGTCTGGAGAACCAATGTCTCCTTTATGAGGGTGGTCTCGACTGGAGGAGCTGGAGAATCAATCGCCCTCATCGATGCTGGCCCACGATGAGACCGGAGTGGCAAGAATGGTACGACCGGGTTGTCCCTGCTAGGACACTGGACCTTCAAGAGCTCTGTCTTCTCGATGCTCTTCGACTATCTAGGGTAACTATCTCAGAAGACCCCTTTCTAGTTCCTGCTGCCTTATGTTTTTGGAACCCCATTTTCAATTTCTTTCAATTTAGATGTGGGATGATGGCCCCTACTGTTCTTGATATTTGCCATTTACTAGGAGTATCCCCTATTGGCACTCCCATTACACCAGATTTCCCTGATTTAGCAGTCCCTTTCTCCCTCCCCTCTCTTAACTCATCTTACAGTGATTTTGTTAAAGCTGAGAATAAAAAGGAGGGCCTGGTAACTGATAGGGAATTCTTTTCCTTCTTGTTATATTGGCTTTGCAAATTCCTCTTTTGCACTTCCTCGCAAAGAATCATGCCTGAATTTGCCCCTCTTGCCAAAGCCCTTGTTTTGCAGAAAAGGGTAGCCTTGGCCCCATATGTTCTAGGCCATGTGTATAGAGTTTGCTCCCTCTTTTGTGAAAAACCCTTAGATGCTAATCAAGGAGGTCCATTCTGGATCCTTCAGCTTTGGCTTTTTGCCTATTTTACTGAATTACAATCCAAATGTCTTAAATTTTCTGGGCTACACTCTCTTACCCATGGCATAAGACTGGCCAATGCTTCACTTTCTCCCTCTACTTTTGCCTTCTATTTCTCTTTCTTCCATCAACTTCCAGTTATCCTTCCTATTCACCATTTCCGCCCCTTCGAACCCAGCATTGGTCCAACTTGGTTGAATAATTTCCTAAGTGACAGGCTCTGTGCCTCACCTGCTCACAAGGATATATGGGCTTCCCTTCTGATTCCTAGAGAGCTATTTATCGGGACCACGAACCCCAGAGCTTATAAATGCATAGCTGAGCCGTATTGTCCTGCTCAGTTTGCTAGACAATTTGGCTTCACACAAGGGGTCCCAATACCTCTCTGCAGCAACACCAACCTGAGCCTCACTAGGAGGGATTTGAAGGTTCGGAAATCGAGGTTAGAAGAGGCAACCTTCAAGTTTATAGATGACTTGGCCAATTTTGAATACACCCCTTTCGTTCCTCAAGGTACTATATTGAAGAGATACCAAAATTGGTGGGTGAGCAATATGGAAGTCTATTTGGCCATTTCACCTCAAAACCTACTAAAGGTGTTAGATGTATCCAAGCCCAAGGGAGCTGGGATTGTCATTTCTTCCGCTGTTTCAGCTGCAGTACCTGCTACAACTCAGTCTATTCCTGCTGCCTCAACTCCTCCTAAAGTTGTTCGAACTGCTTCGAAGAAAGGTATATACCTTTGTCTTCTTTCCTTCGATCTTCTACGTAATGCTTGTTATCTTATCCTTAATTCTTCTTCTGTGAAGGTGGTCAACAGCAAAAGAAGAGGAGACTCCTTGAGCTAGAAAAGGAAAAATCTGAGTTTCAAGTAGGGGAAGAAGAAGGAAAAGATCAAGAGCAGGAATCTCTCTTGCAAAGAAAGAAAAGAGAGACTGATTTGGCTCAAGAGGAGACGACTGCTAGGGAGGCAGAGGAGGAACTCATTCTTGGGGAATCAGGATCTCGGACTAAAGAAGTTGAGAAGACAATGGAGGAGCGGACAATACCAATTCAGAGAAAAAAGAGAAGAAAGATTACTGTCTCTCCTGATGATTTCGCTGAAGATTCTGATTCCGAGACAATTGCCCAAGCAATAGAAAAGAAAAGGAAAGTGACTGCTTCAGCTACTGGCTTGGCTGAAGATCCCATCCATGAAGCAGCTGCTAAGGCCGTAGAACAAGAATATTCCAAGGCCATAGTTGTCTTCGAAAGGGCTGAGAAGAGACGGCAGCAACAATTTCTAAGAGAGGAAGCTGCTGCTGCTGATGCATTACCAAGGGAAATGGCGAGAGAGCAGCAGACTGCCGAACATTACTCCCTTCGCAGCTCTCCCATCAGTGCTAGTGCTTCCGGAACAAGTAATTTCCTTCATGCCTTTATTCTTTTCTTGTCAAATCTTCAATATTGAGATTCAACATTTCTTTATATTTCTCCTTTTGCAGTAACAACCAATGATCCTGTCCCTCAATTTACTTCTCTTCCGAGCCTTGCTTCTCCCGCTCCTTCCAAGGAAATCCCAACTGCTACTCAGTCTGCGATGGCAGTTGATTCCTCTATCGAGGGTGCTGGTAGTTCTCCACCTCATAATTCATCACCTTTGCCTACTTCCAGCCCCTCCTCACTTGATTCGTTGGTGGCTAAGACCATAGAGACTGCCAAAGACGCTCCATCCATTTCTCCTATCCCCATGCAGTCCTCTGTGCCTTCCACCACAATTTTTCCTGCACCCTTTATGTCTACGGATGAGGTAGACATCTTCGAAGCCAGACTAGCTAGTCTCTTTGATATACCCTCTACCTCTCCAACATTCAATGCTGAAGCTGAGCCATTAGTCTTGGCTGACTCCTTACTGGAAATTTTTGAGAGTTCTTCTTCCTCCAGCGGCAAGCCTTCTGGACCTTTGATAGACCTAGACACATGCCTGGAACTACTGACTTCCTTTTCGAGGATTCCCTTCGAGGCTCTACAGAGGCCTATAATCAGAAATGGGTTCCTCCAGTGCTGTAAACTTGCTGAACAGTCAGGCATGGATGTTTCAAGCCATTTGTCTCAGGCAGCAGTTACTGTCGATTTTTACATCAGCATTTGTCAAGCTGCCAAGGCTGAGGCTGAGAAATTGGCTGGCGACCAGAGTTTTGTTTCCCAAGTGCATACCGAAGTATCAACTCTGAAAGAACAACACTCCTCTGCCTCCCACTTTCGAGTCCAGCTGCTGGAAAAGAAAGCTCAGCTTGAAGAGGAGCTGGCTGCAGTAAACCAGGCCTTGGTTCGAACTGACACTAAATTGCAAATCACCAACCAAGAACTGGCCGATCGAAAAGGAGAGATGACTGCAGCTATTCAATTATTTCCATCACTTAACAATAGGAAATCTACTGTACAAAAACAATTAAGACATTGTAATGATTTCTGGGCCAATTTGTGGCACAATGTACTTAATTCTTTATGAAAGAACAAATTTTGTCTATCATTTGAGCAGTCTTGTGTTTTTGTATTTAATGTTTATTTTATTCCTTGTGTTTCCCAAATGGTTGGAAAATAAGGCTTCAAATATCTGCCATTAATCTTCTTGGAATGTACATACCCATTCAAATTTCTCAAATGGTATGCTCCAAAAGGCAGAACTCTATGAATTTGATATGGTCCTTCCCAGTTAGGTGACCATTTGCCAAACTTATGGCTTTTAATTCCTATTGGGAGTATTGTTTTCCATACCAAATCACCTTCATCAAAGCCAATGTGTTTGACTTTCTTGTTATAATTCTTGGCTGCCTTCTTCTTTTGGAAAAGAATGCTATTTAATGCCAAAATTCTGGCTTCATCTATGCCTTCTAACTCCAAGCACATACTTTGATGGTATTGCTCAGGATCTAACTGATCTTGGCATCTTACCCTCAAAGATTTAACATTAATTTCTACAGGTAAAACTGCATCATGCCCATATACTAAGGCATAAGGAGTGACTCCTGTGCTTGATCTTGGGGAAGTTCTGTAAGCCCATAAAACATCCAACAAAAGGTTATGCCAATCCCTGGGATTATCCTCCACAACCTTTTGTATTCCTTTTTTCAAGGATTTGTTGGATGATTCAGCTTGACCATTGGCTTGTGCATAATAAGGTGTGGAATTAACAAGGCTAATTCCAAACTCTGCCACAAAAGACCTTACCATTTTTCCATCGAACACAGTCCCATTATCCACAGTTATAGTTTGTGGGATGCCAAATCTATGGATCAAATCTTTAATGAACCCAATGACCTCTGTCTGATTACAGCCTTGTATGGCTTGGCTTCTACCCACTTAGTGAAGTAATCAGTGGCCACTAAAAAATGAAAGAAGGTGGGTGTATTTTCCCCATCATATCCATGGCCCACCCTCTGAATGGCCAGGGCTTTACTACTGCATGAAGGTCAGTTATGGGCACATGCCTTATTGTGCCATGCTTTTGGCATGCCTGGCAACCCTTTGCATATTCTATGCAGTCTTTAAGGATAGTTGGCCAATAGTAGGAATGCCTTCGAAGCAACCATCTCATCTTTACACCAGGCTGATGAGCACCACAGATGCCTTCATGAACTTCAGCCATAGCTGTTAATGCTTCTTTTGGGCCTAAACATTCCAGCAACAAACCATCTCCCCCCTTTATAGAGAGCATTACCATATATCATGTATTGCATGGACTGCAATTGATTTTCCTGCTGGCCTTCGAAGATGGACCAGCTAAGTATTGCATTATTGGATGCCTCCAATCTTGTTCTTGTAAGTCATTATGATTGACTTCCAAGACCACATTCCTTTTATTCAAAGGTTGTATTAATCTTTGATATGTTGTTTGGCTTATGTCCCTTTGGTATTATCCCTTCTCTTGAAGTTCGAAGCTTTCTGAGCTACATCATTAGCTTATTGTTCAAGAATCTGAAACATGAGTTACATTTGCTATTTGAAACTGAAAAGCAA